>JAAALK010000081.1:4841933-5267976 GCA_019279435.1 Zizania palustris | reverse complement strand
CAGCTTAGCACAAATGCACAATTATGTGCTACACAATTCACATCTTTTCTTCAAAATAAAAACTCAAAAAGCATGGTGATAAAGTGTAATGGAAATGATGCCCCTGATGAGTCTTGTTTGGTCTTGTCTCTTTACATACTGCCACTCTATCCTTCCCTTTCCCTAGGTGCTGTAGCAGCCCCTTCTCTCTCTTTCTACAGGATAGACTTCTCATGATTATAACTTTTAGCCTACATGACTAAACAATAGTCCATTCGTTCTCTCTCTTCACATGCTGCCACTCTCTTCTTCCCCAAAATCCCAGATATCTCTCCATCTTCCCCAACCAGCAGTCCCCCTCGATTGATCTAAATCTTGCAGCAGATCTCCTTCCCTCTCTTGATAGAGATGCATAGTCTATTGCTCTTGGATGGGGAAAAACATATGGCGCCAACATGGGAGAACGAAGAGGTGTAGGGGTTAAAATTTTGGTGCCCACTATTTGTGCAGTTGCAGCTATAAATAGCACTCCTATGTCTTGCTCTTTGTTATTACCTTCATTGCTTCTCTATCAGGTATGAGTTCATTACTACTAACCTTTAATTTTCATCAGCACTTAATACTTCATGTTGCTAGCTGAAATTTGCTAGCCTTTTAGTTTTTACCACTGTTTTTATTGCTTGAGTTTTCTTAGCAAGATATTTCATATTTGCACCAGTTTATCACTACTAGCCTTCAGTTTAATTCACTGAGAAATATATCCAATTGAGAAAGCTTGATGATTCTTGTATAAATATGAGAAAGAAAACTTCTTAATGTTTAGATATTTGTTGTGCAACTGGCAACATTTACAACAGTTTTCATCAATGCTTGCCAATAACATTTAAATTACTGTTAACTAGAAAAAGTATTTAACATCTTACATTAACTAGCCTTTTAGTTTTCACCACTGTTTTTATTGCTTGATGTTTCTTAGCAAGATATTTCATATAAAACCAGCTTATCACTACTAGCCTTTAGTTTAATTAACTGAGAAATATATCCAATTGAGAATGCTTGATGATTCTTGTTGAAATATGAGAAGGAAAACTGCTTAATGTTCAGATATTTGTTGTGAAGCTGGCAGCATTTACAAAAGTTTTCATCAATGCTATACTTCAGTTCTATTTTTGTACTCAACATGAAATTCTTTTGGATGGTGCAACAAAATTTTAGGTTCAAGGCTGACTTTAAACCAACCTTTTTGCATTCTTTTCCCTTGTTTTTTCTGTCATAATGGGGTGCAAATCTAGATACGAGTTGTGCAGCTGGCGGCATTTGCACCAATTTTCTAGCTCCTTGGCTTCTTGAATGTTGAAATGTTCTCGAATTGAATTCCTTCCAATATTCCAAACAGTAAGCATAATTAGTGAGTTTAGTCCAATATTTTAGTTTTGCTCTTCGTGTATGGTGTCACTTTGTATAGCTCTGGTAGTTGTGATAAACAATTGTGTTAAACAATTGGATATGCATGCAAAACATGGTTGGGTTCACTGTGTATAGCTCTTGGTAGTTGTGTTAAACATGATTCCACTCTAGCTATCGTATTACCTTCTCCTTTATTACAATCAAATCAAAGGTTCCTGAACAAAACTTCAGTTCAGTGGAATAGTTTCTATCTACTGGTTCTGTTTTAATCTTTTATCTATTTTAATTCAGTATGAGGCCATTGAAGCGCAATAGAGTTGAAGCACCACGTGTTCCAACCTTCGAAGATGTTCATCCTTTGACCAAGTGGAGCTTATGTGTTCGAGTATACCATAAATATCATGTCGATAGTTTACACCAACAGGTTCTCTGAGATCAAGAACGAACAAACAGAGAGTTTGTGTTTTAGGACTGCCCCAAGCCTCCAAGTTGGATAATAGCTTGAGAGTTCGAATATGTGTATTGAATAACTTGTCCTCGGTCCCTTGTTACAGGGTATAGAGGGGGTATTTATAGGTAAAAATGTATAAGGAAAAGACCTAACTACCCCTAGATTACAACCGACATAGTGGAAACTATTCGACGTCAGGAACAAGGTTATAAAAGGTAAAGAGCTAACCAGGGCCTCTTTCCTCCTCCCTTTTCTGCTAGATAGATGGATAAGCCAAACATCTTATCAATCTTGTCGCTCAGCTTCGGAGCTTTTATCTTCCGTTCGGAGGGTTCATCAGGGCTTCGCATTGATGCACCCTTCGGCTTGACGACTCTGCCTTCGAACAAGCGCCCACCAGCTTCAGAGCTCTTTGGAGCCTTCGAGTCATTAATCTCTAAGTCCTGAAAATAAAGTAATTTCCCCAACAGTAGCCCCTCGAATACGCCTCTCTGTAGTTAACCTGTTTAGAAAGAAGGCAGTATACGGAAGGAATATTTTCATATTTTGAGACTTAGAGGGAATTCAGACATATTACAGTTTTGCAGAGGACTTTAGATCCACAGCGTTCGGACCCCTCCTCCAGGCTCCTTACGCGATGGGAACGCGTTGTAGGAAAGAGAACTGCTTCAGAGCGCAAACATCGTGAAGAGCTGTTTGATTATAGCCGTTACAGCGCAAGTAACTGTTACACTATGTAAAAGGTAACGGTCGATTTTTATGGCGGTTGCTCGCCGTTCCATTTACCGGACCCACTCGTCAGTGATAGAAGCCGAACCTGCAGTGTGAATGCAATTGAAGAGTAGCAACCGACGAATGATTATAAAAGGAAAGACAGGGATTACCCGAGACTTTTTACCGCTTCCAGCACTCGCGATTCACTTTCCTCAATCTTTCAATCTCTTGAGCATCTGAGCGAATGGCGAGAACTAGCCACACTGCTCTAGCAGCAGCAAGCACTCTTGCGCAGAGGCAAGCGTGGGCCGCTTCGACAGTAGCGGGGACTTCGGGCGGCGCCGGGCCCAAGAATCCTCGGGATCTCCGTCCGCCTTCCAAGAAGAAAATCCCCCAAAGCTTCCTCATTGGCCAATCTGTGAGCACCGCCGAGTCCATTGAAGAGGCTGTGGAAGGAATATTGGGCGCCAGATTGAGGACTCGGGTCCCTAGATCAGAATCAACTCCAAGGCCACGAAGCGGAGAGGTGGTAGTCTTCGAAGCATTCTTCGAAGCAGGCTTGGGGCTTCCAGCCATAGACTTCTTGGCGGAGGTACTAGACTTGTTTCACATTACTTTACCTCAGCTGTCTCCCAACGCCGTAGCCCACCTGACTGTCTTCAAATGGGCACTCCGGGTTGAAGGGTGTGAAGGACGCTCAGAGATCTTCGCCGCGACCCACGAAGCCATCTGCCAGCCGAAGCCGCAGGACGGTGCTAGGGATTCTAAGGTGACAATAGCCTTCGGCAGCGTCAACTTCCAGTTACGAAGGGAGCACGCTCTTCACTTCCCTGCGAAGGCCATCAACGATAGATGGTACACCAATTGGATTCTTCGGTGGTTTTATGCCGAAGTCGGAGAGGACTCCCCCCTCGCAGGTCCTCTCTAGGAGATTTGGTTTCGGAAGGAGGCGGAGATCTCCCCGAACCCTAGCCTGCTCTCAACGAGGCTAGGGCTGTTGACTTCGGTGGCTCGCCGTATGAGCATGCGTGACCTGGCCGAAGAGTTTATTGCCCTTCGGATCCCTCCCCTCATAGCTAACTAGCCGATCGTGTTTCAACAGGCCTCGGAGGGAGATCTCCGAACCCTAGGTAAGACTTCATTTCCTGCAGTATTGTATTAGATGAAGGAAACAATTATACTTATGATACCATACCCTTTTCTTTCAGCGGCTCCTTTGGCGCTGGCTCCGGAGAACATAGCTCGAGCCACCGAACGAGTTCTCGGAGCCCCTTCGGTGGCTGAAAAGCAATGGAGGCTGGAGCTAGTGGGAAGCTGGGAGCATTCCAACAGAGTGTGCGGAGCTCTCGGGATGGAGCCCCCTCCTCTTCCCGACTTCATCTCGACTGGAGCAGCCGCTCGAAAATGGAAGGTCGCTGCTGAACCACCCAAGAAAGCCAGCAAGCAGCCGTCCAAGAAGAAGAAAACAGTGAAGCTCCCTCCGCAGCTGGCCCTGACTTCGTCGGCTACGTCGCTGGTCACTCGGACCTCAGCCTCCGAGGAGTTGGAGGACTCCGACGCTCAGATAGCGTCGGCCTTCGAGAACTACCTCCTGGATGACGACGAAGACCTAGGGGAGGTCCCCCCTAGAACTTCTGTTAGGGAGGTAGCAAAAGTAGTTCCGACGGTTCCTCCTGCGCCCGTCGTTGTTCACTTGGAGTCGGGCTCCGCCACTCCCAACTCGCCCACACCCAGGGTGGTTACGGCGGAAGTCGTGGTTCTGGCAGAAAATGCGGAGGAGAGGGCCTCGAGAGATGACTTCGCTGACATCCTCTAGATGTACGAAGTCCTGGAGGATCCGGCAATCCTGCCCCACGAGGCCTCCGAAGGTACTCCTCGAAGCTCCTGCTTTGGCTAATACCTGCAACTTTTCCTTGTAATACACTTATTAATTTTGTTGACAAAATAGGTACCTCTAAGGGCGTCGATGCTCTGGCGGTGCCCGAAGTCCTATTGTCTTCGGGGGCCGCGGCCCGGGTGGACCCCCCTGCTCCTTTGGGTGTTCCATGCTTGGCAGCGGAGAATGCGCCCGTCGGAGCGAATTTGGCGACGAAGGTTGCTCCTGCGGTGGCGGCTCCGACGGTTGAGGTTGCCTCTACTACCGCGGCTCTGGTCGAAGGGGTAGCCACCGACGACTGGGGTACTCCTGCTTCACCCGCCGCGCCTGCCTTCGTGCCGGGGAGGGGCAAGAGCCTATCTAGCCTCGGCCTTCTTCCTGGCCTTGCGACACCCTCCGTATGCAATTTAGAGGATGAGGCCGCGGCAGATGACCACCAAGCCTTATCTTGGCTTCCTCTGCTGGCTCCGTTCTTGGAGCAGCGGGAAGGCCTCCGAAGGCTCATGGAGCCCCTGGCAGAGAAGAGCCAGGATATCGCCAATTCGGACTTGGTCTCCGTCTTGAGCGAGGCTGGGGCTCCGATGCTCAACACAGCCCTCGAAAGGGCTGCCCTTCAGGTATGAAAAAACGCCATAGCTACCTCGAATTAGTGATCATAAATACTTTGGTACTTACTTGTTCTTTTTGCAGCAATTTGTCCTTGCTAGAGCGGCAGCGACTTCCAATGAGGTCGAGATTAACCGACTCAAAAGGATGGTTACCACCCTCCAGACCGCCCTTAATGACTCCAACAAGAGATCCATCAGGTTGGAGGAAGAAACCCTAGTGGAACGGAGGGCTAGGGCAGCGACCGATGAAGCTCTTCGGATGGCAAGACAAGACAGCTACGCGCTCCGTTCCTCAGCCGAAGAGGTCGAAGCCGAGCGTGTCATCCTTCGGGCGGAGGTCGAAAGGCTCCGTCAAGCGGCGGCCGCTTCGAGTGCTCAGTTGGTGGAGCTCCAAGGAGCTCTTAACCAGGCGATGGCCCAGAAGAGCTCCTTAATGCTCCAGGTGGCCGAGGTATCTGCAACTACTGCAGGGCTGGAAGCAGCGAAGAAGAACGCTAGTACGGCGGAACGTACCTTGGAAGCCCTTCAGGGTACCTTGGAGTACTTCGGCACTATGTGCCCCTCGTTTTCTGCTGTGACTCACAAACCTCTCGACCGAAAGCTGAAAAGGATCCAAGTGGCCTCATCATTGATGATGAACTCTGGCGTCCAGTACGGAGAAATCTCCGGGCAGTGCGCTGGCATCGGTGTTCTTCGTCACCTCGAGTCTCTTCAGATCCCCCTCGGCTCAGTCGGGGGTTCGACCCCTTGAAGCTTCGCCTCCGACGACTTGCTGCGCCCATCTTCGGATGTAGCCTTGGCCTGGGAAGCCTTCCGATCAACTTGGAAGATGGACCACAAGGTTGCGGCCAAATCTTGGATCGACGAGGCCCGCTGGATGAAGCAGGCGCAAACAAGGCCACCACTTCCTGCCTCGCCAGCTCCGATCATTCCTGCTCCACCAACCGACCCACAGGTCTAGCTTTTTAGGGTTATTATGTACACGAAGTCTTGTAAAGCCTCTTTTATTAATGGAAAATCTATAAACAAGAAGCTTGTTTTGGGTGTTCTGCTCTTTTTAGGTTTTGTTGTGCCCTTCGAGCCCTGACCTCGAAATACTGGAAATTACCGACGAGCTCCGAAAGGAGTGGGCAAGCCTCGAGAGCATAAGGCCCTACCGCCGCTCTCACTTCTCTGTTCCTCGCGGAGAAAGAGGGGAGATAACCCTTGAAATTTCTCAAGAGGTCTTAGCTTATATTAAAGAAGAGGAGAAGGAGAAGGCATCCTCGTTTTCTGAACATATGAACTAGTCCGACTCGGGGTACCAGACTGAAGACCCTGTGGAGGCTAACTCCGAAAGGCTCCTAACGTGGGCCGAGCTTCAAGAAGAGCGAAAGAAACTACGAGCCTCTAAGAAGAAGAGAAGCGTTCGAACGAAGAGGACCAAGCCGATAGCTTCGAGCTCCGACGGACAGAGTAGCCGGAGGGGTAGCTCTAGATGCTGACAGGGTCTTCGATTTTTCCTAGGCTTGGACCAAAACTTTTCTTGATGTAAAAGTACGATGGCTTAATGTGAAATGCTTCTAAAGTATCTTGCGTGGTTCCTATCCTCCTACCCCTCCTTGTGGGTGGTGGATCCTTTATTGTGGAAAAGGGTTCGCCAGGCACAATGATGTGCCGAACAACCAGTGCTTCGTATTGCACTTATCACCCGTAATTTGGTATCACTACCTCGCGACTCCTCGAAACAATTTTTTTTTGAAGTGCTTAGACTCTTGTATGGATCTTACGAAGCCGAAGCCTGAAATTTGTAGGGTGGCTAACTTCGGCTCTTTTACAGATACTTCGTACCCGGAGGCCGAAAATTTGTTCCTTTTTTTTGTAAAGTCCTTAGACTCTTCTACGGATCCTAACAAGCAGGAGCCTGGAATCCGTAGGGTGGCCACCTTCGGCTCTTTTACAGATACTTCGCACCCAGAGGCCAAAAATCTATTTCTTTTTAAAGTCCTTAGACTCTTCTACAGATCCTAACAAGCTGGAGCCTAGAATCCGTAGGGTGGCCACCTTTGGCTCTTTTACAGATACTTCATACCCGGAGGCCGAAAATCTGTTTCTTTTTAAAGTCCTTAGACTCTTCTACGGATCCTAACAAGCCGGAGCCTGGAATCCGTAGGGTGGCCACCTTCGGCTCTTTTACAGATACTTCGTACCCGGAGGTCGAAAATCTG
This sequence comes from Zizania palustris, assembly GCA_019279435.1. NCBI lineage: Eukaryota > Viridiplantae > Streptophyta > Magnoliopsida > Poales > Poaceae > Zizania > Zizania palustris. Next base: position 5,260,734 of record JAAALK010000081.1, on the reverse strand, counting down.
TTTCGTTTTAAAGTCCTTAGACTCTTCTACAGATCCTAACAAGCCAGAGCCTGGAATCCGTTGAGTGGCCACCTTCGGCTCTTTTACAGATACTTTGTACCCGGAGGCCGAAAATCTGTTTCTTTTTAAAGTCCTTAGACTCTTCTATGGATCCTAACAAGCCGGAGCCTGGAATCCGTAGGGTGGCCACCTTCGGCTCTTTTACAGATACTTCGTACCCGGAGGCTGAAAATCTGTTTCTTTTTAAAGTCCTTAGACTCTTCTACGGATCCTAACAAGCCGGAGCCTGTAATCCATAGGGTGGCAGCGGAGCCGTTGAACCGAGGGTTCGCAGGCAGCTGCCTGGGTCTTCGGAAAAATGCTTGACTCTGCAAGCATCTCCGTCCTCCCGATGCGTCTATCAGGAGTAAGGGATATTCGAAGAGCAAACAAAATTCGACCCTTCTCTTTATTTCATAGAAAGGAAATTTTTACAAGCGATTACAAGGAGCCCCTAAGCGTAATAACGCTTAAGGTGCTCTGCAAGCCACGCATGCTTCAACTCTTCCCCTTCTAAATTAGCTAATTTAAATGATCCAGGACGCCCTGAGCGTAAGATAACATATGGTCCTTCCCATTTGTTTCATAGCTTCCCCGGAGCTATTACACTTCGCAACACTAGATGACCAGGATTAAGCTCATTTAGCTTTATCTTCGGGTCATACCATGTCTTTGTTTGGCCTTGGTACTTGGTCAGGTTGGCGACAACTCGAAGCCTTGTCTCTTCTGATAAGTCTAGCGAAGCGCTCCTTTCGTCTTCATCTCCGGGTTGAACTACACGAAGGGATCCTCCTTTGAGCTCCGTGGGAGTCATGGCCTCGTCTCCGAATAGCAGTCTAAATGGGGTAAAACCTGTGGACCTGGTTTGAGTGGTTCAAATGGACCACAAGATTTTAGGGAGCTCTTCGACCCACAGCCCCTTGGCTAGGCCAACGATTTGCCGATTTAGCCCAGAGAGAATGTTCCCGTTGGCTCGCTCAACAGCTCCGTTGGACTGTGTATGGCGTACCGCAGCGAAGCACAACTTAATGCCCAGATCTTCACAAAATGCTTGGAAAGTGTCAGCTTCGAACTGGGTTCCATTATCCACCGTCACTTCCCTTGGCACTCCGAACCTGCATACAATGTTCTGCCAGAAAATTTTTTGGATATTCCTCGAGGTGATAGCGGTCAATGGCTCTGCTTCAACCCACTTTGAAAAATATTCGATTGCTACTACCAAAAACTTCAAGCCACCTTTTGCCATTGGAAAAGGGCCTATTAGGTCCATGCCCCATCGAGCCATTGGCCATACTGGGGCGATGACTTGAAGCTGGACTGGCGGACGGTGGCTTCGTCTGCCCATCCACTAGCAGCCTTGGCATGTTTGAACCAGCTCCTCTGCATCTCTCACTATTGTTGGCCAGTAAAGTCCTTGCCGAAGTGTTTTGCCAGCTAGTGCACGAGGGGCTAGGTGACTTCCACACAATCCTTCGTGAATGTCTCGAAGTATGTCTTGACCCTCGGGTTGGGAGATGCATCGAAGTAGAGGTGAACACACGCCAGCTTTGTATAATACTCCGTTGACAAGCTTGTAATTTCGGGCTCTTGCCTGCAACCTTCGGGTCTCTGGACCTTCTGAAGGGTCTATGCCACATTGCAATGTGTTCATAATCGGAGCCCGCCAATCTACGACTAGAATGCATAGTACTTCCGAAGAGGGTAACTGAACAACTGCGGGCTGCCCTAGCTCTTCGTAGAAAGCACCCTCCAGGAGGTCCACCACTCCCGCTGCAGCTTTTGCAAGATTATCTGCGAGTTGATTCTCTGCTCGAGGGATACTCCGAACCGTAAATCCTATGAATGCTCCTTCAGCCTTGCGGATTTCTTCAAGGTATTGTGCTAGATGTGGATTCTTTGCTTGAAAGCTTCTATCAACATGCCCTGCAATGACTTGGGAATCTGTCTTAATCATTATCCTTGCGGCTCCAAGTGCTTTAGCTTTTCGGAGGCCTAGCAGGATTCCTTCGTATTCTGCGATGTTATTGGTGGTTCTAAAGTTGAGCCTCGCAGAATACATGGCTTTCTGTCTCGATGGTGATATGATGATGGCCCCTGCTCCGGCACCGGATGCTTGATAAGCTCCATCAGAAAATATTGTCCATAAACCTTCGGAGGGTTCTTCCGGGGCCCAAATAGCAGATGGAGTCCACTCTGCTACGAAGTCGGCTATAATTTGGGATTTAATAGCTGTTCTCACCTTGAAGGAGATTCCGAAGGGTGCTAGCTCGACCGCCCATTTTCCAATCCTGCCCGTAGAGTCTTTGTTTTGGAGCATATCTCCAAGAGGATACGATGTAGGGACAATCAGGTTATGCACCAAGAAATAATGCCTTAGCTTTCGCGAGGCCATTACTAAGGCATAAGCAAATTTCTCGTGCTCGGAGTATCTGATTTTAGCTCCGGACAAAGCCTCTGACGCAAAATAAACTGGGTTCTGTACCAGCTTTCCCTTAAGGTCAACTTCTCGGACTAATACTGCACTTACTACGGAGCCTGTTGCTGCAAGATATAGGAGCAGTGTCTCTTCTGGAAGGGGTACAGTAAGTGTTGATAATCTTCCGAGGTATGCTTTTATATCATCGAAGCTCTTCTGGCACTCCCGTGTCCAACTAAAGCTTTCAGACCCCTTTAGTGCTTTGAAAATTGGGAGGCTTCGTTCTGCTGACCTGGCCAGGAACCTGCTAAGGGCTCCGAGCCTTCCTGCTAGCTTCTGTACTTGCTTCAAATTCTCTGGTGGAGCCATTCTTTGCAATGCACTTATCTGCATTGGGCTAGCTTCGATTCCTCTACTCGAAACTAAGTACCCTAGCAGCTTCCCTGCTTGTGCTCTGAATATACATTTTTCCGGGTTGAGGCGTACTCCACATGCTCGGAGGCTCTCAAATGTTTCAGCTAGGTCTAGGCTATGCTGGTGCTTTTGAGCACTTTTTATTACAATATCATCCATATAGGCTTCGACATTTCGGCCTATTTGATGACCTAAAGCCTTAGCTATTAAACGTGAAAAGGTGGCTCCGGCATTCCGCAAGCCAAAAGACATTGTTACATAACAAAATACTCCGGAAGAGTTATAAAGCTTGTCTTGGCTTCGTCTTCACGTTTCAGCCATACTTGATGATACCCGGAATAAGCGTCGAGGAAACTTAGCAATTCGGAACCGGTTGTGGAATCTACCAGCTGATCTATTAGAGGCATTGGGTAGGGGTCTCGTGGGCATGCTTTATTTAATGAAGTAAAGTCAATACACATGCGCCATTTGTTCGAGTCCTTCCTTACAAAAACAGGGTTAGCCAACCACTCGGTGTGGGCTACTTCCCTGATGATGCCAGCTTTTAATAATTTTTCTACTTTGGCATTGGCGAGGCTTGCTCTTTCCGCTGACAGCTTGCGGAGCCCCTGGCGTACTGGCCTGGCCTTCGGGTTGACGAGCAGGCTATGCTCGATGATGCTTCGATCGACCCCGGTGATGTCTTCGTCGGTCTAAGCAAAGACATCTAGATTTTGCTTGACGACTTCTTCCAACGAGGCGGCTATCTCCGGGGATAGCCCTTTGCCGAACTGCACTGGATACTCTTTGCCATCTTTTGAAATTATCCTTGACTCAACATCACCTTCCGGGCTTGGCTTGAGAGAGGGTCCCTTCGAAGGGTTCGAGGCCTCTAGCACCTCTTCGGTGCTTTTCGCCACGTTGTGTACTTGTCGGGGATCCAACGGCTGCCCATGGCCATACTCCATCCTCCGGGCTACAGCTTGGTCTCCTGAAATAGTAAGCACTCCACCTTGCGTGGGCATTTTGAGACAAAGGTAATTGTGGTGCGCTATAGCCCCGAACTGGTTCAGCATCCCTCGGCCGAAGATTGCATTGTAAGCATATGGGGCATCGACAACGTCGAAGATCACCTCTTCTATCCTAGCCAAAGGCCCCTCTCTGAAGGCAACCTTGAGGCCTATCTGGCCGAGGGCATCGAGAGGCGGTCCTGAGAACCCTTGAAGTGGCCGGGCCGCAGGAAGCATATGCTTCCGGGATATGCACATCTGATCGAAGGCCTAGACGAAGAGTATGTCTGCGGAGCTCCCGCCATCTACCAGGATCCTTCGGACCTCCACCCCTGCTATGTCGGCAGAAATGACCAAGGGGTCAGCATGGGGGAACTTCAACCCCGCGGCATCGCTGGCAGTAAATGAGATGGGCACATGGGACCATTTTGGCATCCCTTCGGCGGAACTCGAGGTCCCAATGTGCCTGACCTCACGGACGTATTCATGCCGCTGCCTTTTGGACATGTTCCCGAGGGTCCCCCCTCCGGAGATGGGTAGGACCACCTGCTTGCCGCGGTCTTGTGGGTCTTCCTGCTTCGGTGGTGGCATAATGTTGGCCACCGGAAGTCTCATGAGTGCCTCTGGGACACCGGCTCGGGCCACGACCTACACAGGCTCAGACCGTGCCGCTGGTGGGGCTCGATCCGAAGCACCCCGCTCGATACTTCGCCTAATGTAGTCGCCCTGAAGGGCCTATACTGCCTTGCAATCCTTCGTGTCATGTCTCCTATTGTCGCCATGCACGCAACAGAAAGAACTCTGGCGCCTGCCAGGTGCCCTTTCTTGAGGCTTCGGCGGCCCGGCCATGAAATTTTGCACCTGCTAAAAACTGGCAGATGCCTTCGGAACAGAAGGTGCAATGTTTAGCACCTCCGAACGAAAATGCTTCTTCCCCCGCTGGTGCTCGTTGAAGCAATTGTCTTCAGGAGGTTGTAGAAGAGCCAAGGCTTCAGGCTCCCTCTTGACTTCTCGGAGGGTGGGCGATGGCGCTTCAGCTCGTCGAAGACAACCTTCCTCCGCCTTGGCGTACTGCTCGAAGTAAGCCATCAACTGTGCCACAGACGTTACTAGCTTCCGATGGAGTTTGCTGAGGAGGTCGGGGTTCAACACTCCTTTGCGGGCCACGTCGACTACCGAGGAGGTAGACAGGCCCTTAATCTGCGATTTGGTGTGGGCGAAGTGCGTGAAGTACTCTCGGAGTGTTTCTCCCGCCCGCTGTTTTACCTAGAACAAACTTCTTGTGGACATCGGGGCCACGAAGGTACCCTGAAAGTTACTTACAAACTTCTTTTTTAGCTGCTCCCAAGAGCTGATCGACCCTGGCTTCAGGGACCAGAACCATCGGAGCGCCACGCCTTCGAGAGCGACGGGAAAGCATTTTGCCATGGTGTTTCGCACTCCTCCGCTTGCTTCTATCACTAGGGCACTCTTTGCCATGGTCTGACCCACCGGAGTTTTTGTGTAACTTCGAAGCTTTGAACCTTGGATCGAAGGGCACCCTTTGTAAGTCTGAATGCAACGGAGACTCATCATCGAAGGAAGCGTTCTCGGCCTCCTCTAGGATTTGGGTTGCTTCTAGGAGATTGCGAGCACCACCGTCTTGAGGTCCTTCTGGAGTCCCGGTGGAGGCTTGGGTGCGGAGGCGATCGGCGGTCTCTTGCCTCCACCTAGCCACTTCTTCCTGGAGCCTTGCTAGTTGAGTAGCTTTGGTTCAAGGAAGGTCTTCGCCTTAGCCGGAGGGTACATCCGGGTCCTGGGAGCTGACGTAATCAGTCCGAAGCACCGTAGAAGGAGCTCGAGATCCCCTAGGGACCCGACGCCCTGCTGTCTCTGCGGGAATTGTTGGAGCAGTTGAGGGTCCGGCTCCAGCGGTCCGAAGGGACCTTCAGAGAGGACCCGAAGCTTGGCTTCGCTTCGGAGGCATAGCTAGCCACGAAGAGGTCTGAAGATGGAGGACTTCGAACGACTCGGGAAGTCGAGTGAAGGCCTTCGGGCTGTACTAAGAAGCCCCTAACCGAAGGGTGCGCTAAATCTTGAGACTCCGAGGCTCCCTCCGTAAGTGCTCTTCGATGTGTAGTCAGCAGCAGAGAACAAGCTTCTAGAACTTGGTTCCCCACGGACGGCGCCAACTATTGGTGTAAAAGTTTACACCAACAGGTTCTCTGAGATCAAGAACAAACAAACAAAGAGTTTGTGTTTTAGGACTGCCCCAAGCCTCCGAGTTGGATAATAGCTTGAGCAGTTCGAATATGTGTATTGAATAACTTGTCCTCGGTCCCTTGTTACAGGGTATAGAGGGGGGTATTTATAGGTAAAAATATATAAGGAAAAGACCTAACTACCCCTATATTACAACTGACATAGTGGAAACTATTCGGCGCCAGGAACAAGGTTATAAAATGTAAAGAGCTATAAGATAGATGGATAAGCCAAACATCTTATCAATCTTGTCACTCAGCTTCGGAGCTTTTATCTTCCGTTCGTAGGGTTCATCAGGGCTTCGCATTGACGCACCCTTCGGCTTGACGCCTCTGCCTTCGAACAAGCGCCCACCAGCTTCAGAGCTCTTTGGAGCCTTCGAGTCATTAATCTCTAAGTCCTGAAAATGAAGTAATTTCCCCCAACAGAATGGATGAATAGATTTACAAATAATGCAATGGTACAGGACACTAAATATGTGGCAACTTTTGTAAGCATTCGTTCCAAAATGACTTAATGAAACTATTTGCCCATAATCATAGAAGGTGGCTTTCACATTTAACTACTAAGCAACATCCACACACATCTACATTTTACAAGTTCAAAATATCAACTATAGCAAATAATGATACAAAAACATGATTGGTTATTCTATTGTATACTTGTATTTTAATGAAACAGAACAGAAAACAAAACAGTATGTTACTTTTTTGGCCTCTTTGGTGATGTGAAGTTGGCCAATAGTAAATAAAGTGCCTCACAAAGCATTGTAATCAACTTACCTGAGTAGAAATTCACAAACACATTGACAGGTCTGTACTCTGGTGTTTTTATTGAAGCATCTGCATGGTGTAGTGTTGTTTCATCCTGAAAATGAAATTTACAGGGAAGTAAATTTTTGTAGTACATGTATAATTAATTGTGAACCATATTAAAGATTTAATAATACATCCAATAAAATAATTAATCAGAAGTGAAAGGCAATCTCTTCTATATTTACTCATGTAGATGTAAAGTGATATGCAATCTCTTCTATCTTTACTCGTGTAGATGTAAAGTGATGTGCAATTTGTTCTATCTCTTCTATTTTAATAGGGTACAAATATGACAACCGCTATTTGTGATGAACAAGTGGATCATTTAGATCCCATACTTCGAGAGGGGGCATGCATATTATGTTTCCAGGATGTCCGTAGAGCCGAGTAGGAGAATTGAGCAAAAATGGCTTGCAAACAACATATATGAGTTTGCTTTCACAAGTCTCACTACTGTAAATGAGATACCAAACATGAGTGAGAAGACGTTGTCGCTCTTCCCTCCGCTCATGCCATTGGATCGAGTTTTGGAGTTTACCTACCATAACGATGTTTATATTGGTAAAGTGTTTCAATTAACTTAGTAGTTATTTGTGGTAGATTAAAATTGTCTAATATATTCTTCACATGTGGCCGATGTTATTGGCATGGTTATGTTTGTAAGCTCTATAGGATATGTGGATGGTTACTATAAGAGAAAAATCCCAGTTAGAAATGTCATGATAATTGATGGAAGGTATGTGAGCTACTATAAATATATTATATAATTTCATGTGTTTCTATTTAGTTTCCAATATGTAATGAAATTCTTTCTTTTTTATGATCTTACAGTTTTAAGCCAATAATGATTGTTGTCGAGGATAAATTACTTACCTCTTATTTAACTAAATGGGCAAGATGCTCTGATGAGTGTACTATTATTGTTGTTACTATGCTAAGAGCAAAACGTTAACAAGGTAACATTAATGCATCCTTATTTAAAATGTATCAATTTACCTTGCGATGAACAAACTATCTAACATGTGGTTACTTTGACCTTTTATTATTTAGATTTTAGTTTACATTCTACATGCTTTAGTAGGGACTACTTTGAGCCCAACATCGCAGTTGCACGTGAGCTGAGGCGGAGGTAATTAAAGTTTAATTTAATTATTTTACTAATTTTTTCTATTGTACTTAGTCTTATCTATTGTAATTGATTTATAGTATTAACAACAAACTTGGTGAGTGTTGGAACAATTACGTTAGTTCCAGCAGGTTTTCCTGTGGTGGTGTATGATGTGGAGAATGAACCTCGATGGGTTCTCTCAGAGGGAGAAAGAGTTTATACTGGTTCGGGCCTCCCCTAGGGGATAATAGCCCTACGTCCAGTTTGTGGTGGATTTGGCATGCTATGCCTTGGTGTGGAGAAATAACTCCAGGGTCTCATGGCCCCCTGGTGCGTGTCCCCTACTACAAGGGCTTGGCCCTGCTTTTATAGGCACGCAGACCTTAAGGAAAAGACCAAGATACCCTCTACAAGCTCCTAGGCTTATAGGGGTAGACAGGGAAAGGGAGCTAGTTACTGTGCAAAGGTACCAGACAACTTTATAGCTTTATAGACGTGTCAGGCTGCGCCAGACTTTGACCAGCTAAACGACATACCAGGGGCGGAGGGGCCCCTGGTATGGCTTATACTTAGATATTTCTTGAGCCTCGAAGTAGGGGTCGGAGCTCTATGGCCGAGGCTGCGAAGAGGGCTTCGAAGTGCACCCGAAGGGGGGCTCCGAAGCATGCTCCGAGCAAGGCTCCGAACAGGGCTCCGAACTGGGGTCTCGGAGCCTGGGCTTCGAACTAGGCCAAGAACTAGGGTCTCGGAGCCTTGGCTTCGAACAGTCTTGACAGGGTCCGAAGGCTGGCCTGCGGAGGAGAAGGCTTCGAAGTGTACCCCGGAGGGGGGCTCCGAAGCATGCTCCGAGCAAGGCTCCGAACAGGGCTCCGAACTGGGGTCTCGGAGCCTGGGCTTCGAACTGGGCCCCGAACTGGGCTCCAGAGGGTGACCTCCGAACTAGGCTCCGGAGGGCGGCCTCTGGACTTGGCTCCGGAGGGCGGCCTCCGAACTGGGCTCCGGAGGGCGACCTCCGGACTTGGCTCCGGAGGGCGGCCTCCGAACTGGGCTCCGGAGGGCGACCTCCGGACTTGGCTCCAGAGGGCGACCTCCGACGTCCTGCAACTGGAGTGTGGCCTCCGGCCTCCTGCGCCCGGGGGGTGGCCTCCGGCGCCCTGCGCCAGGGCCCGAAGTGGGGGCTCCTAGCTGGACCCCCGAAAGGCACCTTGGGACCTAAAAACAACGCTTAGGGAGAAAACAAGCTCCGACAGTGCTGGGCTCTAGGCCGAAGGCTGTCGGAGGCTGACGTCATTTGGCCCCTGTTCAAGGGAAATATATTCCCCCAAAAGTAGCCCCTCACGTGTAGGCCTTCGGGACGAGGGGCTGCACGCGCCCTTGGGACAAATGACCTGAAAACACAACTTCAGAGAAAACATACCTTCGGAGCCTAGACCGAAGCTGACCTCGATACCCGGGGGGTAATAAATGCCCGTGCTAGTTGCCAGAACGGCCTCGGGAAGCCCGAACAGCTCCGCAACGGTCAAAAAAGTTACCGTTACCTTGCTCTGGGCCGATTCGCCTTCGCTTGGAGGCCCACCTGGCGGTGGGTTCAGCCCACGATGGTTGGAATTCTTACCGCGCCTATAATAGGGACTTACCGCATGCGGCCTCGGCACACCTTCATTTGCTTTCTTCTCGTTGCCTTGCAACCTTCGCTCTCTTCTTCTTATAGCTTCGCTCGAGCCCCCTTCGCTGGTTTTTAGACCTTCGCGGCGAAGTCCCATCAACATGCTGAAGAAGGCGGTGGCGAAGCCTCTGGCCTTGGGCTCGAGCTCGGGCTCCGCCCAGGTGCAGGCAGCGGCGGCTGCGGCGACGAAGACTGTGCCTAGGTGGCTGGGGCCGAGGGACCTTCGGACGCCCTCCGACAAGTTTGAGCAGACCCTGGAGATGAGGGCCTCGATCTCTACGGAGGAGTAGGTCCGAAGGGCTTGCGAAGGGAAGATTGCGGCGAAGATCCAGCTTCGAGTCCCGGAGAAGTCGGAGGCTGAGCCGAGGCCTCGTGCTGATGAGGTGGTGGTGTTCGAGGCCTTCTTCGAAGCCGGCCTCGGACTGCCTGCAGTGGGGATGCTGAGCGAAGTCCTCAAGGCTTATAACCTCGAGCTTCCTCATCTTTCGCCCAACGCAGTGGCGAGGTTAGCTGTCTTCGAGTGGGCCATGAGGGCCGAGGGCTGCGAGGGCCGCGTGGATGTCTCCGTCGCCCTCCATGACGCCAACTGCCAACCGAAGCCACGGGAGGGGACGAACCGCGTCAAGAGGGCGCTGGCCTTCGGCAGCGCCAATTTCCAGCTTCGGAAGGAGTACCAAGATGCCTTCCCGGCGAGGGCTGTAAACAACAAATGGTACTCGAGGTGGGACCAAGAGTGGTTCTATGCCTCCGTCGGTGCGAACTCCCCCCTTCGGAGTACCAATGCCCACATCCTGTACCGGCGCGAAGGGGTGGTGAAGACCAGCGAAGACATCCTTCGCTCGAGGATCTTGCTGCTCCGGAGAGTGGCGGCGAAGATGAGTATGAGGGACCTCGCGGAGGAGTTCATCACCCTCCGGCTCAGTCCCCTCGCGCGCTCCTGGCCGGAGGGGCTCTTTCAGGCTTCGGGCCGAGGTGAACTTAGCGAGTTGGCCTTCGACCGCTTCTGTAAGGCTTCACAATTTCTTTGCTTTAATACTTCGTAGATTTTCACTTCTAACTCAAACTTTTCATGAAGCCGGCCTCGAAATGAGGACCCCGGAGGAGGCCATCGCGGCGGCGGATCGAGTCGTCTGGACTCCGACCCCCGAGGAGCAGAACCAGCGCCTGGCCCTGGTGGGGTCCTGGGAGCGCTGGAACAGGGTATGGACCGCGCTCGACCTCGGAGGGCTCCCGGCCCTGCCGGACTTCGCCCACCTGGCAACCTTGTCGGCCGGAGCCAAGAGGAAGAGGGGGGACAAGGACGAAGCGGATGCTTCGGGACATCGGCCGGAGGTCCCCGCGGTCGAAGCTTCTAATTCGGGGGAGGTTGCGGCGAAGCCCGCAGCTACTCCGACCTCCAAGAAGGCAGCGAAGCCCCTGGCGGCGAGGTCTTCGGCGGCGGAGGCCGACGCGCATACTCCGGCTGCCAAGGAGGCCACGGATGCCCCGACGGAACCAACCTCGGGCATGGAGGTGGATGCGCTAGCTTCGCAGCGAGGGAGCCGGAGGGCACACTTGGCCCCACCTTCCTTCCAAGAAATCTCCGATGATGGTAAACCCTTTCTGCATGCCTTGCTTCAATATGCGGATTTTGACTTGGCTCCCTGCAGAGGACGAAGATGATGCGAGGCCCACCGTGGCGAAGCCGGTAGGCGAAGGTGGATCGAAGCCCGCCGATGCGAAGTCCACAGAAGCTTCGAGCAGCAGCAGCAGCCGCAGCAGCAGCAGCGATTCGGAGTCCGAGGGTACTTCGTCCGACGACGAAGGCAGCGGAGGCCGTGAGGTCCCTCGAGGCGAAGAAGACGTGGATGTGGTGGGCTTGAGCCCCGCCTCGCCGAAGCCCGCGGAGGCGACCATGGCCGTGATTCACCCTTTCAAGCCGAGGGGGGGCGTGACGGTGGCAGCGATCCACGGCTTCCGCCAGGCTTGTGCTTCTGCGGAGGAGGGGGACTTGGTGGCCCAGCTTAGCCACCGAGACCCCACGGATCTCTTTGTTAGCTCGAACGAAGTCCTCATGCAGGTGAGCGAAGCCCCTTGCAGCTTCGAACTATATTTTAGCCTTTCATTGGTACTTATGACTTCTTGAATTTTTGCAGGCCTTCGCACTGAACGCAGCAGCTTCGACTGCTGCCGACAGGCGGATGGAGCGCCTCACAGAGGAGATGGAGGCCCTTCACCGCGAGGTTTCGGAGGAAGCCGAGAAGTGCAGGCGGGCCGAAGCTTCGGCTGCTGAGGCGAAGGAGGCCTTGGCCTTGGAGATGGCCCGGCTCCGCGCGGAGCTCCAGGCTTCGAAGGATGCCGAGGCCCGACATGCGAAGATGAACGAGGAGCTCCGCCAACGGGCTCGGGATCTTGAGAGCTTCGTCGTGGTCAATCTTGGCGAGGCCACCCATAGCCTGATCGAGGTCCTTGAGAAAATAGGGACCGAGTGCCGGGCTCCGGATTTTGGCGATCAGGACCCGATTGGGGACCGCGCCGATTTCTTGAAGACTGCGGCTTCGATAGCAGACGAAGCGCTGACGGGCTTCGCTCTTATGGCCAGTCGCATCGCGGGCCAAGGGGTGTTGCAGATGCTCCATGCCGCGGGGTGTGACCACCTTCGAGCGGCAACCTCCGCGACCCCAGTGGCCTTCAGGGGTCCGCACTTGGTGACGCCTCCGGCCGAAGTTCGCGGAGCCTGGCGGCGGCTGCAGGACTCCTGGAAGGAGCAAGGCTGCGAAGCCGTCCTTGACCTCCAGAAGGCCCTTCGACACCGCCGAACCAAAGCGCCTGCTGCGCCTGATCAGCCTTCGACTTCGGCACCTCCACCTCCGAAGGTGTAGATCTCCTTAGGCCTTTTGTAATACTTGGCTGCAGGCTTGTAAAAATTCTATCAGCTTATTAATATGAATACGGGGGTTTTTTATACCTGCCCAGGCTCAGACTCCGAGCGTAGACCTCGAAGTTCTCGAGGACTCCGAAGAGCTTCGACAGTTGTGGGCGATCCTCGAAGTAGCTAGGTCTGAGGGCCCCCCTCGGTTTAAGCTTCCGAGGGGGCCTAGCGGCGAAGCCATCTCCGATGTAGCTCAGGATTTACTAGCCGCTGTGAAGACGGAGTCCCTTCAGGGCCCTTTGTCTTTGCCTTCGCGAACGGCCTTAGCAGGCGACGAAGCCCTAGACTTTTCTGCCTTCGATACGGCACCGCCTGCTTCGCTAACGTGGAGCGACCTGCAAAGTGGAAGATGAAGCTTACGGGCTTCGGAGCCTGGACGGGCTGTTCGAGGGAGAGCGTGCTCCGACGAGGCAACGTCCAGCCGAGGTGGCCCTGGCCGAAGAAGGGGCAAGCGAGGGTTGGGGCCTCGCACGCGGTTCTTCTTAGGTTTAGATACAGACTATACGTAGTTTTGCTTCCGAAGTATGTTTGTAACACACTTCTCAATATAGAATGAATGGAGTTTGTTATATTTGCATACTTCGTCTGTATGCTTCGTATTGTTTGGCTTCGATCGTTGTAGCTTGTCACACTCGTACTGCGTATTACATTCGCACACCTCGCATACATGCTTCCCCCCTTTGCTCATGGCAGCTAGGGATTTAGCCGTTGCTGGTGCGGGCAAGAAATATAAAAGATGCGAGGGGTGCGCCTTTCGGCGGCTTCGACGCATGAATCTTATTTAAGCGAATGCCTCTTTTGGGCTTCGAATGCTTTAATTTGGTGCGAAGCAGGGCTTCGGCTGCTCGGAATTTCACTGAGCGAAGGCCTCTTTTGGGCTTCGATCGTGCTAACTTGGTGCGAAGCAAGGCTTCAACACAACCAAGTTAAGCGAAGCATGCTTCGGCATGCTAGGATTTGAATGCTGTGCGTGAGCGAGGCTCCGAAACGCACTTAGGTTTTAGCGAAGTATGACTTCGAGATGCTTAGGCGTATATTACATTAACACGCGAAGCAAGGCTTCGGAGCGTGTTTGGATAATGAAGCAAGGCTTCGGAACTTGGTCCTGTAATGAGAAGGATATTTGGTGTGGATTCACCGAACCTGTGATAGTGTGAGCCACCTTCGACTCTGAGCCACCTTCGACTCTGGGTCACCTTCGACCCTAGGATGCTTCGGGTGCGGAACCCGGAATCCCTGGGATGCTTCGGGTGCGGAGCCCGGAATCCCTGGACGCATAGGGCCAGTGGCCCGGAGTCCTTTTAGCCCACTGCTACGGGCCCGGGGGCACTGTGTAGCCTTCGGAGGGGTACTCTGGATTTTATAAAGCGAAGCGGGGCTTCGAGTTTTTAAACAAAGTGAAGCGAGGCTTCGGGTTTTTGATAAGGCGAAGCGAGGCTTCGATTTTTTTAAATAAGATGGGGCAAAAACTTGCTGTAAGGGCGAAGCTAGGCTTCGAATTTTAAGGCGAAGCAGGGCTTCGAATAAATATCAACATGATTGCGAAGTGGTAGACCGAGGTGTGCCGAGGTGGTACTTCGGATAGCGGACGTACCTCGCAAAGTGGCTAAAGGTTGAGCTCGTAGCCCCTAGGGCTTCGACGGCCTCCGACGTGTGGAGCGGAGCCCCTTGCCGGAGGGTGAGCTCCGGTATGTGGAGGATGGAGGAAGGCGAGGATGGCCTTCGAGCTGCACCCGAAGCCCTATGCCGGAGGGTGCGTGAAGCAAAAAAGCTTCGAAGCTCCCCTCTCAGGCGTACTTCGAGTTGCAGACAATGGCAGAGAACTTAGCTTTTAGTACTAAGTTCCCCACGGATGGCGCCAACTATTGGAACAATTGCGTTAGTTCCAGCAGGTTTTCCTGTGGTGGTGTATGATTTGGAGAATGAACCTCGATGGGTTCTCTCAGAGGGAGAAAGAGTTTATACTGGTTCGGGCCTCCCCTAGGGGATAATAGCCCTACGTCCAGTTTGTGGTGGATTTGGCATGCTATGCCTTGGTGTGGAGAAATAACTCCAGGGTCTCATGGCCCCCTGGAGCGTGTCCCCTACTACAAGGGCTTGGCCCTGCTTTTATAGGCACGCAGGCCTTAAGGAAAAGACCAAGATACCCTCTACAAGCTCCTAGGCTTATAGGGGTAGACAAGGAAAGGGAGCTAGCTACTGTGCAAAGGTACCAGACAACTTTATAGCTTTACAGACGTGTCAGGCTGCGCTAGACTTTGACCAGCTAAACGACATACCAGGGGCGGAGGGGCCCCTGGTATTGCTTATACTTAGATATTTCTTGAGCCTCGAAGTAGGGGTCGGAGCTCTATGGCCGAGGCTGCGAAGAGGGCTTCGAAGTGCACCCGAAGGGGGGCTCCGAAGCATGCTCCGAGCAAGGCTCCGAACAGGGCTCCGAACTGGGGTCTCGGAGCCTGGGCTTCGAACTGGGCCCCGAACTGGGGTCTCGGAGCCTTGGCTTCGAACAGTCTTGACAGGGTCCGAAGGCTGGCCTGCGGAGGAGAAGGCTTTGAAGTGTACCCCGGAGGGGGGCTCCGAAGCATGCTCCGAGCAAGGCTCCGAACAGGGCTCCGAACTGGGGTCTCGGAGCCTGGGCTTCGAACTGGGCCCCGAACTGGGCTCCAGAGGGCGACCTCCGAACTAGGCTCCGGAGGGCGGCCTCCGGACTTGGCTACGGAGGGTGGCCTCCGAACTGGGCTCCGGAGGGCGACCTCCAGACTTGGCTCCGGAGGGCGGCCTCCGAACTGGGCTCCGGAGGGCGACCTCCGGACTTGGCTCCGGAGGGCGACCTCCGACGTCCTGCAACTGGAGGGTGGCCTCCGGCCTCCTGCGCTCGGGGGGTGGCCTCCGGCGCACTGCGCCAAGGCCCGAAGTGGGGGCTCCGAGCTGGACCCCCAAAAGGCACCTTGGGACCTGAAAACAACGCTTAGGGAGAAAACAAGCTCCGACAGTGCTGGGCTCTGGGCCGAAGGCTGTCGGAGGCTGACGTCATTTGGCCCCTGTTCAAGGGAAATATATTCCCCCAACAGTGAGAAACCTTCACCGTAACATCAAGAGGGCAAAAACTTACTATCAAGCATTCATATTATGGAAGAAGCATGGTGATTTGTAGCTACAAGACAACTTTAGATGTTTGTTAGAAGTAGATATAATCTTTGTGCTTAAGATGCTTCTAGCTAGCATGCTTGCTAGATAATCATGACCAAGTTGATTTTTGTGGTAACTTTTGGATGCATTAATGCAATGAAGTTGTAACCGAATTATGATGAATATTATTATATCATGTTTTAAGATATTTGTATTATTTGCATGGTTTGTTTAATGTTGTAGTTTTTCATGTTGCAATGCACGAGCACTCAACTATAAAGGGTAAAACTTGGTAGAAGCTCAGAGTAACATGGTGTTTTAAGATTATCTTGTTAAGTTATATCCAAGGTAACCATTATTGGTTTTCTTAACTGCATGTACTGAACTCTTTCATATATGCATGGTTTGGTAGAATCAAGCATTCTATTAGACCAGATGTTTGTCTACAGTCGTAGTGTGGTGGTAGGCTTCTTTGACAGCAAGGGAAAGCTGTTTCAAAAGACTGAAGCTGAGGGGGGGTGTTCATGTTCCCTAGAGGTTTGGTTCATTTTATCATGAACTATGATTTCAACCTTATGATGGACTGATTATGTGTCTATATTGTTTATCTGGATATGTAACTGTGGTGTGGTGTCTATAGTACTCTTCATATGTACAGGTACTAGCTTCTTAGCCAACCCTTGTGATATGATCAGATAAGAGGTAGAATTTCTGATAATATTTGCTACTTACTTCTTTCTTTAGCTTTCTGGGAACTGGAGAGAATTGTCCACGAAGAGAAGCTTCTCAGGATCCAAGGGCCCATTCTCGGTGTCAACAATTTGGCTATGCCATTTTAGCCTATCTACAGCCCCCTTCACTTTATGAATGACATCAGTTTTGTCCCAAATTATCGTAGAGCCACCTAGCCGGAGAATGCGATCCATCTCAAGCAAGATGTCAGGAATGCCACACCTAGAGAAAAAGCTTGGTGTAAGCATGAATGCACGGTGGCGTGAATTGCAATCTCTTGTCACATAGTAACCTTTCCGAGATAGAATTGTTCATGAGCTACAATGCCATGTTAAAGATGAGATGCATAACATACCCCTGTTTGTAGGACATTTACATATCCTCATGTATTCAGGGATTCAAGGAACAATTCGAGCTGGAAAAGGTAAGTTACTACTTACCAGGAGTTACTTGTCAAAATAGTTGATAACTTGATACAACTTCAATTAAATTGATAGATGGATGTTGTTTACTGGTTTCTATCTGACAATATTTTTAGTCAAGTGGTGTTGTACAGTGTTCATACTATGTGATGCAGTTGATTGAATTCTGTAGCTATTGTTTTCCTGAACCTGGGAGATTTGTCATGAACTATGGTTTCAACCTCGCGACATGTGCATACTATCATGGATATGATAATGTTTAAATAGCTAATGTGTGTTCATTGTTTAAATAGCTAAAGTGTGTTCATTGTTTAAATAGCTAATGTGTGGGGAAGAAATCTGGGTCTGAAGACCAGTATATTTGATCTTGCTTAGGGTAATTGATATGTAGGTTAAGTATGTTGGGGATGAGGAAAAGCCGAATGGCTTGCAGATGACAGACCTGAATATGATGGACAAGACTTTGGCTGTTCGGGGCGCTAGAATTGCCTTCAACATTTGGGACATTGCAGGTAATTTACATAGGCATGAACCGTAAAGGAATGCTTTTTTTCATGATTGATTTGGTTTAAGCATCAGATTCCCAAACATGATTTTGATGAGTTCTTGTGGTAATGGATGCAGGAGACAACCAGTTCCTCGACCACGTGCCAATCGTATGTAAGGACGTCGTGGCGATCTTGTTCATGTTCGATCTCACAAACCACTGCACGCTAACTAAGTTAGTACGCAGTTCCTTGTTCACAACATCATAAACCTGGAGCTGATTTTGAGTCATCGAAATCTTTTCGGTATTTAATACTTACTACCGGTTATCTCCTGTTTGATGCAGTATTATAGATTGGTATGAGAGGGCAAGGAAATTGTTAGGGGGAAATACTTCATCCCCAGTATCTTCAAGATTACTATACAAAGACAACTCATGAAGTTCCAAGTCAAAGTCTTGTCTCCGAACTGACGAATGGTTAAAGCCAAAGAGTCTGTCTAGACTTCGGTCTGAAGATACCCTCCGAAGATACCACCACCGCAGTGGAAAACAACCAGAAGGATGAGACATCTACCTTATCTACCTCCTTCAAACATATTTTACGATTTTAGCCCTATTCAGGGTACCGAATAGTTTCCACTATGTCGGTTGTAATTGAGGGGTAAAAAGGTCTTTTCCTTAGAGTTTTTACCTATAAATACCTCTCTTCTCATCCTGTAATAGGCATCGAATATTCAGATATTCAATACACAACATCGAACTACCTTGAGCTATTATCCAATATGGAGGCTTAAGATAGTCCGCTCCCACAAACACTTCGTTTGTTAGTTCTTAATCTTAGAGACCCAGTTAGCGTAATCCGTTGCGCCAATAGTTGGCACCGTCCGTGGGGAACTTAGTTCTGAAAACTAGTTCTCTGCCACTGTAACATCCCAAGAATTAAAAATAAATAAAATAAAGAAAATGAATTTTCAGGAATTATTAAATTGAGGAAAAGACTAAAAGAACCCTATTTAAGCCAAACAAGGGGGAATACTTCAAATTTAAACCTGAAAAATTTATGGTAGAACCTAGAGCCAAGACATATTTTAGGAATTTTTACAAAATTTTATCAACAGTGAACCATCCTTTAATCAAATAAATGATTTACTGGAATTATTTTAATTCGAAAATTCTTTTAAAAACCTATTGGGCCTCAAACCCCCAATCTGCCTCAATCCCGGCCTAACCCAGCTCCGCACCACTGCCAGGTGGGACAGTCCTATCAGCGCGCCCGCACTCTCTCCCACGTGCCCCGCTCGGCTGGCCCCACCCGTCAGTCCCCGTCCCGCGTCCCTCTCTCTCTAGTCGCCCGGGCCCATCTGTCGGCCCTTTCCTATTTCTCTTGCCCACCGATAGGTGGGGGGCACCTATCGGATCCATCGTCAACGATGGAACCCCCCTTTCCTTCCCCGGCGATCCCCTTCCGTTTATCCGCCGCCCCGTGGCCGTTTTCGCCGAATTGATCGCGGGATCGCCTTCCCCGATCGCCGACGACCTCCTTCCTTTGAAAGCCGACGCGGTTTCACGTTTATGGAAGCTAGCCCGTCCGTTTGGAAGCCTCGCCGGAGAATTTCGGAAACCTCCTCGGGTTTCCTCGGTAAAGCCTTCCATCCCCTCGCCGGCGACCCCCTTATTTAAGCCCTCGGCCTCCACTGCACTCCGCCCACCCCTAAAGCCCTAGCCAGAGCACTCTAGAGCACCGCTGCCATTTTTCGGCCTTTAGCTCTGCTTCGCCTCCAGCCACCGCTCACCAACGACTCGAGTCACCGCCGCCCTCATCGACGACACCTTCGTGACCACCATCCCCCGCCCGTCACCGGCCTCGCCTCCGTTGGGCTAGATCACCGCTGGAACACCGCCGCCACCGCCAACCCGAGGTATTTTCGTCGCCCCTCTTCATTGCTGGTCACCGCCAGCTCACCGCCACCACCTCCGCCGGTACACCTGTGTTCTCTGTGATCCCCTCTCTCTGTTTTAGGCCTTAGCTTGGCCGGTTGACCGCCACCGTCACCGGAAACCCTCGCCATTGTGTCGCCGGAGTCGGTAACGAATGGGGCAAGTACCCCTTCTGTGCGTGCCATGCCGGACGATACCCTAACCACGCGATCGTGATCCCTCGATGTGGTCAAAGCGGTATCGAGGCCTCACAGCCGTCGATCGCCACTTAACGCCTCCCGCCTCATGCCTGACCGCTCGATCTAGATTGGACGGTCCAGATCGATCCGGTTCATGCGCACAGTGCATGAGTCCATGGTGGGCCTGGCTCACCGTGGACAAGAACCCATTTTCTGTTTAAAATAGAATTCAGAAATTGATTTAAACTTTGAAAATTCATAACTTACTCATTTTAACTCCAAATTTCACCATTCAAATTTTGTTAAATCAATATTTTTACTCTCTACAGACTTACGCCATAAAAACAGTATGTTAGTTTGTCACAAAATATTCTTATTAATTAAATGAATAAAAACCCCTTATGAATAAATTGATATTTCATGAAATAAATAAGGACAATTACTAAGAAATTAACTTTTAATACATTCCCCATAACTTTAGAATGTTAAGGGGTTTATCCCTTGTTTAAGACCATACACTTGTATGTATATGTGTTGTAATGGTTTTATTGTTTATTGAATGTTGTGTTTAATTTTTCCGTATCGAGAAGACTACGAGACCGTCGAGGAGCCAGAGTATTACCCCGAGGTTCCACCGTCGCCATTTGCTGAGCAAGGCAAGTCACAACTCCCATTTTGATCATAACTGAGCCCATGTTTTATTTAAATATCGCTATAACACATAGGATATATCTTCATTAGTCTAATATCAAGCCCTACTTTATATTTATTAGATCGCCGTCCTTGTGTGTAAACCCAAGCCATGCTTATTGAGCCTACACTCCTTGTCACTCTACAATATTATATTAGCTAGTGTCCAATTTACCGACACAACTGCTATAGGATAAACGAACGAGTTGTAGATAGTTGGATTCTACTATATTAATTTCTCTGTTATTCTCGTCTCTGGATTCTGTTGGAGTTGGATATGTTATAAGTATGGTGGGTTCTGGGTGCAAGCTAGGGCATTGGTTGGTCGCACCTGGGGCACTATAAGGACCAGTCTATGGGATCTATTGCAAAGCACTTCCGTACTAACCACAAGTCAAATGGGTAAGTCCTAACTGGAAGTATGGAACAAACTGACTCGATGCACCATAGTGGAGGGGGAAAGGGGCAACCTGTGGGTGACTTGTACTGACGTGGCTCAAGGGGGGTATGGTGTTGGCTCGACGTGTCGGGGCACCATATGAAACCCATAAGAGGGTGCTGTCGGATTGGAGTGTTCCATATGGAAGGTTTTTCCACGAGTTCCCGTGGTATGGGTCATCTCGTTACACTTTGGTGTATGGGATGAGTGCGTGCCTTGTGGGTACTGTAGTACACCTCTGATCAGAGTTTAATTCATTTCGAAAAGCTGAGCCACAGTCAAGGGCGGGTTGTGTGACTTCTCGCAGTTAGTTTGCTATTGTCTGAATGAATGGGTTAATCATGGCATGTAAGGACTGTTGAGCGAGGGTGGGCTGACTGTACCCCTCGAGTTAGAAGATGATGCATACACATGTTTACATTTCTGTATTAATAACTTGATCACATTTAATTGCTTTGCAAATATGCTTTTCCGCAAAAATTAGCAACTACCTTCCTTGTTATTACTCTGCATTATATTTGCATCCAGTGGCTTGCTGAGTACGATTGTACTCACCCCCGTTGACTTACACCACCAGAGCCCTTCTACTACGAGGAGAATGAAGGTCTGGAGTAGCGACCCAGTCAAGGCGAGACTGGAAGGAGGCGTTCATCTAGGACGCTTATTTTATTAGTTTCTCCTTTACTTTAACACTTTTGTACTAATATGGTTTACGAACCATGAATGCTTGTCGTATTTTACGCAGTCATGTGATGAACGTCTTGTTTTATTGATTTTCTATGGAATTTCAATAAAGCTCCAGATTTATTAAATCTGGGCATTTACAGGATGGTATCAGAGCTGACTTGACTGTAGGAAGCCAAACAGACCTGATCCTAGGACTTATATTAACCGTATTTTCTTGCAAACTACTTACTACCTCGTCTTTCAGAATTTTTACAAAAATTTCTCTCTTTTGTAGATGCCGGTTCATACCATGAGTGGGACTCTCCACGATGAGGCTGGTTTCATCCGTGAGCTTCGCATGCTCGTAGGTTTCCTTGGATTCGAGCACGAGCCAACTTTCCACGGAGTCTTCCCCAAGGAGAACGAGAGCTACTGCGAGGTCACAGTCGTCATCCGCCCCTCCTCGCAGACAGCCCACACATAGCGAGCCAGAGGACCCACCTTTTTGGTGGCAAGTCAGCGCACCGCTCTTCAGGCCCTCTTCGAGCTCCGGGTGATCTACGACAGCCAGCTCTACGACATGGACTACCGCTTCATGCCTATGCGCATTCCAGGGAGTCATCACAGCGTCTATGTCAGCACACTCTCCCGTCGCCACTCTGTCGTCGGCCACACCATACGACTACTAGAGGCGATGGACGATCTTCACGCAGAGGCCATACTCGACGCCAACAGCCAGCGTGACACCATCGACTTCTACCGCCATTCATCAGAGAGCTTGAACCACGAGAACGGAGAGCTTCACCACCGGGTCCAGCGGGGACACCATTTAGCCACCGAGGCAGAGGAGTTTAGGCGTCAGAACGAGCTTCTACGCTAGGGCGTCGCTGTCACCGCACAGCTACGTCACTAGGTAGAGGAGCTTCAAAAGGACCTAGAGGAGGTCGCTCCCCTCCCACCTCGCAAGCGGAAGTCACTCCGGATCCCTACGGCCAGGCCCAAGAGGATCTCCCGCAGTGCCCCTCCAGCCGGGCCCTCCAGCTCCACCACCCCTGCACCGACCCTCTCCACCGAGCTATTGATTGAGTCCTCCCCTGAGCTGCCTTAGATGTAGTTTACAGTTGTTTGTTTCCATTTGATTGTTTTGATTGTATTGCCACTCATGTCAAATATAAGGCATGGGTGAAGACTAAATAAGAAATCAGCATGTAATAGCCTAAGTTCAAGACTTTTTGAGAAATAAAACTTAGTTGCATTCCATCTAAAATACATGTCTTCATTGGAAACCCCACTTCAGGATGACCAACACCCAAGGATACAATGCCCCTCAAAATGGGGGTGACAACGGGAATCTGCCTCAATGGGGAGCGACGGGACAAAGGCAGGCCCTAGTCGCCAACCACCCCACTTTGGCCGAGATGATGGCCAATCAGAATCAACTGATTGCCACGCTACTAAATCAGATGCAACAATAGCAGAATTAGATGCAAGAGCAGCAAGCCCAGCTTCTTCATCTGCAGCAGCAGCCAGAGCTCCCACGACCAGCCACCTCAGCCCCGGCATCGACCTCTCAGCTGTCGGAATTCCTTCGTGTCTGGCCTCCCACCTTCTCAAGCACCACCAACCCCATGGAGGCTGGTGATTGGCTGAGAACAATAGGGAAGAAGTTGGATCTCCTACCATGCTTCGAGCAGGAGAGGATAGCTTTCGCTGCCCATCAACTCTAGGGTCCCGCCGTAGAGTGGTGGGACAACCTGCACGAGACTCTACCGGAGGGTCATGTCCATACTTGGGCAGAGTTCTCCGCCTCTTTCCGCACCTCCCACGTCCCCGACAGCATCATTGCCCAGAAGGAGTAGGAGTTCCTGGATCTACAACAAGGAAGCAGGTCCGTTATGGAATACCTGCATGAATTCAACCGGCCGGCCCTGTACGCACCGGAAGAGGTCCGCACGGTTACAGCCTGGCAGTCCAAGTTTCTCCGGGGGTTGAAGGATGAGCTTTCCCTTTAACTGGTCTCCGAAGACTATGCCAACTTTCAGAAGTGGGTCAACAAGGCTATCATTCAGGAGACCGAGCAGAACATGGTCGACCTAATGAAAAATAGGATGATCGCTTTCCGCCAGAACCAGGGAATGGCGCAGAGGCCACGTTTTGCACATCCCCCACCGGCGCCCCAATATCACCTGTGCCCCGTCTACCGTCCAGCTACACCCGCCAACAACCTGGGAGCAGGACATCCTCGCCCCGCTCCTGCCACACCAGCTACTCCACCCGCCCCTGCCAAGAAAGCAGAAGTCTTGCGTGACAAGCACAGCAAGCCCGTGATTTGCTTCAACTACCGCCAGGAAGGACACTACTCCTATAAGTGTCCCTACCCCAAACGTCCGCAAGGAGTCACGGCCAATCTTGCTGTCCGTGCCCGCGTCAACCATGTCTCCGCCGAAGAAGTATAGACTGCACCAGAAATCGTCATGGGTAAGTTTACAGTAAATTCAGCACCTTCAGTGGTTTTATTTGACACTGGAGCTACGCATTCATTCATTTCAACGAGTTTTGTGGAAACTTATAACCTGAATAAATGTGAATTAGCAAGACCGGTACTGATAGCCACCCCAGGCAAACAGACCCAAGCCCGCTCTTATAGTCCGAGGTTTTGGGTAGATATCCAAGGTACCATATTCTGGGCCGACCCCATTCTGATAGAATGCAAAGGGTTGGACCTGATTCTAGGAATGGATTGGCTCAACAAACACCAAGGTGTGATAAGGTGTGCCCGAAGGCAAGTGACCGTGACCATTGAAGAAGGGACTGTCGTCACATTTCAGATGCCAAGTCAGAAGCCCGGAAGACCCCGTCTGCATCAGATTACCTTGGAGGAAATACCGGTAGTATGTGAGTACCCAGACATATTTCCAGAGGATTTACTAGGGATGCCACCCAAGAGGGACATTGAGTTTAGGATTGATCTAGTGCCCAAAACCACCACCATCTACAAGCGACCCTATCAGATGGCCACCAACGAGCTAGCAGAAATGAAGCAACAACTAGAAGACCTTGAAAGAAAGGGGTACATCAGACCCAGCACATCCCCATGGGGAGCCCCCGTCATCTTCGTCGAGAAGAAGGAAGACAAGGCTAAGCATATGTGAGTAGATTATAGAGCCTTGAATGAGGTAACCATCAAGAACATGTACCCACTGCCCCGGATTGATGATTTATTCGATCAGCTAAAAGGAGCCACAATGTTCTCCAAGATCGACCTTTGGTCCGATTATCATCAGCTGAGGATTCGAGAGGAGGACATACCTAAGACGACATTCACCTCCCGTTATGGACTTTATGAGTGCACCGTCATGTCCTTTGGTTTGACCAACGCCCTGGCCTTCCTCATGAATATGATGAATAAGGTGTTTATGGAGTATTTGGACAAGTTCATCGTGGTATTTATAGATGATATCCTCATCTATTCCTAGAGCAAGGAGGAGCACAAAACCCATATCCGTTTGACACTAGGAAAACTCAGGGAGCATCAGTTATACGCCAAGTAGAGCAAGTGTAAATTTTGGACGGCGGAAGTAAAGTTCCTAGGGCACATTATCTCATCACAAGGTATCGCAGTAGATCCTGCCACCGTGGGAGCAGTTATAGATTGGCTGCCACCCACCAACGTGTCTGAGATACGGAGTTTTCTTGGCTTAGTAGGTTACTACCGACGGTTTATTGAGAATTTCTCCAAGATAGCCAAGCCTATGACCAAGTTGTTACAGAAGGGAGAGAAGTTTGAATGGACTCCCGAATGCGAGGAAAGATTTTGGACCCTCAAGTCATGGTTAGTGTCAGCACCTATACTAACCTTACTGGATATAAGGAAGGACTTCCATGTCTATTGCGACGCATCCCGTCAGGGTTTGGGTTGTGTTCTTATGCAAGACGGGAAGGTTGTCTCTTACGCCTCTCGGCAATTGAGACCGCATGAGCTGAACTACCCCACCCACGACCTAGAATTGGCAGCCGTAGTGCATGCTTTGAAGATATGGAGGCACTACTTGGTTGGAAACCGGTGCGAAGTATTCACGGACCACAAGAGTTTGAAGTATATCTTCACGCAGCCGGATCTCAACCTTAGGCAAAGGCGATGGCTAGAACTGATAAAAACTACGTCCTAGGCATTCATTACCATCCCGGCAAAGCAAATGTGGTGGCTAATGCATTGAGTCGTAAAGGATATTGTACCGCCATCATGGTCCAGGATCACGCGCCTTTGTTGTATAAGGAGATGGAGAGGTTAAACCTCGGGATAACCACGGAAGCCTATCTAGCCACCCTTGAGACCAGACCAGTGTTGTTCGAGCAGATCCATGAAGCTCAGTTGGAATACCCGGATATAGCACCGATCAAAAAGAACATGAGGCAGGGCAAGGTCCTAGGATTTTCAGAAGATGAGAATGGCACCGTATGGTTCAAGACTAGGGTCTGTGTGCCCGATAAACCCGAAATAAAGACCCTTATTCTAAGAGAGGCCCATGCCACTTTGTACTCCATTCACCCCGGGAGCACAAAGATGTACCAGGACTTGAAGGAACGATACTGGTGGGTCAGTATGAAGAAGGAGATTGCTTAGTTCGTAGCAGAATGTGACACCTGCCAGCGAGTAAAGGCAGAGCATCAAAGACCAATAGGGTTGTTACAGCCCCTTAAAGTGCCTGAATGGAAATGGGAAGAGATCGGTATGGACTTCATCATCGGACTCCCAAAGACCCAAGTCGGTTATGACTCCATATGGGTAATCATCGATCGGCTAACGAAGGTAGCTCACTTCATAGCCGTCAAGATGACTTATAGTGGCCCGAAACTAGCAGAATTGTACATGGCCCACATAGTATGCCTTCATGGAGTACCTAAGAAGATAGTCTCCGATAGAGGGAGTTAGTTCATGTCTCGGTTCTGGAAAAACCTTCAAGAGGAAATAGGGACGAGACTGAATTTCAGCACAGCATACCATCCCCAAACAGATGGACAGACTGAGAGGGTGAATTAGATATTGGAGGATATGCTCCGGGCATGTGCCCTAGACTTTGGAGGAACTTGGGATAAGAGTTGATCGTACGTCGAGTTCTCGTACAATAATAGCTATCAAGCCATCCTTCAGATGTCGCCATTTGAAGCTCTATATGGACGCAAGTGTCGAACACCTCTACATTGGGATCAGACTGGTGAGTCCCATGTTTTTGGAACAGACATTCTTCGGGAAGTTGAAGAGAAAGTACGGATCATCTGGGACAGACTGAAGACATCCCAATCTCGACAGAAGAGCTATGCGGATAATCACCGTCGAGATTTAGCCTTTGAGGAAGGAGATCATGTTTACCTCCGGGTTACTCCTGTCCGTGGCACTCAAAGGTTTAACATGAGAGGGAAATTAGCAGATCGATACATTGGACCTTTTCCCATCGTCTGACGTCAAGGCAAGGTTGCTTACCAGTTGGAGCTACCACCCTCATTGGCTAGGGTACATGATGTGTTTCACGTGTCGCAGCTAAAGAAGTGCCTTCGAGTTCCGACAGAGCAAGTTGACCTCGAGCAGTTAAATATATAAGAGGATCTGACCTATGTTGAGAAGCACGTCAGAATCTTGGAAGTCAAGGAAAGGACCACCAGGAGTAGAGTCATTCACTTCTGCAAGGTTCAGTAGAGCAATCATCCCGTAGAGGAAGCTACCTGGGAGAAAGAAGAAGAACTAAAAGCGCAGCACCCAGAGCTATTCGAGGAATAATCCGAATCTCGAGGATGAGATTCTCTGTAAGGGGGATAGGATTGTAACCTCCCAAGAATTAAAAATAAAGAAAATAAAGAAAATGAATTTTCATGAATTATTAAATTGAAGAAAAGACTAAAAGAACCCTATTTAAGCCAAACAAGGGGGAATACTTCAAATTTAAACTTGAGAAATTTATGGTAGAACCTAGAGGCCAAGACATATTTTTAGTAATTTTTACAAAATTTTATCAACAGTGATCCAACCTCTAATCAAATAAATGATTTACTGGAATTATTTTAATTGTAAAATACTTTTAAAAACCTATTGGGCCTCAAACCCCCAATCTGCCTCAAGCCCGGCACAACCCAGCTCCGCGCCACTGCCAGGTGGGATCGTCCTGTCAGCGCGCCCGCAATCTCTCTCCCGCGCGCCCCGCCCGGCTGGCCCCACACGTTAGTCTCCGTCCCGCGTCCCTCTCTCTGGTCGCCCGTGCCCATCTTTTGGCCCTTTCCTATTTCGCTCACCCACTGACAGGTGGGGGCCACCTATCGGATCTGTTGTCCCTGATGGAACCCCCCTCCCCTTTCCTTTCCCGGCAATCCCCTTCCGTTTATCCGTCGCCCCATGCCCGTTTTCGCCGAATTGATCGCGGGATCGCCTTCCCCGATCGCCGACGACCTCCTTCCTTTGAAAGACGACGCGGTTTCACGTTTATGGAAGCTAGCCCGTCCGTTTGGAAGCCTCGTCGGAGAATTTCAGAAACCTCCTTGGGTTTCCTCGGTAAAGCCTTCCATCCCCTCGCCGGCGACCCCCTTATTTAAGCCCTCGGCCTCCATTGCACTCCGCCCACCCCTAAATCCCTAGCCAGAGCACTCCAGAGAGCCACTGCTGTTTTTCAGCCTTTATCTCTGCTTCACCTCCGGCCACCACTCGCCGACGACTCGAGTCACCGCCGCCCTCGCCGACGACACCTCCGTGACCGCCATCCCCCGCTCGTCACCGGCCTCGCCTCCGTTGGGCTAGATCACTACTGGAACACCGTCGCCACCGCCAACCCGAGGGATTTCCGTCGCCAGCTCACCGCCGCCACCTTCGCCGGTACGCCCGTGTTCCCTGTGATCCCCTCTCTTTGTATTAGGCCTTAGCTTGGCCGGTTGACCGCCACCGTCACTGGAAACCCTCGCCATTGCATCGCCGGAGTCAGGAACGAAGGGGGCAAGTACCCCTTCTATGTGTGCCATGCCGGATGGCACCCTAACAGCGCGATCGTGATCGAAGGGCTGAGATTAAATCCCTTCGGGATTTAATCCTGGCCCTCGATCTGGTCAAAGCGGTATCGAGGCCTCACAACCATCGATCGCCACTTAACGCCTCCCGCCTAACGCTTGACCGCTCGATCTGGATCGGACGGTCCAGATCGATCCGGTTCACGCGCACAGTGCACGAGTCCATGGTGGGCCTGGCTCACCGTGGACCATAACCCATTTTCTATTTAAAATAAAATTCAGAAATTGATTTAAACTTTGAAAATTCATAACTTGCTCATTTTAACTCCAAATTTCACCATTCAAATTTTGTTAAATCAATCTTTTTACTCTCTACAAACTTATGCCATAAAAACAGTATGTTACTTTGGCACAAAATATTCTAATTAATTAAATGAATAAAAACCCCTTAGGAATAGATTGATATTTCATGAAATAAGTCAGGAAAATTCCTAAGAAATTAACTTTTAATACATTCACCATAACTTTAGAATGTTAAGGGGTTTATCCCTTATTTAAGACCATGCACTTGTATGTATATGTGTTGTAGTGTTTTTATTGTTTATTGAATGTTGTGTTTAATTTTTCCGTATTGAGAAGACTACGAGACCGTCGAGGAGCCGGAGTATTACCCCGAGGTTCCATCGTCGCCATTTGCTGAGCAAGGCAAATCACAACCCCCATTTTGATCATAACTGAGCCCATGTTTTATTTAAATATTGCTATAACACATAAGATATATCTGCATTAGTCTAATATCAAGCCCAAGTTTATATTTATTATATCCCTGTCCTTGTGTGTAAAACCAAGCCATGCTTATTGAGCCTACACTCCTCTTCACTCTACAATATTATATTAGCTAATGTCCAATGTACCGACACAACTGCTATAGGATAAAAGAATGATTTGTAGATAGTTGGATTCTACTATATGAATTTCCCTGTTATTCTCGTCTTTGGATTTTGTTGGAGTTGGCTATGTTATAAGTATGGTGGTTTCCGGGTGCAAGCTAGGGCATTGGTTGGTCGCACCCGGGGCACTATAAGGATCGGTTTGCGGGATCTGTTGCAAAGCACTTCCGTACTAACCACAAGTCTAATGGGTAAGTCCTAACTGAAAGTACGGAACAAACCAACTCGATGCACCATAGTGGAGGGGGCAAGGGGCAACCTGCGGGTGACTTGTACTGACGTGGCTCAAGGGGGGTATGGTGTTGGCTCGACACGTTGGGGCACAATATGAAACCCATAAGAGGGTGCTATCGGATTGGAGTGTTCCATATGGAAGGTTTTGGCACGAGTTCCCGTGGTATGGGTCATCTCGGTACACTTTGGTGTATGGGATGAGTGTGTGCCTTGTGGGTACAGTAGTACACCTCTGATCAGAGTTTAAATCTTTTCGAAAAGCCAATCCCACGCTCAAGGGCGGGTTGTGTGACTTCTCACAGTTAGTTTGTTATTGTTTGAATGAATGTGTTAATCATGGCATGTAAGGACTGTTGAGCGAGGGTGGGCTGACTGTACCCTCGAGTTAGAAGATGATGCATACACATGTTTACGCTTTTGTATTAATAACTTGAAGGTCTAGAGTAGCGACCCAGTCAAGGCGAGACTAGAATGAGGCGTTCATTTAGGACCATGAATGCTTATCGTATTTTACATGGTCGTGTGATGAACATCTTGTTTTATTGATTTTCTATGGAATTTCAATAAAGGTCCGAATTAATTAAATCTGGGCCTTTACAGCCACTGCCTGCATTTCGAAGAGCGCTTGCGGAGGGAGTTTCGGAGTCTCAAGATTCCGTGCACCCTTCGGTAACAGACTTCAAAGTGCAGTTTGAAGGCCTATTCCTCGCCTTCCTCAATTGTTCGAAGCCTTCGATCTTCGGACCTTAGCTTCATCAGTCATGCCTCCCAAGTGGATCCTAGCTACCGATCTTCCCCGAAGGTCCCCTCGCACCCACGGTGCAGGACCCTCAGTCATTCCACAAACTCCCAAAGTGGTCGTTAGATCTCGAGCAGCTCCTTCGGTGCTTCGAATTGATTTTGCCAGTTCCCAAGACTCGGAGGCCCCCTCTGGAGGAAGCGAAGACCTTCCTAAGGATGTGGCTGCCCAAGTAGCACAACTTCAGGAGGAAGTAGCAAGATGGAGGAATGAGGTTGTGGACAGGCTTCGTCCTCAAGCCATTCCTCCTAATTTGGAAGTGCATCAAGATGGCGACCCTAATGATTATCCCGAAGCTCCTAAAGTCCGAGAGGATGCCGAGAACGCATCCTTTGACAACGAATCGCCGATGCATCCAAACTTGCAGAAGGTGCCCTTCGATCCCAGGTTCAAAGTCTCGAAGTTGCACAAGTACTCCGCAGGGTCCAACCCCGGAGAATTCTCTTGTTCTTATGCCCTTGCGATAGAAGCTATCAGAGGGGTGTGGAATACAAATATATCCCCCTCGCGTTAGAAGGTGTGGCCCTCCGTTGGTTCTGGTCTTTAAAGATGGGATCAATCAGGTCATGGGAGCAGCTGAAAAAGAAGTTTGTAAGTAATTTCCAGGGGACGTTCATAGCCCCGATGTCTACTGGAAGCCTTTTCCAGGTGAAGTAGCAAGCAGGAGAGACCCACTGGGAGTACTTCACACGCTTCGCCCACACCAAGTCTCAAATAAAAGGCTTGTCTACATCTTCGGTGGTGGATGCAGCGCGCGAAGGGGTGTTGAATCCGGACCTCCTCAACAAACTTCACCAGAAGCTGGTGTCTTCCATAGCACAGCTAATGGCATACTTCGAATAGTATGCCAAGGCAGAAGAAGGCTGCCTTCGAAGAATTGTGGTGCCTGCACCAGCCCTCCTTCGAGAAGTGAAGCCAGAGCCAGAAGTCCTGATTCCTCTGCAATCCCCCTTCGATAATCGCCCTAATGATCATAGAAGGGGAAAGAAGCACTTCTACTCCAAGGTATTAAATATTGCACCCTCCACCCCGAAGATGCCATTCAACTATCAACAGGCGCAAGTTAACAAGGCTAGTACCTCGAAGCCACAAGAAAAGCCGGCTTGCCGGCGCCAGACCCTATTTTGTTGCGTACATGGTGAAAACAGAAGCCATGAGACAAAAGACTGTAAGTCCATATTGAACCTTCGGGGCGGGAACTTAGGGAGAAGCTCAAGGTGGGGTACTACAGATTGAGCCCCTCCAGTAGTACGTTCGGAGCATGTACAAGCTGTGGGCCAGGTCGGCAATCCTAAAGCACCGATGCAGCTCCCGGTGGCCAACATTATGCCACCACCGAAGCAGGAGGACCCCCAAGATCGCGGCAAGCGGGTAGTCCTACCCATCTTTGGAGGGCGGACCCTTGGTAATATGTCAAAGCCGCAGCGAAGGGACTATGTTTGTGAAGTAGGGCATATAGGGACTTCGAACTCGGCTGTAGAAATGCCCAAATGGTCCCATGTACCTATTTCTTTTTCTGCCCATGATGCTGCAGGGGTGAAATTCCCCCATGCTGACCCCCTTGTCGTTTTAGCTGACATAGCAGGTGTTGAAGTCCAAAGGATATTGGTGGACGGTGGAAGCTCCGTTGATATACTCTTCGTCTAGGCCTTTGACCAGATGTGCATTCCCCGAAGGCACTTGATTCCGTCAGCCCGCCCACTCCAAGGTTTCGCAGGTCCTCCTCTCGATGCCCTCAGCTAGATATGCCTTGAGGTTGCCTTCAGAGAGAGGCCCTTGGCTAGAGTTGAGGAGGTTATCTTCGATGTTGTCAACGCCCCGTACGCCTACAATGCAATCTTCAGGAGGGGAATGCTCAACCAATTCGGAGTTGTAGCACATCATAACTATCTATGTCTCAAGATGACCACGCAAAGTGGAGTTCTTAATATTTCAGGTGACCACGCTGCAGCCCGGAGAGCGGAGTATGGCTATGGTCCACCACTGGACCATCAGCATGTGAATAGTGTGTTGGAGCACTCGGAGGAAGCTTCAGGGTCCTCAGACCCCTCGAAGGGTGTGGCGCCCCAATTTATCAAATCAGAACATTATTGAATTTCCAAAGAAAAACAATAATACAAGAGGTTCATCATGCGACAATCGTACATACGACAGTATTCATGGTGCGCAGACCATATTTATTACATCAGAGTTTAATAAAAATGGTAAAAATAAGTAAAAAGCATGATGAACGCCTTCTTCAGGATTTTTCTCCTTGACTGGGTCGCTACTCCAGACCATCTTCATAGTAGGCATCCTTTGTGGGGTTCAACGGGTATGAGTACAAAAAAGTACTCAACAAGCCACCGCAAATGCAAGTAATAATGTAGAATAATTAAACAAGGAAGGGTAATGGCTAACATTGCGGAAAAGTACATTTTTCAGTTATTGCATTTAGTGTAGTCAAATTTAATCATGCGGAAAAGTAAACATGAGCATCAACCACATCATCTAACTCGAGGAGTATGTTTTACCTCCTCGCTCAACAGTCCTTACATGTGAAACCATCATGCACATACATATTCAAAGTAATCTAACTGTTGGATGTCACGCAACCCGCCCTTGACCGTGGGCTTGACTTTTCGAAAAGATTAAAGACTCTGATCAGAGATGTACTACTGTACCCACAAGGCATGCACTCATCCCAAATGAGATGACCCATACCACGGGAACTCATGCCAAAACCTCGGCATGAAATGCTCCAAGCGATAACCACCCGCTCTAGGTTTCGCCGGCGCGCCGGGCCGCATCCCGGCTAACGTCGCACCCCCTTTTGCGCCACATTGGTACAAGCCACCCGCAGGTGCTGCTCGACCCATCTCCAAATGGTGGCCTCGGTTTGGAACACTCCATACCTTAGTTAGGACTTACCCATTAGACTTGTGGTTAGTACAGAAGTGTACTGCAACGGATCCCTCAGACCGGTCTTTATAGTGCCCCGGGTGCTACCGACCAATGCCCTAGCTTGCACCCGGAACCCACCATGCATACACTCACAACCATAACTCATCACCAACAGAAATCCAAGGATAAGAAGTAACGGGGATCATATAGTAGAACCATTTTACTGCGACTCATTTTTATCCTATAGCGATCGTGTCAATACATTGGACACTAGCTAATACCATTAATCATTTGGTGACAAGGAGATTAGGCGAGATAGCATGGCTTGGGTTGCACATCAAGGTTGGGGGATCCTAAATAAATATATTGTAAGGGTTCATTTGACTAATGCATGTATAACCTATGTGTTTTAGCGATAGTTTAATCAAACATGGGTTCAATATGCTCAAAAGATTGGTTTGGTGACTTGCCTTGTACAGCGAAAGGCGAGGGAGGGACTTCCGGGAAGTATTCTAGCTCCTCGGTGGCGTCGTAGTCTTCCCAACATAATTAAAGTAAAATAAAATAAATACAACATTCAATTAAACAATATAAAACCACACAACAAGCACATAGGTTTAAATTGGTTTAATTTAAAGAGAATCAAGTTATTGAACCTCTGAAATTCATTTTATAATTCATTTGAAAGGAATTATAATGAAATGTTGTCCTTTGTAAAAAGGGGTTTTAAAAGTGATTAGTCTCATTTTAAGTTTCCTAAAAAATTTTAAAATGAAAACTTCATGTCCAAATTAGTGGTTTTCAGTATATGAATAGAAAGGAATAAATATAAACTTTACTGAAGTTTAAATATTTGAATTTATATTTTTACCCTAAGGGCATTTGAATACCTATTTAAATAAACATGAAAAGTCCAAAGTAAACCTACTGTTTTTATTGTATGAACATGTAGAGAATAATTTTACAAATTTTCTGAAGTTGGAATGGTAATTTTTGAAGTTAAAATGCGCCAGATATGAATGTTACAAGTTTAAAACAGTTTCTGGAATTTATTTTAAATTTAAATCCCCTCGGGTCCACGGTGAGCCAGGCCCACGGTGAACCCACGCACTGTGCGCGTGGTCCGGCCCAATCTGGACCGTTGGATCTAGATCTAACGCGCGTAAGGGTACCACGTGGACGCACGAGATCGAGCGCGGGTTTTAAATGGAAATGAACGCACAAGATTAAAACATAACGCTTTGACCAGATCCGACGGTGCGGATAAGATCGCGCACGTGGGGTCACAGGCATCGTCCGATCGTGATTGCACGGTCGGGATCAGATCCGACATGGCACGGGTACTCGACCCATGCTGGTCATCTTCTCCGGCGATGGCAAGCGGGCCAGCGGCCACGGCGAGCGACGGCGGTCGTATCTAGGGCCTAAAACGGAAAGAGGGCGACAAGGGGGGTCACGAGGGTACCCTTGCGGTGACGAAAGGTCGACGGAGTGAGGCCAGTGACGAGCGGAGGCGGGGAAGGCGTTCGGGTCCTTGGTGGCGACGACGATCCGGCGGGTTTCGTCGATGATGGAGTGGTGGCCGGGGTCGGTGAGGTCCGTGCGGTCGCAGCGGTGCGGTCGGCGAGGGCGAGGGGGACTCCAGCGACAGCGAGCGACGGTGGTGCGCTAAAACACGGAATGCAAGAGTTCTGTTTGTTCTCGCAGTGTGTGAGCGTAGGGGTGCAACGCGGACGGCCAGGGGGCTTAAATAGGGTCGTCGGCGGGGGCAGAGGGGGCGTGATTGGCGGTGGCTATGAGTAAACGCGTTTTAAACGACGGCGAGCTCGGTTGCAAGGGTTCAACGCACCTGGACACGATTTTGTCGGAATTGAAGAGGGGGAAACGGTCGGCGCGTTGAGGGGAATTCATTGCTGGCGATGGATTAAAGGGAGGGGGCTGGCGGGGGCAGATCCGGGGAGAGATTAGGGATTCGGCCAGCGAGGGGGGGGGGATTTGGGGGCGGATCTCGCGGGGATGAAGGACCTGACAAGCGGGGGCCACCGGCCATCGGGCGTGAGCGCGCGAGCGAGAGGGCTGACGGATGGGGTCGTGGTGTCGGGTGCGCGCGCGAAGAGAGGAGGGCTCGCTGACAAGCGGGGCCCGGGTGTCAGTCCGAGCGCGCGGGAGGGAGTGGGCTTGGCCGGTCGGGAGAGAGAGAGAAAGCGAGGGGGGGTCGTTACAGTTTTAAAACATTTCTGAATAAAAATAATTCCAGGAAATAGATTAAAATTTTAGGGCTACTTCCAAACTTGGTAAAAATTTATAAAAATTCTCAAAAATATATTTTGGTCTTAGGATCATACACAAAAAGTTTCATCTCCTAGTTTGGCCATTTACTCTATGTTGTAGTTCAAAATGGAAAAGGAGGGTATTAAAGGTATATCCAAAATAATAATATCCAGGAAATTGAATTAAATAATATTTTTATTTCTTTGAAAATTTGGGGTGTTACAAACCTATCGCCCTTACAAAGAATCTCGTCCTCGAGATTGGAACGTTACTCGAATAACTCGGGGTATTGGGCTTTCAGTTCGTCTTCTTTTTCCCATCTGGCTTCTTCGGCGGGGTGATTGTCTCACTGAACCTTGCAGAAGCGAACTACACGACTCCTGGTTACTCTTTCTTTGGTTTCCAAGATCTTGATAGGTTTTTCGATGTAGGTCAAGTCTTCTTGGACGTCGAGCTGTTGAAGATCGGCTTGCTCGGCGGGCACACGAAGGCACTTCTTTAGCTGAGAGACATGGAACACATCGTGAACTCCTGCCAAGGATGGAGGCAGTTCCAGTTGATATGCCACTTCCCCTTGCCGTCGGAGGATCTGAAAAGGTCCAACGTAGCGGGGTGCTAGCTTGCCTTTCATGTTGAACCTTTGAGTGCCGCGGAGGGGAGTGACTTGGAGATAGACATAATCGCCCTCCTCAAAGGTTAAGTCTCTTCGACGGTTATCGGCATAGCTCTTCTGTCGGGACTGGGCTATCTTTAACCGGTCCCTTATGATCTTGACCTTCTCTTCGGCTTCTCTTAATATGTCTGTCCCAAATAGTTGTGATTCTCCGGTTTGATCCCAGAGCAACGGCGTTCTGCACTTACGTCCGTAGAGTGCTTCGAACGGAGACATTCGCAGGCTGGCTTGATAGCTGTTGTTCTAGGAGAACTCTGCATAAGGCAAGTTCTTGTCCCACATTCCGCCAAAGTCTAGAGCGCAAGCTCTAAGCATATCCTCCAATATCTGGTTGACCCTTTCGGTTTGACCGTCGGTCTATGGATGATAGGCAGTGCTAAAGTTCAGCCGGGTGCCGAGTTCCTCTTGAAGGTTCTTCCAAAACTTGGAGGTAAACTGACTCCCGCGGTCAGATACAATCTTCTTAGGAACTCCGTGAAGGCACACGATCCGGGTCATATACAACTCGGCTAGTTTGGCGACAGTGTAAGTCGTCTTGACCGGGATGAAGTGAGCTACCTTGGTGAGTCGGTCGACGATTACCCAGATAGAATCGTGACCATCTTGGGTTCTGGGTAGTCCCGTGATGATGTCCATTGCTATTTCTTCCCACTTCCATTCAGGGACTTTGAGAGGTTGAAGAAGTCTGGCAGGTCTTTGATGCTCTCCCTTGACTCGCCGGCATGTGTCGCACTTGGCCACATACTTGATACATCTTGGTACTCCCGGGATGAATGGAGTATAGAGTATCGTGGGGTTCTTGAAGGATGAGAGTCTTCAACTCAGGCTTGTCGGGCACGCATATCCGGTTTCCGAACCAGATGGCACCATGCTCGTCCTCGGAAAATCCGGGGGCTTTACCCTTCCGCATGTTCTGTTGGATCTCCAAGATATCTGGGTCTTCCTTCTACTTTTCTCGGATCTGGTCTATCAGGACAGGCCGAGACTCCAAGGCAGCGAGGTACGCTCGGGTGGTGATCCCTAGGTTTAGCCTTTCCATCTCCTTGTAAAGTAAAGGAGCCTGATCCTAAATCATGATGGCATTGCAGTACCCTTTTCGACTAAGGGCGTCTGCCACCACATTGGCCTTGCCTGGATGATAATGGATGCCCAAGTCATAATCCTTGATCAGTTCCAACCATCTCCTTTGCCTGAGGTTCAGATCTGGTTGGGTGAATATATACTTGAGGCTCTTATGGTCGGTGAAGACCTCACACCGATTCCCCACAAGGTAATGTCTCCATATCTTCAAGGCATGAACCACAGCTGCTAACTCCAGGTCGTGGGTTGGGTAGTTCAGCTCATGCGGTCTCAGTTGTCGGGAGGCGTAGGATATCACCTTCCCTTCTTGCATTAATACACATCCCAATCCTTGACGAGAGGCATCGCAGTAGACGTGGAAGTTTTTCCGGATGTCTGGCAGAGTCAGAATAGGAGCTGACACGAGCTTCTTTTTGAGGGTCTGGAAGCTTTCTTCGCAGTCTGGGGTCCATTCAAATTTTACTTCCTTCTGTAGAAGCCTGGTCATAGGCTTGGCGATCTTTGAAAAATTCTCGATGAACCGGCGGTAGTATCCGGCCAATCCGAGAAAGTTCCGGATCTCGGTCACGGTCGTGGGCTGTAGCCAGTTGGTTACTGCTTCCACGGTGGTTGGGTCCACTGCTATTCCTCCGACAGATATAACATGACCAAGGAATTTCACCTCAGACGACCAAAATTCGCACTTGCTGTATTTGGCATACATTTGCTGCTCCCTTAGCTTTCCGAGGGTCAGACAGAGGTGAGTCTCGTGTTCTTCCTTGGTCTTGGAGTAGACGAGGATATCGGTGATGAATACCACGATGAACTTATCCAAGAACTCCATGAATACATTGTTCATCATGTTCATGAAAAAGGTCGGGGCATTCGTCAGTACGAACGACATCACTGTATACTCATAGAGTCCATAGCGGGAGGTGAAGGCAGTCTTGGGTATGTCCTCTTCTCTAATCCTCAATTGGTGATAACCTGACCTGAGGTCAATCTTGGAAAACACCGAGGATCCCTTCAGTTGATCGAACAGGTCATCGATCCGAGGCAATGGGTACTTGTTCTTGATAGTTACGTCGTTCAAGGCTCTATAGTCCACGCACATCCTCTTTGTCTTGTCCTTCTTCATGGCAAAGATAACCGGTGCACCCCAGGGTGAGGTACTCGATCGGATGTACCCTTTCTGCTCCAGGTCTTCTATGTTGCTCTTGACTTCGGCTAGTTCATTGGCAGCCATCCGGTATGGGCGCTTGGAGATTGGAGTGGTCCCGGGGACAAGCTCGATTCTGAATTCGATGTCTCGCTTGGGAGGCATTCCTGGTAGGTCTTCAGGGAAGATGTCCATGAACTCCCTAACTATGGGTACTTCTTCAAGAGCTAGCGAGTGGAGGAAAGCTTCGAGTGGTTGGCGACTGGTCATTCGAGAAGTGATGGCTTCGCCTTCAGGGTTGGTCACTGTGACGGACTTGTTGGCACAGTCGATCACTCCCTTGTGCTTCATCAACCAATCCATTCCTAGGATGAGGTCGAGTCCGGTGCATTTTATGAGGACTGGCTCGGCCCGGAATAATACTCCTTGGATCTCTATCTGAACCTTAGGGCTGTATAAGCGGGCTAAGGTTCTATTGCCGGGAGTGGCAATCATCATGGGGATGGATAGAGGGAGTACGTTCAATTCATTGATTTTCACAAAATCCTCCGAGATGAAAGTGTGTGTTGCTCTAGAGTCAAATAAAATCGTAGCTGGTACGGAATTCACAGTAAACGTACCGAGCACGACTTCGGGAGCCTCCTGAGCTTCCTCCGCGTTGATGTGATTGACGCGGGAATGAACCGCCTGGTTGGGTGCCGCGCCTTGGGGCTGCTTGGGGTGGGGACACTGGTGCGAGTAGTGCCCTTCCTTGCGGCAGTTTAAGCAGACAACCGGCCTCCCTTGCCGATCCTTCAAGATCGGGGCCTTGACGGCTGGCGTCGGCTGAGCGGCCGGAGCTGGTGGAGCGGGGCAAGGATGCCCGGTGTTAGATCCACCGGCGGCGTGAGGTGGCCTGTAGGCGGGCCGAGGATGGTAGGTGGGTGCTGGTGGCGGAGGGACGAAGCGAGGCCTCTGAGAGTTCGCCTGCTGATGCTTGAAGGCGATCATCTTCCTCTTCTTGAGGTCCAACCTGTTCTGCTTAGTCTCTTGGATGAGCGCTTTATTGACTAGCCATTGGAAGTCGGCGTAGTCGGTGGCGACGAGCTGGATGGACAGCTCATCCTTGAGTCCCCGGAGGAACTTGGCTTGGCGGAGGGCGTCGGTGCGCACTTCTTCCGGTGCGTAGCGGGCGAGGCGGTTGAACTCATGGAGGTACTCCATGATGGTCCGGCTGCCCTATTGCAGGTCGCGGAACTCCTACTGCTTTACCGCGATGACCCCGGCGGGGACGTGGGCAGCGCGAAAGGCGATGGTGAACTCCGCCCAGGTCACCATGTGGTCCTCCGGCTGGGACTCATGGTAGTTGTCCCACCATTCCACAGTAGGACCCTGGAGCTGGTGAGTGGCGAAGGCCACTCGCTCCCGGTCGGTGCAGGGGAGGAGGTCAAGCTTCTTTCCAATGGTGCGGAGCCAATCTCCAGCCTCCATTGGGTTGGTGGTGCTTGAGAAGATGGGCGGGCGCACGCGCAGAAAATCCGAGAGTTGGGGAGCGGGTGTGGGTGCGCGAGGGGCGACTTCCCCATTCTGCAAACGGTCCAACTGAGTCTGTTGGTGCTGCATCTGAGTGAGGAGGGCGGTGATCAGCTGGTTCTGATTCACCATCATCTCTGCCAAAGTAGGGTGGTTGGCGGATGGCGACCCAGACTAATGCAGGCCTGTTGCACCCCAGTTGGGTACAACACCCTCGGGCGCGTCGCGGCTTCCTCCTTCTCTGTTGTTGGAGACGGTGTTCTGGTGGTCAGCCATTTTCTGAATATACGACGTTATAAGGCAAAAAGATGTTGAAACAATAATACAATCAAAAGTACATCATAAGGCTCAGGCATATATATAAAGTGGTAAAAATTGTTCATTATAATCAAGCTTTTATTCTATCCACAACACACTCGTTGTGGATAGCACCACATACAAAATTTTGCTTTTATTCAAATAGTGACCTCTAACGCCTACTCGCCATCAGAGGCGGTCTCCGTGCTCTCGGAACCACGGGTACGCGGCTCCCAAGGGATGGTGGATTCGAGAAAGTTCTCGATGATGGGGTCGGAGACGAGGCCAGGGCGTGGTGCAGGAGCGTTGGCGGTAGACGGTCCAGTGGTGGAGGGGTGAGGTGGGATCCGCTTGGGGTGAGGGACGGGCTCGCGGATGGGCTTCCTCTTCCTAGGAAGGAGAGGAACCATCTCCGCGATGTCCTTCTGCAGCTGCATGATCTTGCGCTGCAGCTCGCCATTCTACTGGATCAAGTTCTTCGTCTCTTCGCGAAGAAACTCAACTGCCTCATGGTGCTCATCGGTGTCGAGCACCGCCTCAGTATGGAGGTCCTCCATAGCCTATAGAAGACGCGACAGCCGGGCCATGACCGGATCATGCACGGAGTGAACTCCGAGGTAGATGCTACGGTAGGCGCCGGGAGTGCGTTTCGGCACAAGCCGAAAAGATGAGTTCTGAAGGCGATCATCGTAGATCATCCTCAGCTCCATAAGAGCCTGTAGGGCGACTCGTTGGCACGCGACGTCGAACATCGGTCCTCCAAGCGCAGTGGTGTAAGACGGCAGATGTTCTCCGAAGCCGTGGACGGTGAGGGAGACGTCGTAGGGTCCGGCAAACTCCTCCAAGTACACTCCTTGGAATTCGGGCTCGAAGAGGAACCCGAGGAATGTGAGCATCATCCAGAGCTCCCTGACGAAGCCCTCAAAGTGGCGGCAGTAACTGTGCACTTGGTAGACAGGCATCTACAAAACAGCAAGTTGAAGAAAAAGTGAGGGGAGGAACAAAGTTTATAAAGTAGGTTTTTGAGAAATAATTTTCTGCAGCTAATAGCTAGGCGGGTCTGTTTGGCTTCCTACAGTCAAGTCGGCTCTGATACCATCTTGTGGCGCCCCGATTTATCAAATCGGAACATTACTGAATTTCCAAAGAAAAACAATAATACAAGAGGTTCATCATGCGACAATCGTACATACGACAGTATTCATGGTGCGTAGACCATATTTATTACATCAGAGTTTAATAAAAACGGTAAAAATAAGTAAAAATCATGACGAACGCCTTCTTCAGGATCTTTCTCCTTGACTGGGTCGCTACTCCAGACCATCTTCATAGTAGGCATCCTCTGTGGGGTTCAATGGGTATGGGTACAAAAAAGTACTCAACAAGCCACCGCAAATGCAAGTAATAATGCAGGATAATTAAACAAGGAAGGGTAATGGCTAACATTGCGGAAAAGTACATTTTTCAGTTATTGCATTTAGTGTAGTCAAATTTAATCATGCGGAAAAGTAAACATGAGCATCAACCATATCATCTAACTCGAGGAGTACGTTTTACCTCCTCGCTCAACAGTCCTTACATGTCAAACCATCATGCACATACATATTCAAAGTAATCTAACTGTGGGATGTCACGCAACCCGCCCTTGACCGTGGGCTCGGCTTTTCGAAAAGATTTAAGACTCTGATCAGAGATGTACTACTGTACCCACAAGGCACGCACTCATCCCAAACGAGATGACCCATACCACGAGAACTCGTGCCAAAACCTCGGCATGAAATGCTCAAAGCGATAACCACCCGCTCTAGGCTTCGTCGGCGCGCCGGGCCGCATCCCGACTAACGTCGCACCCCCTTTTGCACCACATTGGTACAAGCCACCCGTAGGTGCTGCTTGACCCATCTCCAAATGGTGGCCTCGGTTTGGAACACTCCATACCTTAGTTAGGACTTACCCATTAGACTTGTGGTTAGTACGGAAGTGTATTGCAACGGATCCCTCAGACCGGTCCTTATAGTGCCTCGGGTGCTACCGACCAATGCCCTAGCTTGCACCCGGAACCACCATGCATATAATCACAACCATAACTCATCACCAACAGAAATCCAAGGATAAGAAGTAACGAGGATCATATAGTAGAACCATTTTACTACGACTCATTTTTATCCTATACCGATCATGTTAATACATTGGACACTAGCTAATACCATTAATCATGTGGTGACAAGGAGATTAGGTGAGATATCATGGCTTGGGTTGCACATCAAGGTCGGGGGATCCTAAATAAATATATTGTAAGGGTTCATTTGACTAATGCATGTATAACCTATGTGTTTTAGTGATAGTTTAATCAAACATGGGTTCAATATGCTCAAAAGATTGGTTTGGTGACTTGCCTTGTTCAGCGAAAGGCGAGGGAGGGACTTCCGGGAAGTATTCAGGCTCCTTGGTGGCGTCGTAGTCTTCCCAATATAATTAAAGTAAAATAAAATAAATACAACATTCAATTAAACAATATAAAACCACACAACAAGCACATAGGTTTAAATTGGT
Source organism: Zizania palustris (assembly GCA_019279435.1). Lineage (NCBI taxonomy): Eukaryota > Viridiplantae > Streptophyta > Magnoliopsida > Poales > Poaceae > Zizania > Zizania palustris. Next base: position 5,218,076 of record JAAALK010000081.1, on the reverse strand, counting down.
TTAATTTAAAGAGAATCAAGTTATTGAACCTCTGAAATTCATTTTATAATTCATTTGAAAGGAATTATAATGAAATGTTGTCCTTTGTAAAAAGGGGTTTTAAAAGTGATTAGTCTCATTTTAAGTTTCCTAAAAAATTTTAAAATGAAAAGTTCATGTCCAAATTAGTGGTTTTCAGTATATGAACAGAAAGGAATAAATATAAACTTTACTGAAGTTTAAATATTTGAATTTATATTTTTACCCTAAGGGCATTTGAATACCTATTTAAATAAACATGAAAAGTCCAAAGTAAACTTACTGTTTTAATTGTATGAACATGTAGAGGATAATTTTACAAATTTTCTGAAGTTGGAATGGTAATTTTTGAAGTTAAAATGCGCCAGATATGAATTTTACAAGTTTAAAACAGTTTCTGGAATTTATTTTAAATTTAAATCCCCTCGGGTCCACGGTGAGCCAGGCCCACGGTGAACCCGTGCACTGTGCGTGTGGTCCGGCCCAATCTGGACTGTTGGATCTAGATCTAAAACGCGAGGGCGAGGCGGGGCACTTAAGTGATAACGGGCCAGGATTAAAACGCGTGAAAGGGTACCACGTGGACGCACGAGATCGAGCGCGGGTTTTAAATGGAAATGAACGCGCAAGATTAAAACGTAACGCTTTGACCAGATCTGACGGTGCGGATAAGATCGCGCACGTGGGGTCACAGACGTCGTCCGATCACGATCGCATGGTCGGGATCAGATCCGACACGGCACGGGTACTCGACCCGTGCTGGTCGTCTTCTCCGGCGATGGCGAGCGGGCCAGCGGCCACGGCGAGCGACGGCGGTCGTATCTAGGGCCTAAAATGGAAAGAGGGTGACAAGGGTGGTCACGAGGGTACCCTTGCGGCGACGAAAGGTCGACGGAGCGAGGCCAGCGACGAGCGGAGGCGGGGAAGGCGTTCGGGTCCTCGGTGGCGATGGCGATCTGGCGGGTTTCGTCGACGACAGAGTGGTGGCCGGGGTCGGTGAGGTCCGTGCGGTCACAGTGGTGCGGTCGGTGAGGGCGGGGGGGGGGGACTCCAGCGACAGCGAGCGACGGTTGGAGGACAGGCGGCGGTGGTCCACTAAAATGCAGAATGCAAGAGTTTTGTTTGTTCTCACAGTGTGTGAGCGTAGGGGTGCAACGCGGACGGCCAGGGGGCTTAAATAGGGTCGTCGGCGGGGGCAGAGGGCCGTGATTGGCGGTGGCTGGGAGTAAACGCGTTTTTAAATGCCGGCAAGCTCGGTTGCAAGGGTTCAATGCACCTGGACGCGATTTGGTCGGAATTGAAGAGGGGGAAACGGTCGGCGCGTTGAGGGGAATTCATTGCCGGCGATGGATTAAAGGGAGGGGGCCGGCAGGGGCGGATCCGAGGCGAGATTAGGGCTTCGGCCGATGGGGGGGGGATTTGGGGGCAGATCTCGCGGGGATGAAGGACCTGACAAGCGGGGGCCACAGGCCAGCGGGCGTGAGCCCGCGAGCGAGAGGGCTGACAGGTGGGGCCGTGGTGTCGGGCGCGCGCGCGAAGAGAGGAGGGCTCGCTGACAAGCATGGCCCGAATGTCAGTCCGAGCGCATGGGAGGGAGTGGGCTGGGCCGGTCGGGAGAGAGAGAAAGCGAGGGAGGGGGCGTTACTGTTTTAAAACATTTCTGAATAAAAATAATTCCAAGAAATAGATTAAAATTTTAGTGCTACTTCCAAGCTTGGTAAAAATTTATAAAAATTCTCAAAAATATATTTTGGTCTTAGGATCATACACAAAAAGTTTCATCTCCTAGTTTGGCCATTTACTCTATGTTGTAGTTCAAAATGGAAAAGGAGGGTATTAAAAGTATATCCAAAATAATAATATCCAGGAAATTGAATTAAATAATATTTATATTTCTTTGAAAATTTGGGGTGTTACAAAGGGCCCTTTCCTGAAGCCAATTCCAGAAGTTGATGTGATCACAAAGATGATCCTTAAAGATGGCAAAGAATATACAATCCAATTTGGCAATGGGCTACCTTCGGAAATATCTACTTCATTGGAGGAAGTAGTTAGAGAAAATTTAGATATATTCGCCTAGTCTGACGAAGATATCACTGGAGTTGACCGGAGCATCATTGAGCATAGTTTACTCGTCAACCCTAAGGCTAGGCCAATTCGCCAGGGGCTCCATAAATTGTCAACTGAAAGAGCAGACCTCGCCAAAACGGAGGTAGAAAAATTGCTGAGGACTGGAATCATCAGGGAAGTAGCCCACAACGAGTGGTTGGCTAACCCCATTTTCGTTAAGAAAAAAGGCTCTGGTAAGTGGCGCATGTGCATCAATTTTACTTCTCTCAATAAAGCATGCCCCTGAGACCTCTACCCTATGCCCTGTATCGATCAACTTGTGGATTCTACGGCTGGCTCTGAACTTCTAAGCTTATTGGACACATACTCCGGTTATCATCAAGTTTGGCTAAAGCATGAAGATGAAGCCAAGACGAGTTTCATAACTCCTTCCGGAGTATTTTGTTATGTCTGAATGCCTTTTGGCCTGCGGAATGCCGGGGCTACTTTTTCACGTCTTATTGCTAAGGCTCTAGGTCACAAGATAGGCCAAAATGTTGAAGCTTATATAGATGACATTGTAATAAAGAGTGTTGTAAAGCACCATAGTATAGACCTAGCAGAACTTTTGAGAGCCTCCGAGTATGTGGAGTACCTCTCAACCCTGAAAAATGTATATTCAGGGCGCAAGCAGGAAAATTGTTAGGGTACTTAGTTTTGAGCAGAGGAATTGAAGCTAGCCCGATGTAGATAAGTGCACTACAAAGAATGGATCCACCAGAAAATTTGAAGCAAGTCTAGAAGATGACAGGACGGCTCGCAGCTCTTAGCAGATTCCTAGCCAGATCAGTAGAGCGAAGCCTCCCAATATCCAAATCCCTAAAGGGGTCCGAAAGTTTCAAATGGACGCCGGAGTGCCAGAAAAGATTCGATGATATTAAAGACTATCTCGGAAATTTATCAACGCTTACTGTGCCCCTCCTAGAAGAAACTCTCCTTCTTTATATTGCAGCAACGGGCTCCACAGTAATTGCAGTGGTAGTCAGGGAAATAGAGCTTAAGGGAAAACTGGTACAGAACCCAGTATACTTCGTGTCAGAAGCTTTATCTAGAGCAAAGACGAGATACTCCGAGCTCAAGAAATTTGTTTATGCTTTGGTAATGGCCTCACGGAAGTTAAGGCATTACTTCTTAGCACATAATCTAATAGTCCCTACCTTGTATCCCCTTGGTGATATGCTTCGAAGCAAAGACTCCATGGGTAGGATTAGGAAATGGGCTGTCGAGCTAGCCCCCTTCGGTATTTCCTTCACTACAAGAACAGCTATCAAATCCCAGGTTATAGCTGACTTTGTGGCCGAATGGACTCCGTCCGCAGTTTGGGCTCCGGAAGAAGCCTCCGAAGGGCTATGGACAATTTTTTCTGACGGAGTCTATCAGGCATCTGGTTCCGGAGCTGGAGCTGTAATAATATCACCATCGGGACAGAAAGCCATGTATTCTTCAAGGCTCAACTTTAAGTCCACTAACAATATTGCAGAATACGAAGGAATCCTGCTAGGCCTCAGAAAAGCTAAAGCACTTGGAGTGACAAGAATTATAATAAAAACAGATTCCCAAGTCATCGCAGGGCATGTTGACAAGAGCTTCCAAGCTAGGAATCCACATCTTGCAAAGTATTTAGAATAAATCCGCAAGATGGAGGCATTGTTCAAAGGAATTTCTATTCGAAGCATCCCTCGAGCAGATAATCAACTTGTAGATATTCTTGTGAAGGCTACAGCCGGAGCATTGGATGTCCTGGAGGGCGCTTTTTATGAAGAACTTGTTAAACCTTCGGTGCATCAACTACCCTCTGTAGAGGTACTTTGCGTTCTAGTCACTGATTGGCGGACCCCAATTTTGGATATTTTGCAAAACAGTACAACTTCGCTAGAAGGTCTAGATTTCTGAAGACTCCAAGCGAGGGCTCAAAATTATGAACTTGTCACCGGAATTCTTTATAAAGCCAGAGTCTGTTCTCCCCTACTTTGATGCATCTCACAACCCGAAGGCCAAGATATACTTCAGGAGATTCATGAAGGCTTGTGTGGTAGCCATCTAGCCCCTCGTGCTCTAGCGGGAAAAACACTTCGCCAAGGGCTTTATTGGCCAACAATTGTAAGAGATGCAGAAGCATTAGTTCGAACCTGCCAAGGGTGCCAGTAGATGGGTAGGCGGAGCCATCGTCCACCGACACCTCTTCAAGTTATTGCTCTGGTATGGCCAATGGCGCGATGGGGAATGAATCTCATCGGCCCTTTTCCAATGGCAAAAGTTAGCTTGAAGTTTGCGGTGGTAGCAATTGAATACTTTTCTAAATGGGTCGAAGCTGAACCCTTAACTGCTATCACTTCAAAAAATGTGCAAAAATTCTTTTGGCAGAATATCATTTACAGGTTCGGAGTGCCTAGAGAATTAACGGTTGATAATGGATCTCTATTTGAAGTCGAACCCTTTAAGGAGTTTTGCGAAGGCTTGGGCATCAAGTTATGCTTCGTAGCTGTTCGCCACCCCCAATCCAACAGAGCTATCGAGCGAGCAAATGGAAATATTCTCTCCAGTTTGAATCAAAGGATTGTTGAGCTGGCAAAGAGGTTGTGGACCGAAGAGCTTCCTAAGATTCTATGGTCCATTCAGACCACTCAAGCTAGGTCCACAAGTTTCATCCCATTCAGACTGTTATTCGGAGATGAGGCCATGACTCCCACGGAGCTTAAAGGTGGATCCCTTCGCGTAACGGAGCCTGGAGATTATAATGAAAGGAACACTTCGCTGGACTTGTCAGAAGAAACAAGGCTTTGAGCTGTCACCAATTTGACGAAGTACCAAGACCAAACGAAGGATGGTATGACCCGAAGATAAAAGTGAATGAGCTCAGACCAGGTCATTTGGTGCTGTGAAGTGTAATTGCTCCGGCGAAGCTAAGAAACAAATGGAAAGGACAATATATTATCCTACGCTCAAAATGCCCCGGATCATTTAAATTAGCTAATTTAGAAGGGGAAGAGTTAAAGCATTCATGGCATGCGGAGCACCTTAAATGTTATTACGCTTAGGGGCTCCATGTAATCGATTGTAAAGTACCTTTCTAAGATAAATAAAGATGGAGGTTCGAATTATGCTTACTCTTCAAATATTCCTTACTCTTGGTGGACGCATCAGAGGAACGGAGATGCTTGCGGTGATAAGAATCTTTCATCGGAACCCAGTAAACAACCTTTGAACCATCGGTTCAAGGATTCCATAAAAGAGCCGAAGGTGGCTGAAGCCTACGGATTCTAGGCTCCGGCTTGCTAGGATCCGTAGAAGAGTCTAAGGACTTTAAAAGAACATATTTCCGGCCCTACGAGTTCGAAGCATCTGTAAAAGATACGAAGGTGGCTAAAGCCTACGGATTCCAGGCTCCGGCTTGTTAGGATCCGTAGAAGAGTCTAAGGACTTTAAAAGAATAGATTTCTGGCCCTATGGGTTCGAAGCATCTGTAAAAGACCCAAAGGTGGCCAAAGCCTACGAATTCCATGCTCCGGCTTGTTAGGATCTGTAGAAGAGTCTAAGGACTTTAAAAGAACAGATTTCTGGCCCTACGGGTTCGAAGCATCTGTAAAAGAGTCGTTGGTGACCAAGCAATAAGGTTTCAAGGCTTCGGCCAAATGAAACACTTCTTAAGTCCTAAAGTGACTGTTATCGGAGCTTACAAGTATAAACTTAGTTCAAAAATTTATAAACATCACAATATGAACATAGAGTTCGAAGAACTCTCCGAAAGAGTTAAATACATGGTTACAAAGTATTATTGCGAAGCATAAGGTAGTTATACAAATCATTGTGTCCGACAGACCCTATCGCATTGCGTATGGTCACCCACCCACAAGGAGGGGCAGGGGAGTAAGGCACAGTCAAATGATGCTTCTCAAACAAATTATATTGATTAGGTAATCATATTACAAATATCATGATTAAGAGAAATTATGGTCTAAGCCTAAATAAAAACGGAGACCCCTCCCACCTCTAGAGCTACTTCTAGGACCGCTTCGGTCTTCAAAGCCCGGAGTTCTCAAAACTTTTCTCTTAGTCCGAGTGCTTTTCTTCTTCGAAGCTTGCAGCTTTTTATGCTCTTCTTGAAGTTCAGCCCAAGACAGATGTTTTTCGGAGCTAGCCTCCGTTGGGTCCTCGACTTGATATTTCGAGTCAGGCCAATCCACATATTCTGAGGACGAAGATGCTACCTCCTTATCTTCTTTAATATAAGGCCGAACTTCGCTACGAATGTCGGGCGATATTTCACCTTGCTCCCCTCGAGGAATAGAAAATCACGAATGCCGATAAGGCCTTAAGCTTTTGAGGATAGCCCACTATTGGCGAAGCCCTTCACTAAGCTCCAATACTTCGAGTTCAGGCTCCGAAGTATATAACAAAACCTAAAAACAAACATCCGAGCAAAGACTTCTCATTTATAAACCTTTCATTCATTAAAATAAAAGGGCATTACAAGATTTCTTGTACAAGCTGAGCGCCCTATGAGCTAGACCTACAGGTTGGTTGGTGGAGCTAGTGGAGTCGGAGCTGGAGGCTTCGTCTGAGCTAGGTTTTGCCGACGGGCTTCGTCGATCCAAGTCTTGGCCACAGCTTCATGATCTGTTTCCCAGGTCACCCAAAAGGCTTCCCAGGCTGAAGCCACGTCCAAAGAAGGTCACAGCAAGTCCTCGTCGGCGAAGCTTGCTGGCGTCGAACCCCGCACTAGAGCAACAGAGACTCCGACAGCTTCGAGGTGTCGAAGGACTCCGATCCCGACTACTTGCCCGGGGATCTCTCCGTAGCGAGTCCCTGAGGCCTACATCATCCTTGTAACCGCTTGGATCATCTTCAGCTTCCGGTCAAGAGGCTCACTTGCCGCAGATGAAGATGAGGGGCACACCGTGCCAAAATATTCCAGAACACCCTGGAGGGTGTCCATAGTTTGATCAGCAACCATGATGTGCTTCTCCTCGGCCTTTGATAGCTCAGAAGCAGTAGTGGAGATCTGAGCTATCCTTGATAACAAGTAGTTCTTCTGAGACAGCGCTTGTTTGACTGAATTCTGAAGCTCTTCATGTTGAGCGCTGGAGTCCGACTCTGCTTTTCGAAGCCTTTCAACCTCAGCCCTCAGCACCATACGCTCAGCTTGGATTTCTTCCATCGAAGATCTAAGTGTAGCGCAGGTCTGCTGTTTGGCCCAGAGTTCTTCCTCCGCAATGGCCTTAGCCCTCCACTCTTCAAGGAGCTCATCCTCCAGTTGTAAAGTTTTGTCTTCAAAGCCCTTGAGAATGTTCTAGAGGGTTGTAACCTTTCTCTTGAGCCGGTTGGTTTCAAGCTCATTGGACGTCGTTGTAGCTCTAGCAAGGACAAATTGCTGTAAGGAAGCAAAGTGAGTACAATGCAATTTTTATTAACTAAATATATTTGATGTATGCCGCATACCTGAAGGGCAGCCCTTTCGAGGGCCAAGTCGAGCTCGGATCCACTAGCTTCGCTCAAGATGGAAACTAGTTCAGAGCTCCTGACCTCTTGGCACTTATGTGCCAAGGGTTCCAAAAGGGTTCGGAGCCCTGTCCACTACTCCAGGAATGGAGCCAATAGCGGGAACCAAGACAGGGCCCGTTGATCATCTTCAACAGGACCTTCTTCCGAAGTGCCCACCGAAGGATCGTTGGACGAAGGTGTCATCGTCAAATAAGGGAGAGGGCCAAGACATGTCTTGCCCTTACCTCTCCCTAGTACAAAAACCGGAGCTGCTACTTCGGCCGGAGTGGATCCTCCTTTGAGCGTTGCTCCTTCAGGCGGAGTCACTTCACCCGAAACAACTCCGGTCGTCAGAGCCACTGCCTCAACCGGAGCCTCATCTTCGAGTGGAGCCGAAGCTCCATCAGTGGTTGGAGCCACGCTGCTCCTTGATGCATCTGCCAAGATCAAGTTATTTGTTAAATATTTGTTGATGCAATGATGCCATTTCAGGAATTTCAAAGGAAGAGTTCCGAGGTATACCTCCATCCACACTTTGAGGAAGAATTTCGGGGTCCCCTAGAAACTCGTACATCTGGAGGTATTCATCGAGGTCATCTCCCGAAGTTTGTGCCGGAGTAACCGACATCGAAGCCCGGACTTCCATCGCCACTACTCCGACCACAAGCGAGCTAGGATTTCCTAACTCCGGCTCTAAGTTAGCTTCGGCAGGTTCGGAGGAGGCTATGACTTTGGCTTCCACAGTCTCCCGAAGGGGGTCTTTGGCTGTGGCTTGAGACTCACCCTTGTCGTCGTGCAGCAAGTAATCTTCAAGCTCCCTTCCCATCTTCACATTTGATTCTCTCTCTTCTGATTCCTCCGAAGAGGAACTCCGGATATCGAGCGAAGATGGAGAGGACGAAGGCGTGGGGAGCTTGGCTATCTTTTTCCCTCTCTTGATGGGAGTATTAGCAGCCTTCATTGAGGTCTCGGTGGTGGTATTTCTCTTCCGAGAGACCACTCCCATCGAGTTGAAGTCCGGTAGGGGAGGAGGCTCCATTCCAAGAGCACTCCACACTCAGTTGGAGTGTTCCTAGCTCCCAACCAGCTCCACCCTCCGCTGCTTCTCTACTACAGTAGGGGCTCCAAGCACCCATTCTGTAGCCTTGGCTATTTGCTCTGTGGCTAACGCCAGTGGAGCCACTGAAAAAGGTAGCATTCTATTAAGTATGTTATTTGTTCTCTAATCAATGTTAATGTAGAAGGTATGAAGACTTACCCAGACTTCGAAGCACTCCCTCTAAAGCATTCTAAAATGCGATTGGCCACTCCTCTCCGAGAGAAGGGATCCGGAGGGCAATGAATTCCTTAGCCAGGTCTCACATACTCATGCGCCTAGCCACCAAAGAAAGTAACCCAAGCCGCATTGAAAGCAAGCTTGGGTCCGAAGTAACTTCGGCTTCCTTCCAGTACCATATCTCTTGCAAAGGCCCCGCAAGGCTGGAATCTTCCCCAACTTCGGCGTAGAACCACCGGAGTATCCAATTGGTGTACCACTGGTCATTGATTGCCTTTGCCGGAAAGCTCTTCAAGTACTCCTTCCGAAGATGGAAGTTGACGCTTCCGAAGGCCACTAGTACCTTAGAGTCGACGGGCCCATCTTGCGGCTTTGGCTGGCTGGAGGCTTCGTGGGTAGAAGCGAAGATATTTGACCTCCCTTCGCACACTTCAGCCCAAAGGGCCCATTCGAAGACAGCTAATCTAACAATGGCATTTGGAGATAGCTGCAGTAGGGTGATATGAAACATATCTAATACCTCCACCAGGAAATTGATAGCAGGAAGACCCAGCCCTGCTTCGACGAAGGCCTCGAAGACCACCACCTCTCCGCTCCATGGCACCGGGGTCGCGTCTGTCCTAGGGACCTGAGTCCTCATCCCTGGGCCCAGTTTCCCGTTCACTATATCCTCGATGGTCTCCATCGTGCTCGTCGATTGCCCGAGGAGGAAGCTTTGCTTCAGCGGCTTCTTGGACGGCGGGTGGATCTCTCGCGTGTTTTTTGTCGAAGAACCCTTAGGGCTCCCGCCATTACTGCTACTACCGATGCCGCCTAGGCCTTCCATTGCGCCAAGGTTCCCGTCGCTATCGGTACTGTCGTGCTGGTCCTCGCCATTAGTCTATTCGCTCAACAGAATTGGGGAAAGTTTGAAGGTTAAAGTGTGGAGGCTTAGAACCAAAGTTCTGTAAAGGTTTCCACTGTGGCTCGAGTTCCCTTTTTATAGCCCCTTCGCTTTCAGTTGCTATGGTTCGCGTATGTGTTTACACTGCAGTTTCAACTTATGTCACTGATGAGTGGGCCTAGAAGGTAAAAGGGTGTGAACCCGTGGTTAAATTTATATCCGTTACATTCTCAAAAGAGCCTAACGGCTATCTGAGGAGTAATGGCTCAAATTTAATGATTCATTTTCCTGTGAAGCTTTCACACGGGAATCCATGTTCGATGCTTCCATCAGATATACCTCCGATGTTGAAGATACTTTGAATGGTTATTGTTGGGGGAAAATATCTCATCTTCGGGGTTATTGCCGAAACAACATAAAGGCAGACAGCGGATTCGAAGGTTCCCAGACGTTCATCTTCGAAGATACCCGGAGTCAAGTTCGAAGTACGAAGATAGGCATTGGTTCGGAGTACATCTTCGAACTAAGGCTTTTCAAGATCTTTTCCGCCAGCTAAGATGGAAGACTTATCTTCTATCTCATTAGATTAGTCTTTTACGATTTTAGCCCTATTAAGGGAGCCGAATAGTTTCCACTATGTCGGTTGTAATAGAGGGGTAAATAGGTCTTTTCCTTCATATTTGGGCCTATAAATACCCCCCATTTCACCCTGTAATAGGGACCGAATACAAGCTAATCAATACACACATTCGAACTATTCTAAGTTATTATCCTTTCGGAGGCTTAGAACAGTTCTCTTCACAAACACTTCGTTTGTTAGTTTCTATTCTACAGAAACCTGTTAGCGTAATCTTTTACGCCAACAGTTGGCGCCGTCCGTGGGGAACCTAGTTCGAAAACTTCGTTCTCTACCAACTCTTACATCATGCCTCCTAAGCGGAGCGCACCTCGCAATCCCACTCGGAGGTCTTCTCGGATCTCCGGAGAGATACCCTTCGACACGGTTGAAGTCAGAGGGTCTTCGGCATTCCCTCCGCAAACTCCAGAAGGGGCTTCTATCCCTCGAACATACGAAGCTTCTCCGCCAACCCCTTCCATACTTCGACCACCCGGAGTCCCTCCTCCACTTTCCATCCCAATTCGAACTGATCCTACTAGTTCTCAAGACCCGGAAGATCCTTTCGGAGGAAATGAAGATAATCTTGGAGATATGGCCACTCAAATGGCCAACCTTCAAGCTGAAGTGGCAAGGTGGCGACAGGAAGCTGCGAACAGGCTTCGCTCTCAAGCCATCCCAACTATCCCAGAAGTGCCCGAAAACGACGATCTTGATTATCCCGAAGCCCCGGAGAACGCCTCCTTCGATAATGAATCTCCGCTGCATCCTGAGCTACAGAAAGTTCGCTTTGATCCAAAGTTCAAAACTTCGAAGCTCTGTAAGTATGCCGGAGATGAAGATCCCAGAGAGTTCATTCGTTCTTATGCCCTAGTAATTGAAGCTAGCGGAGGAGTTCGAGACACCATGGCGAAGTGCTTCCCCTTAGCTCTTCAAGGAGTGGCATTAAGGTGGTTCTGGTCCTTGAAGCCAGGATCAATTAATTCATGGTCTCAGCTGAAGAAGAAGTTTATAAGCAATTTTCAAGGCACCTTCGTGCCTCCCATGTCAACAGGAAGCCTTTTCCAGGTGAAACAGCTCCCCGGAGAGACATTGAGGCAATATTTTAAGCGCTTCGCTCATACGAAGTCACAAATTCGGGGGTTGTCTGCATCTTCGGTAGTTGATGCAGCTCGAGAAGGTGTCACTCATCAAGGCCTCTTGGATAAACTTCATCGGAAAAGCATCTCCTCGATCTCTCAGTTGATGTCATACTTCGAGGAGTATGGGAGGTTAGAAGAGGGTTGGCTTCGAAGGACTGCCGCTACTTCGTCCATATTGCAAGAAGTTAAAGTGGAAGTGAAAACGTCGGCACAGCCGCAGGAACCAGTCTTCGAAGTTCAACATGTTGGGAGAAGAGGGCAAAAGCACCCTCGTTCTGAAGTCATGAATATTGCACCCCCACAGAAGTTTACACAGAGAGCTCCACAGTCTTCGGGGAACAAGACGAGCGGCTGGAGGCCGCCAGGGAAAACGGCTGGAAAGGGCCAGACCCTTTTTTGCTGCATCCATGGAGAAAATCGAAGCCATGCAACTGATACTTGCAAGGCTATACTTACCCTGAGGGGAGAGTACCTAGAGAGAACTTCGGGTCGAGGTACTACCGACCGAGTTCCAGCTGCAACGCGCCCTGAGCCGGTCCAGGCTGTGGCGCGGATAGAAAACTTTGATGCTGCAAGACACCCTCCGGTGGCCAATGTTATGCCACCTCCGAAGCAAGAGGAAGGGCAAGATAGAGGAAAAAGAGTAGTTCTCCCTATCTCCGGAGGAGGTACCCTTTGAAGCATGTCCAAGAGACAGCGAAGGGACTACGTCAGAGAAGTAGGCCATATTGGAACTTCGTCATCTGCAGCTGCAATGCCGGAGTGGTCTCACGTTCCGATATCTTTTTCTGCGGAGGATGCAGCTGGAATTAAGTTCCCACATGCAGATCCACTGGTTATCACTGCTGATATTGCGGGCACTGAAGTTCGAAGGGTGTTGATCGACGGAGGCAGTTCGGCAGATATCATCTTTGTTCAAGCCTTCGATCAATTGTGCATTTCCAGGAAGCATCTCCTTCCAGCGGCTCGTCCTCTGCAAGGCTTCGCAGGACCTCCGCTTGATGCACTTGGCCAAATAGGCCTGGAAGTTACCTTCGGAGAAGGTTTATTGGCCCGAACTGAAGAAGTAATCTTCGATGTTGTAGATGCCCCGTATGCTTACAACGTCATCTTCGGAAGAGGCATGCTAAACCAGTTCGGAGCTATGGCGCATCACAATTATTTGTGCATGAAGATGCCCACACAAGCAGGAGTCCTTACAGTCTTCGGAGATCAAGCCATTGCTCGGAGGGCGGAATATGGTCATGGTCCCCCTCTTGATCCAAGACAAGTAAACACTATACAAGATAATGAAGAAATTTTTTCAGCCTCCTCCGAAGCTTCGAAGAAGTCTTTTCCGAGACCAAGTCCCGAAGGAGAAATTGCAATGAAGGTCATTGTTAAAGATGGTAAAGAGTATACATTTCAATTTGGTAAAGATTTACCTCCAGAAGTTGCAACCTCCTTGGAAAAGGTGGTGGAAGAAAATTTGGATGTCTTCGCTTGGTCTGACGAAGATATCACCGGAGTCGATCGGGATATCATTGAACATAGTTTACTTGTAAACCCGAAGGCCCGGCCTATTCGGCAAGGACTCCGAAAAATGTCCGCAGAAAGAGCTGCTCTAGCGAAGGACGAAGTTGAGAAATTGTTGAAAGCTGGGATTATCAGAGAAGTGGCCCACACAGAATGGTTAGCCAACCCAGTCTTCGTCAGAAAGAAGACTTTCGGGAAGTGGCGCATGTGCATTGATTTCACATCCTTGAATAAAGCATGCCCACATGACCCCTACCCCATGCCCCGAATTGATCAATTGGTTGACTCCACCGCAGGTTCGGAGTTACTAAGCTTCCTCGACGCGTATTCTGGTTATCATCAAATATGGTTGAAGCGCGAAGATGAGATCAAGACAAGCTTTGTAACTCCTTCGGGAGTCTTCTGTTATGTAAGAATGCCCTTCGGCTTAAGAAATGTCGGGGCTACTTTTACGAGGCTAGTTGCTAAGGCTCTAGGTCATCAACTAGGTCGCAATGTGGAGGCCTATATGGATGATATTGTAATAAAGAGTGCTTTAAAGCACCAACATAGCCTAGACTTAGCAGAAACATTCAATAGCCTTCGAGCATGTGGGATCCGACTTAACCCCGAAAAATGTATATTCGGAGCTAAGGCTGGAAAGCTGTTAGGGTATTTAGTTTCAAGCAAGGGAATTGAAGCTAGCCCTACTCAAATAACTACGCTGCAGAAGATGGCTCCTCCAGAAAATTTAAAGCAAGTGCAAAAGCTGACTGGGCGTCTGGCAGCACTTAGCAGGTTTTTATCAAGGTCTGCGGACAGAAGCTTGCCTATATTTAAAGCATTGAAAGGGTTCGAAGATTTTGCATGGACACCGGAGTGTCAGAAAAGCTTCGAAGGCATTAAAGAGTATCTCAGCAATCTTGCTACACTCACGGTGCCTACTGCGGACGAAACCCTACTCCTTTACCTTGCAGCTACAGGTTCTGCTGTCAGCGCAGTCCTTGTCAGAGAAGTGGATTTCAATGGGAAGTTGGTCCAAAATCCTGTTTATTTTGTATCCGAAGCATTATCAGGAGCGAAGACAAGATACTCCGAACTTGAGAAGTTCGTTTATGCTCTGATAATGGCTTCGAGGAAGCTAAAACATTATTTTTTGGCACACAATGTAATTGTACCAACTTTGTATCCTTTAGGAGATATGCTTCGAAGCAAAGATTCCACTGGAAGGATTGGGAAGTGGGCAGTTGAGCTAGCACCCTTCGGCATATCTTTCTTGGCAAGGACAGCAATCAAATCACAAGTCCTAGCAGACTTTGTAGCAGAGTGGACTCCACCTGCAAATTTGGTTCCGGAGAAGTCAAGTGACGGAGTTTGGATTGTTTACTTCGATGGGGCTTTCCAAGCATCCGGAGCAGGCATTGGGGCAGTGTTGATTTCACCGTCAGGGCAAAGAGCAATGTACTCCGCAAGACTCAACTTTAAGTCTACCAATAATATAGCGGAGTATGAAGGAATTTTATTGGGACTCCGAAAAGCACGTGCTCTAGGGGCTACAAGAATAATTATAAAGACAGATTCTCAGATAGTAGCAGGGCACGTAGATAAAAGTTTCCAAGTTCGACATCCACAGCTTGTGAAGTACTTAGAAGAAATCCGTAAAATCGAAGCACACTTCAAGGGTATTTCCATTCGGAGTATACCAAGAGCAGAAAATGTGCAAGCGGACATCTTAGCAAAAGCTGCAGCCGGAGCTGTGGATGTGCCCGAAGAAGCTTTCTATGAGGAGCTCAATATACCTTCGGTGCCACAATTTCCCTCGGCAGAGATTCTTTGCATTCCTAGTGCAGATTGGAAAAATTCAATCATGGAACTTTTACAGGGAGGAACAAATTTGCCCGAAGAGCCACAACTGTCAAGATTAAAGCTTAGAGCCAGAAATTATCAAATAATCAACGGTATTTTATACAAGGCCGGAGTATGTTCCCCTCTACTCCGATGTATATCTCAAGCCGAAGGCCAAGAAATTCTTCGAGAAATTCATGAAGGCCTTTGTGGTAGCCATTTAGCCCCGAGAGCTTTGGCAGGAAAAACACTTCGCCAGGGGCTTTATTGGCCTACAATAACAGCTGATGCAGAGAGCATAGTCCGCACTTGTCAAGGATGCCAGTGGATGGGTCGACGGAGTCATCGCCCACCGATAGCTCTTCAAGTCATTGCTCCGGTATGGCCTATGGCCAGATGGGGTATGGATTTAATTGGCCCCTTTCCAGTAGCCAAGGGAAATCTGAAGTTCGCAGTGGTAGCTATTGAATATTTTTCTAAGTGGGTGGAAGCAGAACCCTTAACAGCTATCACTTCGAACAATGTACAGAAATTCTTCTGGAAGAACATCATTTGCCGGTTCAGAGTGCCTAGATACCTCACAGTTGATAATGGAACACAGTTCGACGCAGAACCCTTCAGGAAGTTTTGCGAAGATCTAGGCATTCAGCTATGTTTTGCTGCAGTGAGTTATCCTCAGTCTAATGGAGCCGTAGAGCGAGCCAATGGAAATATTTTGTCAGGCCTAAATCGAAGGATAGTAGGATTAGCCAAGGGACTGTGGACCGAAGAGCTTCCGAAGATTTTGTGGTCCATTCGGACTACACAAACAAGGTCCACAGGTTTTACTCCATTCAGACTACTATTCGGAGATGAAGCTATGACTCCAACAGAGCTCAAAGGAGGATCATTTCGCAGCACCGAACCGGACATTGAAGAAGAAAGACAAGCTTCGTTAGATTTATCAGAAGAAACAAGACTTCGAGCTGTAGCAAATTTATCAAAGTATCATCAGCAGACGAAGGCTTGGTTCGACTCGAAGGTCAAGCTCAATGAACTAAGACTGAGTCATCTTGTTCTACAAAGCATTATAGCACCAGGGAAGTTAGGGAATAAATGGGAAGGTCCATACCTAATTGTCCGTTCAGGACGCCCTGGCTCCTTTAAGTTAGCTAATTTAGAAGGTGAAGAGTTAGCACATACTTGGCATGCAGAGCACCTAAAGCGATACTTCGCATAAGGGCTCCTTGTAATTCGCTTGTAAACATCTTCTAAATTAATAAAGCATATGATCCTGATAGTGCCTTCCCCTCATAGACTTCCAGCTTCCGAGTGGACGCACTGGAACCGCGGGGTCGATCGAGAGGGAAGTGTCATGAAGCTGGGTTGTATTTTCGGACTTCGAACCTGCAAGTTCGAAGCTTCCGACGTGGGGGCTGACATAATCCGGAGTCCAAGCCACCGGCTTGTAGGCATCCGTAAAAGAGCCCAAAACCAAAACCTACGGAGTCCAAGCCATTGGCTGGTAGACTTCCGTAAAAAGAGCCGAAGGTGGCCAAAACCTGCGAAGTCCGAGCCATTGGCTGGTAAACTTCCGCAAAAAGAGCCGAAGGTGGCCAAAATATACGGAGTCCAAGCCATTGGCTGGTAGACATCCGTAAAAAGAGTCCAAAGAGACCATTGCAAACTCCGAACCATTGGTTCGACAGAGATCGCAAAAATAAGCCGAAGGTGGCTAAAGCAAAACAGAATTTGAGCCATGAGCTTCGAATATCTGTTAACACAGTCCAAAGTGACAAATTATCTAAGATATTAAAGTATCTTGAAAGTTATCTCAAGTGATCTCTTTCATAAAACAAAGGTACTAAATTGCCATTCTTCCGACTACAAATAGTCGAATACATTTTATAAGATTTTAAAAGATCTTTAAATTGCAGAGGGGCTCCGAACCCCCAAAAAATTGTACTCCGAAGTTTTTCTTTGCGCATAACCATCTTTGAATACATTTCGAAGTTGCTTATCCCAAAGAGGGGCTAGTAAATATGGAGACAATTTTAAATCAGTATTCATTATTCAAACGAATGTGTTTACAGATTACATTATGAAAAATTGGTATCTATACCAAGAAGGAATCGAAGACCTCTTCGGTCTCTAGAGCTAGGGGTGGAACGGCTAGTTCCAGCGCCGGGAGTTCTAATAACTTTACGTTTAACTCTCTTGCTCCCCTTCGAAGCTCTAAAATCCTTCTGTTCTTGTTGAAGCTCGGCCCAAGTTCGAAGCCGTTCGGGGCTTCTTTCCCAGCTTCCAAGATCTTCAGATCTTTTATTTTGAACCTCATCTTCGTCTTCAGACCAAATAGTGTCTTCAGAAGACGAAGTGTTTACGTTAACCTCTTTTTCTTCCTCTTTAATATAAGACAATACATCTTTGATTACTTCAGGCGCAATTACGCCAGAGTCATCTCGAGGAATTAGAAATCGAGGACGCTTGTAAGTCTTTAGAAGTTCGAAGGTGTTCCATAATGAGCGAAGTTCGTCGTTAATTTCTAACACTTCAATATCTTCCGTATGAGACAAAGCCTAAAAATATGATAAACAAATTTTCATTGATAAAGGTTCATAAACACGAAGCTTTACATAGTCAAAAATCCTAAATTATTCCTAAACCTGCGGGTTCAGAGGAGGCTGACTGCTTGAAGCTTGGTTCCGAACTTGCTTCTGGCGTTGGCCTTCGTCGATCCAAGCCTTGATCGCGGAACGACCTTCGGCTCTCCATGAGGTTTGAAAGGCTCGCCAGGCAGCAGTCACGCCTTCGGAAGGAGTTAGAAGCCACTCGTCGTCGAAGGTAATAGAGCCCTCTGCGCTCGGAGCGATTGCTCGGCCCAAGTCCTCATAGTAACGAAGTAGTCCGATGGCAGACACTTGTCCGGAGAGTTCTCCGTAACGAATGCCCGCCATCTTCATTTGCTTCGCTGCTCCTTTGATCCTTTTTAACCGGCGCAGGAGAGTGACGTTGTCATCTGAAGGAAGAGATCCAGTAGTACCGAAGTACTCCAGAACACTTAGCATCTGTTCTATGACCTCCGTAGCTATCTTCTCGGACTTAAGCTTTTCTTCAATTAAGGCATCCTTGCTCGAAGTCGTTTCTTCTAGAACTCCGGAAAGCCTAGCATTCTCCGTAGTTAAAGTATTCTTCTGATTTAGGAGTTGGCTAGCTTCCTCTTGGAGCCTAACAAGCTCGAAACCCGCATTAGCATGCTCCAACCGCACCCTTTCTATTTCCGCTCGAAGCACGATCCTTTCTGCTTCGAGCTCCTTATTTGCAGCCTCCAAGCCCTGTCTGGCCCTGCGTTCTGTTGAAATCATATTATCCATTTGAGCTACTCTAGCTTCGGAGAATGATAAGTTGCGCTGAAGAGCTTCATTTTCTTCCCGAAGCTGAGCAATTTCACGTTCGCCCGATAAAGTTGCAGCACGGGCCAAGACCGCTTGCTAAGAAAAGAAAAAATAGAAGTAAGATATTATCCATGTATAATTTGCTATTGTTTCGAAGATGTTCCGTACCTGGTAGGCTGCTCATTCCATGGCAACGTTTAGCTCTGAACTCTTCGCCTCGCTTAAAATAGCTACCAGCTCTGTCTCCCCGACTTCGCGACTGGCTCGACCCAAAGGTTTGAGCAGATTCCGAAGCCCAGTTCTTTGCTCCAAAAAAGGAGTTAAAAGAGGGAGCATTGCCGAAGCTTCCTGGTCATTCCTGCTCGGCGAAGTTCCGGAGGGTTCTCCTGAGGTCCTCGGAGCTTCAGTAGATGGCCCCCCCTCAGTAGATCGACTTTCATCTGTTGATTCAGACGAAGTTGATCCTTGAGCAGGGAGAGGCTCTATATGTCTTTTACCCCTTCCAGGCCCCTGTTGAGCGACCTCCGGGTGCGGCTCCGAAGTTGTCGAAGGCCCTTGAATTGGATCTTCGCGATGTACTTCTACAGAAGGGGGCTCTGCAAAAGCAAAGGTATTATACATTGTATAATTTTGCAGAAAATAATAAGAGAATTATGCGAAGTTTACCTTCGACATTCTGGGGGCGATCGAGCATCGGACTGCTCGGAGGATCAAAGGTGAGGTCTTCGTCTGAATCCAAAGTTAAAATTTCAACTGCCGGAGTATCTTCTTGAGCAGTCCTCCCTTCATCCAAAACTGAAGTTGTAGCAACTTCAACTTCACCCTCGCCCACAGGGGCTTCGATTTGCTCCTCCTCTTGAGCATCCGGAGTTCTCACTTCTTCAATATTAGCCTGAGACTCCGTCATACCTGCAGTATCTTCAATGTGAATATCTGTTTGAGCTGCATCTTCATCGATCAACCTCATTAATAGTTTACCTTCATCCTCCTTAGAACCGGAGGTTGAAGATCTTGGGCTCGGAGGTGCAGGCTTTCTAGGCTTTTTAGCCACCTTTTTCACCGGAGTCTTTGCGGAACTCGAAGCTCCAGCTTCGGCTTTTCTCTTTTTGGGTCCTTTCTCCGAAGGCACCCAATCCATCAGAGGGGGCGGAGTGAGTCCCAGCATCCCCCACACTCTGTTAAACCTTTCCCAACTTCCGACTAACTTGACTCTCCATTCTTTTTCGGTCGGAGTTGGAGCACCCAAAATCTTCTCCGAAGCCCTTATGATTTGTTCCGAAGTAACAGGGGCTGAAGAAGCTAAAAAGAAAAATAAATCAAGTTAATTTTTCTTCGAATGAATATGAATAAAACATATTGTCTTCGAAGTTACCTGCAGGTCTCGAAGTTGAAGCAATTTTTCGAATACCACCTTCCGAATCCTCTTCGAAGATGATAGGCCAGTTGGCCATCAGCGGAGAAATTTGCAGACCAAGGAATTCTTCGGCTAAGTCTCGCATGCTTAACCTTCGGCTAATCTTCTGAAGCAGGTTGACGCGGGCTTCGAGCTGACCTTCATAGGGCTGCACTAAGGCTTCCTTCCGGAATTGGATTTCTTTAAGGGGTCCGGCCAGAGGACTGCTTGCCCCAACTTCGGCATAAAACCATCTCAGAACCCAATCAGTATACCATCTGGCATTGATGGCCTTGGCAGGAAACTGAAGGGCATACTCATCTCGAAGCCTAAAGTTGATACTACCGAAGGCTACTACTATTTTTTCACCTCCGGGGCCTACGAAGGTCTTTGGTTGGCATGTTGCTCTATGAAGTGCAGCGAAGATCTCTGCCCTCCCCTCACAACCTTCGGCTCTCAATGCCCATTCGAAGATAGCCAGTCTAGCTACTGCATTCGGAGATAATTGAGGGAGGGTGACATGGAATAGATCAAGTACCTCCGCTAGGAAATCTACTGCAGGAAGGCCCAAGCCGGCTTCGAAGAAGGCTTCAAAAACAACTACTTCTCCGGGCCTTGGTGACGGAATAAGCTCTTTACCGGGCTTGCGGATCATCACTCCAGTACTAATTTTCCCTTCTACTGCGATTGCCAATGACTCTCTCTTGCAGGTAGAAGGCCCTAATTGGAAAGATTGATCCCAATATTTTGTTGATGGCGGGCACAGACCTTGATCATCGACATTTTGGGGATTTCTCCCTCCTGCCGCCACGGATGTCGCTGTAGATGCCAGAGGTGCCGTCACCATTGCTGCCGCCGCTGCTGCAGCTGCGGCCTGCTGCCTAGCCAAAGCTGAAGGCCCCGCACCTTTGGTCTTCGCCATTGCAGTCACTGGGTTGCTTTGGAGAAACTGGAGGCTAGGGCTCAAGAACTCAAAGGGCTCAAAAGGTTTTTGATTGCGAGAAAGCGGTGAAAAGGTAACCGGGTAAGTTCTAGACCTTCTATTTATAGCCTAGATTTTACTTTTTTACCGTTAGTCCATGCCGTTTCGCATTCCTGCCGTTACTTTTCTCCGAAATTAACGCATTCTACAGTTTCCGTTAGAAACAGAAAGCTAACGGCTATTTTCTCTAAGTCTAAAAGACTTTCGAACTTCCTGAGTCGGTTCTAAGATAGTTCGAAAAGCAATTATCCTAAGACTGATTCGGAGTTTATATCTTCATGCATTTCGGAGATGAACTAAAAACCAATAACCCCTATGTTTGGTTATCTTTTCCTTCCGTATACTGCTCTCCTAACGTTACAGGTTAAACGGAGAAGCGTATTCGAGGGGCTACTGTTGGGGGAAAATATCTCATCTTCGGGGTTATTGCCGAAACAACATAAAGGCAGACAGCGGATTCGAAGGTTCCCAGACGTTCATCTTCGAAGATACCCGGAGTCAAGTTCGAAGTACGAAGATAGGCATTGGTTCGGAGTACATCTTCGAACTAAGGCTTTTCAAGAACTTTTCCGCCAGCTAAGATGGAAGACTTATCTTCTATCTCATTAGATTAGTCTTTTACCATTTTAGCCCTATTAAGGGAGCCGAATAGTTTCCACTATGTCGGTTGTAATAGAGGGGTAAATAGGTCTTTTCCTTAATATTTGGGCCTATAAATACCCCCCATTTCACCCTGTAATAGGGACCGAATACAAGCTAATCAATACACACATTCGAACTATTCTAAGTTATTATCCTTTCGGAGGCTTAGAACAGTTCTCTTCGCAAACACTTCGTTTGTTAGTTTCTATTCTACAGAAACCTGTTAGCGTAATCTTTTACGCCAACAGTTATAATACCTTGAATTTTTTCTAAGTCCCTGAGCATGAAAATATTTCTTGCGTATACTGCTTTCCTGGCATACAGGTTATTCAGAGAAGCGTATTCGAGGGGCTACTGTTGGGGGGAAATACTTCATCCCCAGGATCTTCAAGATTACGAGACAAAGACAACTCATGAAGTTCCAAGTCAAAGACTTGTCTCCAAACAGACGAAGAGTTAAAGCCGAATAGTCAGTCTAGACTTTGGTCCGAAGATACCCTCTGAAGATACCACCACTACAGTGGAAAACAACCAGAAGGATAGGACGTCTACCTTATCTACCTCCTTCTAACATATTTTACCATTTTAGCCCTATTGGGGGCACCGAATAATTTCCACTATGTCAGTTGTAATTGAGGAGTAAAAAGGTCTTTTCCTTAGAGTTTTTACCTATAAATACCCCTCTTCTCATCCTGTAATAGGCATCGAATATTCAGATATTCAATACACAACTTCGAACTACTTTGAGCTATTATTCAATACGAAGGCTTGAGATAGTCCGCTCCCACAAACACTTCGTTTGTTAGTTCTTAATCTTAGAGAACCTGTTAGCGTAATCCGTTGCACCAATAGAAATGGAATAAGGTTGGTGCATTGATGATACATCTGTTCTACATGTTTAGTTTTTCTGTGGATTTTATAGCTGAACCATTGACCGTAACTGCGCATGTAAAAATTATTATAACAATTTGGTCAAATAGTAGCTAGCAGATGCATTGGTTGGGTTCCCACAATCCCAAGTCTGTCAGTGGCATGCAGGTCACTGTTCATAAACAATTTAGCAATGCTGGGACTTGTTCATATGCATCTGTGCTGTAGCTGAACAGTGGAGACTGTCACTGTTCATAAACATTTTTTCGGTCTGCTTTTAGAAAAAACATACATAATTGAATATTTGTTCACTGACTAACTATTGGCCGACAGCATATGCATGACACAAGACTTATTTATCAATGATTCACATGATTCAGACTTATTTATCAATGATTCACATGATTCCGTCTTTATCTGATTTTTAGATCAGCTCAGACAACTGCAATGCAATAACCTATCCCTTCCGTATAGTAATTTAGTAAGTACTTATGCTGCTATGTTCTTGTAGGTTTCCTTGCTTGGTAAGGATGCACTCTAATGAGATGGAGGTAAGTTGCTCTAGATTTTGTAATTGAACTCTTGAATAGTATTTTTTTATTGGAGTATTCGTGAAGCACATGCTGGCCAAATTGTTGATGTACTTGGTGTTGATTGTGTGTCACGTAAATTTTTGAGCGATATATAGGCTATTCAAGAAGTATTTCTGTCTACTATACTGCCATGTGCTTTTCCATTTTTTTGTTAGCATTTTTGGATCTCTTGTGCTGTTGTGCATTGGTCTGATAAATTATTTCTTCCGTCAAAGTTAATACATTTACCGATGGATCGAGTAGTAAAATATACCATGACTTCCATGAATGTTCATGAACCATGTAATGTCCTTGGTTATTTTCCCTATGTCTAAAAATTCTGGAAGACAAGTAACTGATTTTTATTTCAATTAATGTTATATTTTTTTCATACCATATATGTGGTAAATAATTAATAATTATAACAACATTTCAGTTCTCAAAGACTCTGCCAGAAAAAGGATCATACTTTCCATTTAGGTCTGGATCTAGAAAGTGGAGAGGTATTTGATTAAAGAGCTATCATTGCGTGAAACAATTTAGCGTTCATGGATGCTAATTTTACTCCAAGTTTGTAGCTGCAAGATTATATTGCCAGTTTTTGAGGAAATCATCCTTAAAATGGCAGCCTCTCAGTCCTTTTGTGGGATAGTATGTGCATATCATGTCGAATTGACCTTTGATATGCCGATTAAAAGATAGATGTCTTGATATGCGGATTAAGGAGGTGGATTACTTAACGATACTTAGAAAGTACACATCCAGGACAATAGGAAAAATACGTACAGTAAAACAAGTAAATAATGCAACCATATGGTTTATCCTGGACAGTCATAAAATAACATTTTCTACTTGTCTTAGCCTATTTTGTGTGAGAGAATAATATAGATGTCCAGCGAACATACCATCAAAATTAAAAGGTCTTAGAGCTGGATGTTTCATTACATTATGCTTAATTTTTTAAGGATACCTTGGTATAAGTCATCCAAAGACCGTTTTACTGGTGTGAAGTGGCTACCCTCCTCATGCAACCTCTTTGGTGCACCACTCATTTTCCCTAAAAAATGCTAATGGACCTTTAATGCAAACAAAGAAACAAAAAATATCAACCAATTCGTCTAACAATGCACTGCCAAAAAAACTTGGTCAGAAAACATTTGTTACTCTCTCCTTTTTCCAAATATTTAGATATAATCTCCGTGCTTAAATACTTCTAACTAGCATGCTTGCTAGATAAAAATGATTATGTAATTTTTGTGACAATTTTTAGATGTATTTCTGTAATGAAGTTGTAATCGAATTACGGTGAATGTTATTTTATCATGTTTTAAGTTATTCGTGTCATTTGCATGTTGTTTTTTAAATATTGAAATTTTTTCTACTACAACGCACAAGCACTATTATCGAAAAAGCATACGATGATTTTATAGCTATGAGACAACTTTAAATGTTTGCGAGAAGCAGTAAAATCTTCTTGCTTAAAATACTTTTAGCTAGCATGCTTGCTTGATAAAAATAATTATGTACATTTTGTGGTAACTTTTAGATACATTTTTACAATGAAGTAATCAAATTATGACGACTGTTATTTTATAATGTTTAAGTTATTTGTTTTATTTTTATGATGTTTTTAAATGTTTTAATTTGTTCCCATTGTAATTCACGGGCACTCAACTAGTATATATATATATATATATGTAATACAAATCACCGTAATGAATTTAATTAATATCATATATCATAGCACATCACATACGAAACACTTGTAATAGCATAAATAGTCAACGTAATGAATCAATTTCCACTTGACATGTATTAGCAAATGAATCAATTATTCATTATATCATATACTACGACAAAGATCAAGTGTATCATACAATCAATTTCCACTTGACATGCATTAGCAAATGAATTAATTATTCATTATATCACATACTACAACAAAATTTAAGTGTCTATCATAAAATCAATCTCGATCCGGCCACTACGACAAAATTTTTGCTAATATAACCAAGAGCAATCACTGCAATCCACTATGACACAATTCACAAATTAAAAGTGAAGAAAATTCTTAAAGCAGAAAAAATTAGTTGGTAGTGGCGGATCGGAGGTCGGTGGGCGGCGACAGGCGGTGGCCGACTGAACATCGCATATGAAACATATTAATACATGAACAAATTTTTAACTTCACAACATATATTGCATATAAAAATCGCAACATATATTCACATTTCACAATTCAATTCAATTCACAATTCAACTCAATTCACAATTCAATTCAATTCACAATTCAATTCAATTCAATTCACATCATATATTCACAATTCAAAATAAAATTCACAAAGTAAACAATAATTCAATCACAATGCAAGTAAGGAAATTAGATAGAGGATCGAGAGGGGTAAACATTACATGGCGGACGGCGACGGCGGACAGCAGTGGTCGGCAGGCGACGGATGGTGGCGGCCGACGGCGGGGACCTTGGGCGGCTGGCGACGGGGCAGGAGGGCACTCGGCCGGTGGCGAGGCAGGGCGCTTGGCAGGTGGCGCGCGTGCGGGCGGGGGCAGCGACGGCCGATGACGGTAGGGCGGCGAGCAGGGCGGCGGGGAGCTTGGGCGGTGGCGGCAGCTTCATAGGCGGCGGCGTGGGCACACGTACAGGGAAGTTAGATCCCTGTACGCACGTAAGAAAGAAAAAATATCTCCCTTAACTTCCATCGGCCAGCATTAAAGCCGACGTAACTTCCGTTGGCTTTAATGCTGGCCAACAGAAGTTAAGGCTTTTATACTTGACGGGAAAAATTTCCCTTTAATTTCCGTCGACCATGGTCAAAAGCCGACAGAAGTTAAATTAACTTATGTCGACTCATTCAGGCCGATGGAAGTTAAATAACTTCCATCGGCTTTCCGAAATACCGATGGAAGTTAAAATAGAAGACATAATTTTATCATTTTTTGTAGTGGAGTGTTACTAAACCCTGCACACATATAGTAATAGGATTTGTTTCCTAATCTATCCCTTAGAGTTTCCTAGTCTCTCTTAGAGATAGAGATTATATGCATTTTAATTAGAGTTTGTATGCACTACAACAGCTAAATTTTTCTTATAAATATAAGAGAAAACAGAAAACGCGGCAAGACTTTTGCAGTACAAATCTTGTGTTTTCTACACTGAGTATAGTTACATGTATGCAGTTATGCACTGTTACAAAGAATAATCAGTTGTCAGCGTTCTTAAACGAGAGATTTGTTCTCATGCCACACATAAGTTGGTGAAATTTATTCTTTTGCCCCATATGAGTGTATGACATGTGACCCCTAGGCTCAGTTGTCATACACACAGGACGTGACAAAAAAGTAAACACTACACAACTTTGTGGCATAAGAGCAAAAATTTCTTCTTAAATTTCGTAATTATGTCACAGTGACTCGTATAAGTAAGAGCAATTTGGAGTAGTGATTACATGTTGGCTGATTAATTGTGACTAATCCTGATTAGTCAGCCTGATCGGAATTTTTCTAGCGATCAGCATGTTGGGCACAACTAGAATGATAAGTTTTCTGATTGGTCGACTAATCATGACTAATCACAATCAGACTTCTGATTAACTGGTGGCCGACTAGTTGAGGTTAACAGATCATAGAAAATTCTGCCCAAAAACTGAATAAATCCTAGCAGTAAAACAAAAAAATCCTCCTCTTCCATCTCTAGCCGCTGCCCCTTTCAGCTGTTCCAACCGCACGCCTGTACGACAGAAAAAACCTGGAGCTCTATTGCCAAACCTTGCCGACGCTGCTGCCTCCCTCCAGACGGGCTATAGGTTCGAGCCTTGCTGGCGCTGCTGCATTCCGCTAGCTAGTCCTCCAATCGTCCCTCTCGGTGGGGACGACCTCTCCACCTGAAGCCGTCCGTTACCTTCTCCTGTCATGTATATGCCTGTGATGTCATGTATAGCTTCGGCCCTTGCCATGCATATGACTGCCATGTATATAGCTTTTAGCACCTGCCGTGCATATGGCTGCCATGCATGTATAGCTTTAGCACCTGCCGTTACCATGTATAGCTTTAGCACCTACCATGTATATATATGGCTGCCATGTATACTGTATAGCTTCAGCATCTGCTATATATGTATGGCTTCAACTCTTGCCGCATATATGGTTGCCATGCATAGCTTTAGCACTTGCCATGTATATGGCTGCCATGTATAGCTTTAGCACTTGCCATGTATATGGCTGCCATGTATAGATTCAGCTCTTGCCACGTATATGGCTGCGATGTATAGCTCCAGCACCTGCCATATACAGGGATGGTTGTGTGGATGAATCAATGACATGGATGGTCGTGATTAGTCAGTGACTCGGTGCCCTTATGACTAGTGATAAGGACATGCCTAATAAGGATACAATCACACAATTATAAGGACCTATCACACGTGATATGGTGCATGACAAATAAAGTATTAGGTATTTTTGTTCCTATGAACTCTTCCAAATATAGATAAGAATATGATGTTGCCTAATCAGATATGTTTGTTTTATTTAGGAATGAGGGAC
Organism: Zizania palustris; assembly: GCA_019279435.1. Classification (NCBI taxonomy): domain Eukaryota; kingdom Viridiplantae; phylum Streptophyta; class Magnoliopsida; order Poales; family Poaceae; genus Zizania; species Zizania palustris. Next base: position 5,190,822 of record JAAALK010000081.1, on the reverse strand, counting down.
CTAGCATGGAAGATGAGGATAAGCATTGGAGCAAGATCAACCATGGAGATGACAACAAGAATGAGAGGATTGGAGATAAAGATACAATTGTTGGATCCGGAATTTGAGTTCTCATCCTTAATTTCGTCCGCGTAATTATATGCTAATACGTCACTTTAAGTTGGGCCAGACCCATGTAATTTTCATCCAAAAAAATAACTAGATTTTTATTGGAGTTCTTAGTTAGGAGGGAAACCTAATTAGAGATAAATTCATCCAAAATTCTATTAGAGATTTGTTAGAGTCCTTATTCAAAGGAAAAACCTAATTTAGAGACCAATTAGAGTACAATTCGGCCACCCCTTTAGGTTGGAAGAATTACATCTCTTTTCACCTTATATAAACCCCCCTAGGTCTCAATAGAACTTGGATTTTGTTTAGTATAAGATTTAGTTTTTTTTGCTATCTTCGCCATAGGCACGAGTGTCGTCTAGACCTCCTGTACTACGCACTTGCAAAATCTCATCTATCAAAGTTTTCTTGTAAATTCGCAATATCTTGATTGCACTTTTAGTTGTTGCTTGTTCTCGATTTCAGGCAAGGATTAAGACCCTTGTGGTTAGGCTGATCAAGTATCCACAAGAACGGTAACCTCCAGGAGATTGGCCTAGTGATTGCATTGGCGTAATATACGCTGCACTTTGTAGTCGGATCATCAAGTTTGACCTCCACCAAATCGATTTATCTGATCTCATCGAAAAATCGGGCCTTTGCCCCTAGAGTGGTATCATATTTCAGGTTGCTCGGTGAGATCATATAATTTTAATAGATTGGATTGCATCAGTTCTTCATACCTAGAGTCCCCGAAAAAGCCAAAATTCGTTTTATGTTTTTCCCTATCCCATAACCAATCCGGGCCTTCTACAATTCTCTTTGCAGTGCATTGCTTCGTTGAGTTTATTTCTGCATCGTGATGTCAAGTTGTCGGTCTTAGCGTTTAGTTCATTTAGAGTTTCCAGTTCTTGTCACTTTTTTACCACCGAGTTTTTCTCTATTTATCAAGCGTATAGGGCCTTTTTATCCCAAATTTTCGAGTATAAATCAAATCGGAGTCGGATTTGTTATTGGAATTCGAGTAGGATTCGGCCAGGTTGTGTAGGCATTGATAAAACTGTTATATCTTGCCCATGCGAACTCAGATTGGAGAGTTTTGATACTTTTTGGAAAGCTTACAACTAGATCTATAATTGTCATTTTCGAGTCCAGAACATGCTATCATTGTCATTTACTGTTCTTTAAAAAAAAGAGAAAAAAGAAAAAAAGGCAGAAAGGTGCAAAAAAGCCGCATCAAAAAAAGAAAGAAAAAATGAAGAAAGAAAACTTGTGAGAAAAGAAGAGGAAAAATAGTTCTATCTTTATTGGTTTTGTGGTATCGTTTGTGTCTAGGCTCGCGTCTGTAGTACATTCTAGCCTAAGACCAGCACAAGTACCATCGTTGAGAGTTTATTCAATATTGTATCACTGTTTTGATTATTGCTAATCCTTGCTACCATATTTTAAGCCTCCCATAGCTCCACATATTTCGACACAGTGTTGGTTGACGTTCCCTAGCAATCGCTTTGTCAACTCTTTGGAGTGACTGATTCTTGCTGCTGCCATTCACCCCCTCCCATTTGGTAAGAACTTGTAAGAGCTTACATTGTGCTTGATGGATTACGTGATATCACTCCACCTTCTAATAGTTCATAGGTCATATATATTTGTGCTTTTGAACACTAATCATGGCAGGATCAGTGAAGCCTCCAGATCCCATCAATCCACAACAGATGACAAATACTGAGTTACATGCCCATTTCACTAAGCTAGTGGTGGACGAAGCACATAATGTTGACACAAGATTTGTGAATACAATGGAGAAGATTGATGCCCTCGAGACAGCTTTCCACGCCAATCTTGATGCTAAATTCAAGGAGGTCATTAATCGACTACCACCGCCTCTAGTCTTCGGAGGTCACAGATGTGCCCGTTGTGTTCTAGTCCAACACGGGCATCACTCTGCTACTACTACTCAGGCGGCGACTGCTAATCAGCAAGATGATTACATAGGAGATGATGTGTATGCGGATGAGAACGACGAGGACAATGAGGTTCATCAACAGCCTCACAGTAATCCACATCCCTTCATTCGCAATGTGCGACCACCACTATGACAACTGGTGTGTGATGATGATCATGCAGCTAAGCCTAAATTAAATATTCCACCATTCCATGGTTGATATAATCTTGATGCTTATCTAACATGGGAGTTAGAAGTAAAACATTTTACTTGTTTAAATTATATTGAAGATAGACATGTTTGTGTTGCCACTTGTGAATTCACTAATTTTGCTTCCATTTGGTGGTCTGAATATTGTCATTTGCATCATGCTAATGTTCCTTATACTTGGGATGCATTGAAATGTGTTATGCATACTCGTTTTGTTCCCCCATATTTTCAATGTGATTTGCTTAAAAATTATCTCGATTACAACAAGGAAAAAATTCAGTAGAGGAATATTATTGAGAACTACAAATAGGGATGATCCGTTGTGGTGTGGAAGAAGATAATGAAGTTTTACTTGCACATTTCTTTGGTGGATTAAATGATGAAATTCAAACAATACTAGAGTATAAGGAATATACCACCATCACTCGTTTGTTTCATCTTTCTTGTAAAGCTGAACATGAAGTGCAGGATCATCAGCGATGGCGACGGTCTAACAATTTTGCAGGTCGCACTTCATCTTGGAACTCCATGACCACCATCACCGTCATCTCTTGGTGGTGCTGCACCACCCCCCTCCACAACCAAGTCCAGCATGCCCTCTTCCAGGGGACCACCCGCGGCAACTCCACCCTCTTCTAATGGCCCTTCTCTGAGCTTTGTCTTCTGTTGCTTCCATAGGAAAAATGAAGGACATTCAATGTCACAGATGTTGGGGATATGGCCACATCAAAGATGATTGTTCGTGAGGACGGTGGATATGATTCTACGAGTGACCACGTTGAAGAAACGTTAGCTCTCATTGCTACACGTGATGAAAACAATCTTGTTTCAGATCACGACATGGAGATTATGGACGCCAAAGCTGCAAATCGGTACAATAGTTTAATTGCACAACATGTCTGTAACACCCCAAGATTTAAAAAGAAATAAAATAAAAGAAATATATTATTAAAGAAAATTCTGAATATTAATATTAAAGAAAAACCCTTAAAGAGCCCTATTAAAGCCAAACAGGGAAAAATATTCAAAATATGAACTTGAAAAATTTATGGGATAAACTAGAGGCCAAAACACAATTTCAAGAATTTTTACAAATTTTTATCAACAGAGCTTCAATCCTTAAACAAATAAATGAATTACTGGATTTATTTTAAATCAGAAAACAATTTAAATCCTAACGGGCCGCCAACCTCCAATCTGCCCTGAGCCCGGCCCAGTCCGACAGCCAGCCACTAACATGTGGGACCCGCCTGTCGGCGCTCACGTCCCGCCTCTCTCTCCCGCCCGCGCCCCGCTTGGCCCCACCGGTCAGCCCCCTTTCACCCACCGACCGCCCGGGCCCGCCTGTCTGGGTTTCCTTTTTTTGCTCACCCTCCGACAGGTGGGGGCCACCTGTCGGATCCATCTTCTCCAATGGAATCCCCCCTTTACTTTCCAGCGAGATCCCCTCCCAAATCCGCCGCCGACCGCACGCGTTCGCCTGGATTCGCTTCGGATCACCTTCCCCGACCGCCTCCAACCTCCTTCCATCGGAAGCCGACGCGTTTTACCGTTTAGGGAAGCTTGGCCGTGGGTTAGGAATCCCTCGCCGGAGATCATGGGAAGCCCTCGGTCCCCTTCCCATTTAACACAGGCGAGCCCCCTATTTAAACCCTACCCGAGCACCGCCCTCTGCCCACACCACCGCAGTCAAGTTTGAGAGAAAACAGAGCGCCCCCACTCGGTTTGAGAGTTTCTCCTCTGCTGCAACTCCAGTCGCCGCTCGCCGTCGTCTCGAACCCCCTCCGTCCTAGCCACCACCACCATCGTGACCGCCGGAGCCCACCCATCCTCGGCATCCGCTCCATTGGCCGTGAACGCCATCGGATCGTCGTCGCCGTCGACCGCCCGAGACCTCATCACCGTCTACCTTCACCGCCGGTCGCCGCCAGACGTCCGCCGTCGCCATCTCCAGTACCATCACACTCCCCTCGGTCTCCTCTTTCCATTTTTGCATAAACCTAGGCCCCTAGGCCCTCGCCGTCGCCATCGCCACCGCACCCGAGCCCCGCCGTCGCATGAGATGAAGAGTAGTTACCCTCTCCGACGTGTGCCGTGCCGTACGGGCCCTCGGCCGCTCGATCTGCGATGAACGACTGAGATTAGAACCCCCTTTGACCTAATCTGGGGCGTTCATTGAGTCAAAGCGGTATCAAGGCCTCTCGGCCGTCGATCGCCACTTAACCCGCCCACTCGATCTGGTGCGTCCACGTCATACCGGTTCACGAGATCTAATTGTGGTTGTCCGTTGCAACTTAACCCTCCCGCCTCGCGCCTGGTCCTTGGATCTTGATCGAACGGCTCAGAGCGATCGGGTCCACGCGCACAGTGCAACGGTCCACCGTGAGCCTGGCTCACCGTGGACTAAATCCAATTTTCTGTTTAAATAAAATTTCAGAAATTGATTTAAACTTTGAAAATTCATAACTTGCTCATTTTAACTCCAAATTTCACCATTAAAATTTTATTAAATTCAGCATTTTATTCTATAAACATTAATGCCATAAAAACAATATGTTACTATTTCCCAAAATAATCTTAATAATTAAATGAATAAAACCCCTTAGGATTAAAATTGTTAATTCAGAAAATAAATTAGGAAAAGCCTTAAAAATTAATCCTTAATGTTTTTCACCAAACTTCAGAATATTAACACTTTATTTAACATAATAAAACCCATAAACTTGTATGTTTATTATTTGGTGAAATTTTTATCTGTTTATTGAATGTATTGTTTATTTTTCTGTATCGAGAAGACTACGAGTTCGTCGAGGAGCCGGAGTTTTACCCTGAGGTTCCTCCATCACCATTTGCTGAGCAAGGCAAGTCATCGACCCACTCCTGTGGAAATAGTTGATCATCATTGAGCCCGTGTTTTAATAAATTATCGCTATAACTCATAGGATAATATTGCATTAGCCCAATATCAAGCCCTACACTTATATTTATTAGATCCACGTCAATGTGTGCAAACCCAAGCCATGCTTATTGAGCCAACACTCCTTGTCACTCTGCAAATATTATATTAGCTAGTGTCCAATGTATCGACACATAAGCTATAGGATAAAGGAATGAGTCGTAGATAGTTGGAATCTGTTATATGAATTTCTCTGTTATTCTCGTCTCTGGACTCTGTTGGAGTTGGCTATGTTATAGGTATGGTGGGTTCCGGGTGCAAGCTAGGGCATTGGTTGGTCACACCCAGGGCACTATAAGGACCGGTCTATGGGATCTCTTGCAAAGCACTTCTGTACCAACCACAAGTCTAATGGGTAAGTCCTAACTGAAAGTATGGAACAATCCGACTCGATGCACCATAGTGGAGGGGGCAAGGGGCAACCTGCGGGTGACTTGTACCAACGTGGCTCAAGGGGGGGTATGGTGAGGCTCGACGCGTCGGGACACCTTATGAAACCCATAAGAGGGTGTTGTCGGGTCGAGGAGGACCATATGGAAGGTTTTGGCATGAGTTCCCGTGGTATGAGTCATCTCGTTACACTTTGGTGTAAGTGATGAGTGTGTGCCTTGTGGGTACAGTGGTACATCTCTGATCAGAGTATTTAATCTTTTCAAAAAGCCGAGCCCACGGTCAAGGGTGGGTTGTGTGACTACTCGCAGTTAGTTTACTATTGTTTGAATGGTTGAGTTATTCATGGCATGTAAGCACTGTTGAGCAAGGTGGGGCTGACTGTACCCCTCGAGTTAGAAGATGATGATGCATACACATGTTTATATTTCAGTACTAATAAATTGATCACATTTAATTGCTTTACCAATTACACTTTTCCGCAAAATTAGCCATTATCTCCCTTGTTATTACTCTGCATTAGATTTGCATTCGGTGGCTTGCTGAGTACGTTTGTACTCACCCCCCGTTGACTTACACCACCAGAGCCCGTCTACTACGAGGAGGATGAAGGTCTGGAGTAGCGACCCAGTCAAGGCGAGACTGGAAGGAGGCATTCATCTAGGACCCTTTGATTTATTAGTTTCTCTTCATCTTTATTCACTTTTTTACTAATACGGTCTACGAACCGTAAATGATTGCTCGTATTGTACGTGGTCGCATTATGAACATCTTGGTTTATTGATTTTCTATGGAATTTCAATAAAGGTCCTGATTTATAAATCGGGGCGTGACAAGATGGTATCAGAGCCGACTTGACTGTAGGAAGCCAAACAGACCTAACCCTAGGACTTATATTAACCATATTTTCTTACAAAATTACTTATCCTCTCATCTTACGAGATTTTCACAAAAAATTTTCTCTCTTTTGTAGATGTCGGTCCATACCATGAGCGGGACTCTTCGCAACGAGGCAGGATTCATCCGTGAGCTTCGCGTGCTCGTCGACTTCTTGGGGTTTCCCCATGAGCCCGCATTTCACGGGATCTTTCCCGATGCGAGTGAGAGCTACTGCGAGGTCACGGTTGTTATCCGCTCCTCGTCCACGCAGCCACCTTTCTACACCCATGGAGTTGGAGGACCCTCGTTCGTGGTGGCTAGCCAGCATGCTGCACTTCAGGCCCTCGCCGAGCTTCGACTGGTCTACGACTACCACCTCCGCGACACCGTCTACTGCTTCATGCCCATGCGCACGCCCGGGAGTCACCGTAGCATCTACATCAGCCCCCTCACACAGAGCAACTCCGCCATCGCCCGCAACATGAGACTTTTGGAAGCCATGGACAACCTCCACACAGAGGTTGTTCTCGATGCAGACAGCCAGCATGACACCATCGACTTCTACCGCCATACCTCAGAGAACCTGAACCACGAGAATGCTGAGCTTTGTCGACAGGTTCAGCAGAACCCCCAGTTGACCCTCGAGGTAGAAGAGTTGAGGCGTCAGAACGAGCTTCTACGCCAAGACGCCATCGTCAACTCCCAACTCTGTCACCAGCTGAAGGAATTGAAGAAGGAAATCGAGGAGATCGCACCCCTTCTGCCTCGCAAGCTGAAATCACTTCGCGTCCCCACCGTGAGGCCCAAGAGGATTTCCGGCAGCGCACCTCCCGCCGGACCTTCCAGTTCCACCACCCCGATCATCTCCGTCGAGCCCGTGGTCGAGTCGTCCCCTGAGCTACCATAGACGTAGTTATTACGATTGATTGTTTTCTTTTTACTTGTTTTGGATTGTATTGCCACTCATGTCAAATATAAGGCATGAGTGAAGATTAAAACAAAAGACAATAAATGCAATCGCAAGAACGACATTTTGAAATAAAGTTTAGTATCATTTTCCCCTAAGAGAATGTTATTTATTTTGGAAAACTTCAGGATGACTAACACCCAAGGTTCCGATGCTCCCCAAAACGGAGGCGACAACGGCAACCTTCCCCAATGGGGAGCAACCGAGCAAAGGCAAGCCCCAGTCGCCAATCACCCCACGTTGGCCGAAATGATGGCCAACCAAAATCAGTTGGTCGCTGCACTGTTGAACCAGATGCAACAGCAACAACAGCAGATGCAGGACCAGCAGGCTCAGTTCTTCTGCCTCCACCAACAGCATGAGCTGCCTCGCCCCACCACTCCCGTTCCTGCACCCGCCTCTCAGCTCTCGGAGTTTCTCTGAGTTCGCCCTCCCACTTTCTCAAGCACCACCAACCCCATGGAGGCTGGTGATTGGTTGAGGACGATTGGGAAGAAGTTGTACCTCTTGGCTTGTACTGAGTAGGAGAGGGTAGCCTTTGATGCCCACCAACTACAGGGTCCTGCCGCGGAATGGTAGGACAACCTGCGCGAGACCTTGCCCGAGGGACACGTCCACACTTGGGCGGAGTTCTCCGCTGCATTCCGCGCAGCCCATGTCCCGGACGACATTATTGCCCAGAAGCAACAAGAATTCAGGGACCTGTAGCAAGGGAGCAGGTCCATAACTGAGTACCTGCACGAGTTCAATAGGTTGGCCCGGTACGCACCTGAGGAGGTCCATACCGATACGTCCAGATAGTCCAAGTTCCTCCGGGGACTAAAGGATGAGCTGTCCCTTCAGCTCATTTCTGGAGATTACGCCAACTTTCAAAAGTTGGTGAATAAAGCTATTATTCAGGAGACCCAGCAGAACAAGGTCGACCTGAAAAAGAAAAGGATGATCGCCTTTAGACAGAACCAAGGCATGGCACAGAGGCCTCGTTTCACCCCTCCTCCACCAGCGCCACAATATCACCCTCGCCCGGTGTATCGTCCGGCGCCACCCGCCGCCAACGCCGGAGCCGGACAGCCTCGCCCCGCTCGCGCCTCACCCGCCGCTCGACCTGCCCCAGCCAAGAAGGCGGAAGTTCTGCGAGATAAGCACGGCAAGCCTGTGATATGCTTCAACTGCCGCCAAGAGGGGCATTATTCCCACCAGTGCCCTCACCCCAAGCGCACACAAGGAGTCGCGACGAACCCAGCCATCCGCGCCCACATCAACCATGTCACCGCTGAAGAAGCCCAGGCCGCACCCAAGATCGTAATGGGTAAGTTCATGGTACATTCAGTCCTTGTAGTGGTTTTATTTGACACTGGAGCTACGCACTCCTTCATATCGACGGCTTTTGTGGAAAAGAACAATTTAAATATAAGTGAACTACCAAGAGCCGTGCTAATAGCCACGCCGGGAAAACAAACTCTAGCCTATTCCTATAGTCCAAGGGTATGGGTAGACATCCAATGCACGATATTTTGGGCCGACCCCATCCTAATAGAATGCCAAGGTTTGGATCTCATTCTAGGGATGGATTGGCACAATAAACACCAAGGAGTGATAAGATGTGCCCGGAGACAAGTGACTGTGACCAGTGAAGAAGGGAGAAAAGTTTGAATGGACTCCCGAATGCGAGGAAAGTTTTCGCACCCTCAAGACCCGGCTGGTGTCAGCACCCATACTGACCCTACCAGATATCAGGAAGGACTTTCATGTTTATTGCAACGCATCTCGCCAAGGATTGGGATGTGTTCTTATGCAAGATGGGAAGGTTATTTCATACGCCTCTCGACAGTTGAGACCCCATGAGTTAAACTACTCGACCCATGACTTGGAATTGGCCGCCGTGGTGCACACCCTTAAGATATGGAGGCATTATTTGGTCGGAAATCGCTGCAAAGTCTTTACGGATCACAAGAGTTTGAAGTACATCTTCACGCAGCCGAACCTCAATCTGAGGCAAAGACGATGGTTGGAATTAATAAAGGACTACGACTTAGGTATTCACTACCACCCCGGAAAAGCAAACGTGGTAGCTGATGCATTAAGTCATAAGGGATACTGCACCGCCATCGTGATTCAGGATCACACGCCTTTATTATATAAGGAGATGGAAAAGTTGAATCTCGGATTAACCACAGGAGCATATCTAGCCACCTTGGAGACCCAACCAGTCCTATTCGAGCAGATCAGAGAAGGTCAGTTAGAAGACCCGGATATAGCAGCCATAAAGAAGAACATGAGGCAAGGTAAAGCTCCAGGATTTTTAGAGGACGAGAATGGCACCATATGGTTTGGAACCCGGATATGTGTGCCAGATAAACCAGAAATAAAGACCCTTATCCTAAGGGAGGCCCATGATACTCTGTACTCCATTCATCCCGGGAGTACCAAGATATACCAAGACCTGAAGGAGCGCTATTGGTGGGTTAGCATGAAGAAAGAGATTGCTCAGTTCATCGCAGAATGTGACACCTGCAGACGAGTGAAGGCAGAACATGAGAGACCTGCAGGACTGTTACAGCCCCTTAAAGTGCCTGAATGGAAATGGGAATAAATCGGCATGGACTTCATTACCGGACTCCCAAAGACCCAACTTGGATATGATTCTATTTGGGTAATCATTGACCGACTAACCAAAGTAGCACACTTCATAGCCGTCAAGACGACCTTCAGTGGCCATAAGCTCGCAGAGTTGTATATGGCCCTCATTGTGTGTCTTCATGGAGTGCCTAAGAAGATAGTGTCCGACAGAGGAAGTTAGTTTACCTCTCGTTTCTGGAAGAACCTACAAGAGGAAATGGGAACGAGACTAAACTTCAGCACTGCTTACCACCCTCAAACAGATGGACAAACGGAAAGGGGGAATCAAATATTGGAAGATATGCTATGGGCATGCGTCTTGGATTTTGGAGCAACATGGGACAAGAGTCTACCGTACGCCGAGTTTTCGTACAACAACAGCTATCAAGCCAGCCTACAGATGTCCCTCGTTCAAAGCCCTATACGGACGAAAGTGTAGGACGCCTCTGCTTTGGGATCAAACGTGTGAATCCCAAGTATTTGGAACAGACATCCTTCGTGAAGCCGAAGAGAAGGTACGGATTATCAGAGACCGGCTCAAGACAGCCCAATCATGACAGAAGAGCTATGCGGACAATCGACGTCGAGATCTAGCCTTTGAAGAGGGAGACCACGTCTACCTTCGAGTCACACCTCTCCGTGGTACTCAACGGTTTAACATGAAAGGGAAGTTGGCCCCTCGATATGTTGGACCATTTCCTATTATTCGACGACAAGGCGAAGTCGCTTATCAGTTGGAGGTACCACCCTCACTGTCCAGGGTACATAACGTGTTTCATGTGTCCCAACTAAAGAAGTGTCTCTGAGTCCCAACAGAGCAAGTGGACCTGCAACAGTTGGATGTTCAAGAAGATATGACCTATGTGGAAAAGCCCGTCAAGATCTTGGAAGTCAAGGAAAGGACCACCAGAAGTCGCGTCATCCGCTTCTGTAAGGTTTAGTGGAGCAACCATCCTGTAGAGGAAGCTACATGGGAAAAAGAGGAAGAACTCAAGGAACAGCATCCTGAGCTATTCGAGGATTGTTCCGAATCTCGAGGACGAGATTCTCTGTAAGGGGGATAGGATTGTAACACCCCAAGATTTAAAAAGAAATAAAATAAAAGAAATATTTTATTAAAGAAAATTCTGAATATTAATATTAAAGAAAAACCCTTAAAGTGCCCTATTAAAGCCAAACAGGGAAAATATTCAAAATCTGAACTTGAAAAATTTATGGGATAAACTAGAGGCCAAAACACAATTTCAGGAATTTTTACAAATTTTTATCAACAGAGCTTCAATCCTTAAACAAATAAATGAATTACTAGATTTATTTTAAATCAGAAAACAATTTAAATCCTAACGGGCCACCAACCTCCAATTTGCCCCGAGCCCGGCCCAGTCCGACCGCCAGCCACTGACATGTGGGACCCACCTGTCGGCGCTCACGTCCCACCTCTCTCTCCTGCCCGCGCCCCGCTTGGCCCCACCGGTCAGCCGCCTTTCACCCACCGACCGCCCGGGCCCGCCTGTCTGGGTTTCCTTTTTTCGCTCACCCACCGACAGGTGGGGGCCACCTGTCAGATCCATCTTCTTTGATGGAATTCCCCCCCTTTCCTTTCCGGCGAGATCCCCTCCCAAATCCGCCGTCGACCGCACGCGTTCGCCTGGATTCGCTTTGGATCACCTTCCCCGACCGCCTCCGACCTCCTTCCATCGGAAGCTGACGCGTTTTACCGTTTAGGGAAGCTTGGCCATGGGTTAGGAATCCCTCACCGGAGATCATGCGAAGCCCTCGGTCCCCTTCCTATTTAACGCCGGCGAGCCCCCTATTTAAACCCTACCCGAGCATCGCCCTCCGCCCACACCACCGCAGTCAAGTTTGTGAGAAACAAGAGAGCCCCCACTCGGTTTGCGAGTTTCTCCTCTGCTGCAACTCCGGCCACCGCTCGCCGTCGCCTCAGACACCCTCCGTCCTAGCCACCGCCACCATCGTGACCACCGGAGCCTACCCATCCTCGGCATCCGCTCCGTTGGCCGTGAACGCCATCGGATCGTCGTCGCCGTCGACCGCCCGAGACCTCATCGCCATCTACCTTCGCCGCCGGTCGCCTCCAAACGTCCGCCATCGCCATCTCCGATACCATCATACTCCCCTCGGTCTCCTCTTTCCATTTTTGCATAAACCTAGGCCCCTAGGCCCTCGCCGTCGCCATCGCCACCGCACCCGAGCCCCGCCGTCGCCAGAGATGAAGGGTAGTTACCCTCTCCGACGCGTGCCTTGCCGTATGGGCCCTCGGCCGCTCGATCTGCGATGAACGGCTGAGATTAGAACCCCCTTTGACCTAATCTGGGGCGTTCATTGAGTCAAATCGGTATCGAGGCCTCTCGGCCATCGATCGCCACTTAACCCGCCCGCTCGATCTGGTGCGTCCACGTCATACCGGTTTGCGAGATCTAATCATGGCCGTCCGTTGCAACTTAACCCTCCTGCCTCGCGCCTAGGCCTTGGATCTTGATCGAACGGCTCAGAGCGATCGGGTCCACGCGCATAGTGCAGCGGTCCACCGTGAGTCTGGCTCACCGTGGACTAAATCCCATTTTCTGTTTAAATAAAATTCCAGAAATTGATTTAAACTTTGAAAATTCATAACTTGCTCATTTTAACTCCAAATTTCACCATTCAAAATTTATTAAATTCAGCATTTTATTCTATACACATTAATGCCATAAAAACAGTATGTTACTATTGCCCAAAATAATCTTAATAATTAAATGAATAAAAACCCCTTAGGATTAAAATTGTTAATTCAGAAAATAAATTAGGAAAAGCCTTAAAAATTAATCCTTAATGTTTTTCACCAAACTTCAGAAAATTAACACTTTATTTCACATAATAAAACCCATAAACTTGTATGTTTATTATTTGGTGAAGTTTTTATCTGTTTATTGAATGTATTGTTTATTTTTCTGTATCGAGAAGACTACGAGTTCGTCGAGGAGCCGGAGTTTTACCCTGAGGTTCCTCCATCACCATTTGCTGAGCAAGGCAAGTCATCGACCCACTCCTGTGGAAATAGTTGATCATCATTGAGCCCACGTTTAATAAATTATCGCTATAACTCATAGGATAATATTGCATTAGCCCAATATCAAGCCCTACACTTATATTTATTAGATCCCCGTCCTTGTGTGCAAACCCAAGCCATGCTTATTGAGCCAACACTCCTTGTCACTCTACAAATATTATATTAGCTAGTGTCCAATGTATCGACACATAAGCTATAGGATAAAGGAATGAGTCGTAGATAGTTGGAATCTGTTATATGAATTTCCCTATTATTCTCGTCTCTGGACTCTCACTACTACAAACTGTCACTGTAGTGGCGTTGGGCAAAACCACTGTAGTGGCGGGCCATTAGATGCCCGCCACTAGAGTTGCTGGTGCTGACGGCAGCACCAGCGCCCGCCACTATTGCTGGTAAAGTAGTGGCGGTCGGTGATGACGTCAGCCCGGACCGCCACTAATGTACCAATAGCAGTGGCGGGCGCTGGTGCTGCCCGCCGCTGCTAAGATGGCCGCCACTAAAGTAATGATGACATCACTTGCGACCGCCACTACTATTCTAGCTATAAATGCGCAGCGTCTTCCTCCCCGAGCTCTACTGGAGTTCGCATTCAATTTTGTCCGTACAATGGCGACAAAAATCTAGATAAAGAGGGGGGAGGCTTTGTTTTCGTTTCTTTTGAAGGATTTCATTCTAGGAGGTAAATCCATTCCGAATCTCACATTTATTTTGTATTTAATCATGTATACAATGAGTTATTATCGTTTTTCTAATTTAGGGTTTAAGTGAATAGAAATTTTCAAATAATCTTCCATTTACGGTGTTACCTTCTCCCAAATGAACAAATATGACCCTCCTCACAATTATTCATCACTTGTATATTGATTTACGTCATTTTAATCTCCTTTTTAATTTGATTTATGACTATAGATCTAGAGTTATGTTGTTTGGAGAGAGAGAGAAACCAATATAGTTAATTTATTTAATAATTTTTTCTGCTTAATAAGTAGTTTTAATTAAACTATTGAGGATTTTTAATTAATGTTGTTATGAGCGATAATAAATCAATATATTTTCAATTTGTAAATTAATAAAATTAACAATAATGATTTTATTAATATTTTTTCAAATAATATATGTTTTAGATGGAGCACAGGTCCTGGATGTACTCGTCCAACGACGGAGATGTGGTGGCATATTTTAACAGAGTAACTGAATTTACTGAAGCTGCCGCACAATATGCTTCCCGTCAGAGTGAAGAGGCAATATATTGTCCTTGTAAAGTTTGTAAAAACGAAGCGATGTATCCGTGTTCTGATCGTGAAACCATACGATTTCACTTGTTGAAAAATGGTTTCGTGAAGAACTATTATATATGGACGAAACACGGTGAGATGGGCCCAAATCCTCCTGAAGATTCTGATGTGCCGCAAGATGCTCATCAACATAGAAGAGGTTGTGATCATACATCCGACATAACACATGATGATGTTGATCAACATGATGATGATGACGCCTTTGATGTGGAGGAACTGATGCGAAATGTTGCGCCTGAGGTGTTGTTGCAGAGAACTACAACCAAAGGATACGATAACTTCGAAGCACTTGACAAAGCATCAAAAAACCTTCTTTACGAGGAACGCCACGGATGCGATAAGCAGTATACTGTGTTGTACACAATTCTTGAGCTTATGAAACTGAAGGCCAGCAATGGATGGTCTGACACCAGTTTTTCAGATCTTTTACAACTCCTAAAAAAGGTTTTGCCAAAACCCAATGGTTTACCATCTGATACGTACCAAGCAAAGAAGATGATTTGTCCGTTGACTTTGGGCGTTCAGAAGATTCATGCATGCCCGAACCACTGTATCCTATATCGAAAAGAGTATGGATTGTTAGAGAGATGTCCGCAGTGCAACGCGAGTCGATACAAACGTCCAAATGACTGTGCGGAGGACTACAATGACCACCAGAAGAAGAATAATAAGAGGTTGCAGAAGAGGAATAAAAATGTTATTGAAGACCATCCTGGAAAAAAGATGGAGAGGAAAGTTCCGGCCTTAGTAATGTGGTACCTACCGGTGATTGATCGCTTGAAACGTATGTTCTCTAATCCTAGAGATGCTGAACTATTAATCTGGCATTTCGCTGGGCGAAAGAAGGACGGAAAACTTCGGCACCCTGCGGATGCTAGGCAGTGGAAATCATTTGACTTGGCCCATCCAGATTTCTCGGACGATCCTAGAAATATCAGGATGGGACTTAGCACGGATGGAATGAATCCCTTCGGTGAGATGAGGAACCCACATAGTACGTGGCCAGTCTTTCTATGCTTGTTCAACATTCCATCATGGTTGTGCCATAAAAGAAAATACCTTATGCTCACTACTCTAATTTCTGGTCCAAAACAACCTGGCAATGACATTGATATCTTTCTAGAACCTTTGATGGAGGATATGAAACGTCTATGGGAACATGGTGTCTGTGTGTGGGATGAGCACAAGAAAGAGCACTTCAATCTAAGAGCCATAATCTTTTGCACCATAGCTGACAACCCAGGACGCATGTCCCTAACAGGACAGGTTAAAGGAAAGACAGCATGTGTAGTGTGTGTGGACCAGACAGAATCTATGCATCTTCCATCATTCGTTAAGACGATATATATGCGACACCGCAGATTTTTACCAAAAAACCACAAATATCGAAGAAATAGGAACCATTTCGACGGTACAATCGAGCTTGGACAGCCTCCACGAAATCGAGATGGCAAATTTCTATTCGAAATGGTAAAGAATATCAAAGTTGTTTTCGGAAAGAAGAGGAAGAAATCTGAAAAAATTTCAAAGGACGCTCCATTTAAAAAGCAGTCGATCTTCTTTAGATATTTGCCCTATTGGAAGGAGTTGGAGATTGGTCATGCTATCGATACAATGCACGTTGAGAAGAATGTCTTCGAAAGCACTATCGGTATTTTGTTAGACATACCGGGCAAATCAAAAGATGGACTCAAAGTACGAAGGGACCTTCAAACTCTCGGAATTAGACCCGAGCTTCACCCACAGGAAAGGGCCAATGGAAAATTTTTCCTTCCGGCTGCTAGCTATAACCTCACAATTGACGAGAAAAGATCAATCTGCAGGTGTCTACATGGAATTAGAGTTCCAACAGGATTCTCAACGAATATAAAGAATATTGTCTCCGTAGCAGATTTGAGGATGAGCGGCTACAACACTCATGATTGTCATGTTATGCTTGGGCTATTCCTCGCCATCGCAGTAAGAGGAGTCAAACATTCATTTCTGAAGATGGTGATAACACGCATGTGTCACTTCTTCAATGTCATATCAAAGAAGGTGATCGACACTGAAGAGTTAAATGAATTACGTAAACAAATGAGGGAGACTATGTGTCAGCTTGAGATGTGCTTTCCTCCTTCATATTTTGATATTATGGAGCACTATATGATACATATAGCAGACCAAATCTTTGTTCTCGGTCCAACGTACCTGCACAATATGTATGCGTACGAGCGTCTAATGGTTATCTTCAAGGGTTACGTACGAAATCGTGCTTATCCAGAGGGTTCCATGATAGAGGGCTACACGACTGAGGAAGTCATTGAGTGCTATGCAGATTACATAAGAGATGGAAGACCAATAGGAGTTCCCGTGTCGCGGCACCATGGAAGACTCACCGGTAAAGGAACTAAAGGCAGGAAAATCATACGAGACAATAGTTATCAAAGAATAAGAGAATCACATTACAGTGTAATGCATCAGTTGGCGATTATGAGACCATATGTTGAACAACACCTACAAGAGCTTCGTGAAAAGAATGAAGATCACGATGAACAATGGATTATGAAAGAACACAAAATTTATTTCACATCATGGCTGAGGGATCTAAACCTTTCGATCGGAGAAACCGACGAAGAGATGATGATAAATAAATTGTCTTACGGTCCATTGAGCATGGTTAAAACATGGCAAGCGTATGACATCAATGGTTTCACATTCTATACCAAAGCAAAGGATCAAAGGAGTCAGCGCCAAAATAGTGGTGTCAGAGGAGAAGCAGAAGATAGCACTGGACAAAAGAATGCTTACTATGGATACATCGAAGAAATATGGGAACTTAACTACGGGAACTCTATAGAAATCCCTGTATTTAAGTGTCAGTGGGTGAGACATCCAGAAGGTGTGGAGGTGGATGATTACGGGTTTACGATAGTTGACCTTAATAAGGTGGCTTATAAAGATGACCCTTGGATACTCGCTCAATCCGTGGCACAAGTATTTTACATACTTGATCCTAAAGATGAGAAAAAATACATCGTTGCTCCAGGAAAACAAAGAATTGTTGGAGTTGATGGAGTCGAAGACGAAGAAGAATACAATCAGTTTGATGAGGTGCCGTTTTTCGTTGACATATCAAGGATCAATGTGGTTGAAGCAAAACTGTCATTTGGCAGTGTGATTCCTTATCTACGCACCAATGGCGATGGAAAATTAGTTCAAGGCTAGATCATTTATGTTTAGTTGTAAAATCAATTATGTCATTTATTATTAAAACATTTTCAAGATCAAATGAGGATTGAGTGTTGTGAATTATTTCATGTCTTGTAGTTCAAATTGAACTTTTTTTGACTTTGATCATAAAAACATACTTAATGAAATAAAAACAGTACACTAAGGGAGAAAAAGTAAAGTGAGGCATAAAAATACATATTTTCTAATTTGATAAGTTATGATGTATTTTTATTGTTAAAAAAACAAGTTCAAACTAGAATTTAATTATGAATAAAAAAGTCATGAAAAATTAGAATAGAAATGTAAAAAAAAAATGTTTGGATGCTAGCAGCAAGGTTCGAACCTCAAACCGCCTGCAGGCAGCAAGGTTCGAACCTCGAACCGCATGGCACCAAGCAACCCCCGCACCACTGCGCTACTAAGTCTTTCTCGACTTGAGTGGCAACGTATGCTAGATAACCCCACCAGCGTCGGATTAGTAGTGGCGGGCAGGATGACGTCACCAGCCGCCACCGTTATCCTTTTAGTAGTGGCGGGCATGCTGACGTCAGCATATGCCCGCCACTACTATACTTTTTTCCACCCGCCCAGACTATACCCTAGTAGTGGCGGTCGGTGACGTCAGCGGCCCGCCACTACTATGTCTTTGCCCGCCACTACTACGATAAATATCAGTGGCGGGCAAGATGACATCAGCGTGTGCCCGCCACTGCTAATCCACCTATATAAAAGTTTCGCTCCCGCGTCTAAAACCCTAAGCCCTAATCTTCTCCTGCCAGTTATACTACCGCTCCTAGTGCCCGCGCCGCCACCATTGGAGCCCGTCGTTGTCGTCCCCGAAGCCCGTCGCCGCCATCTCGGAGCCGTTGGTGTCCCCGGACCCCTCACCGCCACCTCGGAGCCATCGCTGCCATCCCCGTCCTTGACGCACGCCGCCATCCCCGTCCCGGAGCCCGCGCCGCCACCCTCGGAACCCGTTGCCGTCGTCGCCCCGAACTCCGCCGGAGCCCACGTCGCTGTCGCCAGAGCCCGCGCCGCCGTCCCCGTCCCCGTCCCCGTCCCTCTGCAATCAGTCTGGTTAGATTCTCATTTAATTTTATATAGTCTCTTGAGTATATATCTGAGATGATAGTGGCAGTGGCAGTGCACGCATGGCCTGTGTTCTGCTGGCCCGAGCCGCAGTGAAAGAAATCCCTAGCTGTGATTCTGTGAAAGAAAACCCTAGCTCAGTGATTCTAATGTTTTCTCTGTGAGAAAATGTTTTCTATGTGATTATGCTTGATCTGGTTGCCATGCTTGTTATTTGTTGTGCTATATAGGTAGCTAGAACATTTGTGTTGTTAAAGATAAATGGAATAGTTGTTGCTGCTTTGCTAATTATGGATATATAGATTATGGAATAGTTATATTACTGAAATTATTACCAATATTGTGATGAACATCATATATTAGTAATAATGTTAGCACAAAATCTGTGAAGTGAGTATGGCGTCGCCTCGCCGCACGCCATACTCGCCTAAAAGGTGTGAAGGTGGTCCGGCGCCTCGCCTCGCCGCGCCGCCATAACAACTATGGATCAAATAACTCATAACTTATTTCTTTTATATTATCTAAGCAAAATTATTATAATATCCATTTGTAAGCTCAATTATAATAATTTTAAGTTGAAAGAAACACATTCTTCACAAAGCGTGCTGTCCATTGCAGTGCTATTTCAAAAAGTCAAACCAAGATCACCTACTCATCTTGCTAAAGTTGGATTAATTTTCGCTCCCGCCGTCCGAAAACCTAGTTTCATTTCTAACTCTCGCGCCG
This sequence comes from Zizania palustris, assembly GCA_019279435.1. Classification (NCBI taxonomy): domain Eukaryota; kingdom Viridiplantae; phylum Streptophyta; class Magnoliopsida; order Poales; family Poaceae; genus Zizania; species Zizania palustris. The sequence goes on along the minus strand of JAAALK010000081.1, from coordinate 5,171,373 downwards.
TCGTCCGCCAGTTGCCGCCACTCCCGGAGCCCGCGACACCCTCAAAGCCCATCGCCGTCGTCGCCGAAGCCCGTCGCCGCCAAACTCCACTTTTTTAGAATAACTTTTAGAGGCCTATGATGCAAATAATAATTGAGTTATCTCTTGTATGTCATCAAGCCGTGCGACACATCCATTCCTATCAACAACTTCTTCTTTCTCGTGTTGCTGACAGGGAATGGATGTGCTCACGGTTCCATGGCAGCCATGAACATTTTGAAAAAGCTACACAAAATATGCTGAGGCCTAAACAACACTGTGACCAGTTTACTACCGCTATTATTTCTAAGGCTACTATATACTAATCCTCAAGTTCATGCATCTGGCTGAAGGCCAACATTAGATTCTGCAATTCTTTTTAGGGGCCTATGATGCAAATTGTAATTGAGTTATCTCATGTATGTCATCAAGCCGTGGGACACATCCATTCCGTTCAACAACTTCTTTTTTCTCGTGTTGCTGACAGGGAATGGATGTGCTCACGGTTCCATGGCAGCCATGAACATATTTGAAAGACAACACAAAATATGTTGAGGCCTCAACAACACAAGAGAGAGAGAACAACACAATCTCCTAACTTGAGGATTAATATAGTAGCTTCAGAAGTAATAGCTCACTACTGTAGCCAAGAAGAGTGTTCATACATTTTCCACCTTTGACACTGTGATCAGTTTACTACTGCTATTATTTCTGAGGCTACAGTAGTAAACTGATCACAGTGTCAAAGGTGGGAAATGTATGAAAAATCTTCTTGGCTACAGTAGTCAGCTATTACTTCCGAAGCCACTATATTAATTCTCAAGCTAGGAGATTGTGTTGTTCTCTCTCTTTAGTTTTGTTGATACCTCAGCATATTTTGTGTTGTTTTTCCCTCTAATGTTCCATGGCAACAAAATATGCTGAGGCCTAAACAACACTGTGACCAGTTTACTACCGCTATTATTTCTAAGGCTACTATATACTAATCCTCAAGTTCATGCATCTGGCTGAAGGCCAACATTAGATTCTGCAATTCCTTTTAGGGGCCTATGATGCAAATTGTTATTGAGTTATCTCATGTATGTCATCAAGCCATGAGACACATCCATTCCTATCAACAACTTCTTTCTCGTGTTGCTGACAGGGAATGGATGTGTTCATGGTTCCATGGCAGACATGAACATTTTGAAAAGCTACACAAAATATGCTGAGGCCTCAACAACATTGTGTTCAGTTTACTACTGCTATTATTTCTAAGGCTACTATATACTAATCCTCAAGTTCATGCATCCGGTTGAAGACCAACATTAGATTCTGCAATTCCTTTTAGAGGCCTATGATGCAAATTGTTATTTAGTTATCTCATGTATGTCATCAAACCATGGGACACATCCATTCCTATCAACAACTTCTTTCTCGTGTTGCTGACAGGGAATGGATGTGCTCATGGTTCCATGGCAGCCATGAACATTTTGAAAAGCTACACAAAATATGCTGAGGCCTAAACAACACTGTGACTAGTTTACTACCGCTATTATTTCTAAGGCTACTATATACTAATCCTCAAGTTCATGCATCTGGCTGAAGGCCAACATTAGATTCTGCAATTCCTTTTAGGGGCCTATGATGCAAATTGTTATTGAGTTATCTCATGTATGTCATCAAACCATGTGACACGTCCATTCCTATCAACAACTTCTTTCTCGTGTTGCTGACAGGGAATGGGCGTGAACATGGTTCCATGGCAGACATGAACATTTTGAAAAACAACACAAAATATGCTGAGGCCTCAACAACACTAGAGAGAGAAAACAACACAACATCCTAACTTTAGGATTAATATGACATCAGACCTTTTTTGCATAACCAAAATTCTGATACATTAGCATCTTCATATGAATAGTTTATCTATGGCGGAAGAAGGACGTTCCATCGAGGAGCTCATCTACGAGTCTCCCGCAAAAACAAATAAAGAGGGTTCATCTGAAGGATCCTCCGATAGCGAATCTTCGTACCACTCTCCGGAGAATGAACATCCAATGGAGCCTAGGAAGAAGAGAACGAGAGAAGACGCCGATGAGGATTACATTCCTGAAGCTCAAGCGGAGGTAATTATTACGTTAGTAACAAGTCAGAGCAGCTTCTAACCGAGGATTACATTCCTGAAGCTCACATTGTCTATCATCGTAGGATCGTCCAAAGCGAGGAAGCAAGCGTCGATTATTCCAAGTCGAGAAAAGAACAACTATTGTCCCAGCTATTGAGTCAGCTGAGCGAACAGATGTTGAGCCCGCTGCCACAACATCGTCTGCAAATGCGAAGAGGAGAGGGAAACGGGAGAAGAACAAGCTACATACAGCTATCTATGAGGTTGAAGAAGTGCATGTTGATGGGGCTCCAAAGAAGCCAAAAGAAATCACTGCGAAGTGGCGTAACGACTGTGGATGTCTCGCCAGGGAGCGATGTAAGATAGTTTGGAAAAATTGGAAGACTGTCCCTGAAGCTACAAAGAACGAATTGTGGCAGCATATAAAAGCGCATTATAAATTCCCGGAAGACCGCTTAGAAGACGCTAAAGCTGCCACATTGAAGACTATCGGGAAGGCTCTCCGTACATTTAGGACTAAACTGAACACACAATACCTTCAGAAAGATGAGTCGCCACTCAACGACTACGGCTTTATAACGCCAAATGAATGGAATGAATTTAAAATGCAGCATTGCTCCGAAGAAGCCAAACAAGAGAGCATAATGTTCAAAGAACTTAATAAGAAGAATAAGTTCCCCCATAAACTTGGGCCAGGTGGATATAAGGCTAAGGAGGATGAGTGGAGTAAAAAGGAGGAGGAGGACCGTGCGGCTGGGTTACCTGAACAGTTTTCAGGTGCTGATCAGCGCACTAAGAGATGGCTCCTAGGTCGAGCTAAAAAAACACCCGAGGGCCAATATATGCTCTCCGACTCACGGACTAGTGAAGTATTCCAGAAAGCACAGGAAATCGCTGAGTTGGAGAAGACTGGAAAGTTCAAGCCCGAGGGATGTAATGACCAGCTTACATCTGCTCTCGGAAACGAGGAACATCGAGGGCGCACCCGAGGTGTCTCTTCTATAGCACCCTGGAAAAATACTTTCAAGAAACAGGAGGGTGCCACATACAAGAAGCGTCAAGCACGCACAGACGACGCCGCAGAGCGCCGTGCAGAGTGGGAGCGACACTTTTTTGAATTTATTAACGAGAATCCAAACATAATGCAGGCTGCAGCTGGACAAATAATTGTGCCAGAGGTACGACTCGACGTACCAAGCAGTGTTGGCTCAGTACAAGACAAATTTCCTGTAAATTATATTAAAGAGGACACACCCTGCAGCCTGCATGTACCGATAGGGCGCAAAGGGCATTCCCAAGAGGCTGCACGAGGCATTGCTATGCCTGGGGATTTATTTCACAATCGGCCTATTCCTGCTGACTATACCAAGGTTCAGGTCAATGAGATCACCAACGACAGATTTATTAATGACCCCTTGGATCTTCCAATGCCTGATGAGGGGATTGAGACAATCGGAGATGCTCTAAATAACTTTGTCCTATGGGCGAGCCGAGATATCAAATTACTGCAGACAAGTTCTCAGAGTAAATCACCTATTGTCTCATCACAATCCCCCGCATATCTTTCATCTCAGGATGTGCAAAATATAGGATCATTATCACCTGTTGATGAGCGTGAAATAGAGGAAAAGGCAGAGGAAGAGCCAGTGCCCAATAAAGTGGCAGAAGTGATAGAATCGAAAGTGACTTCTGATCCTCAAGTGACAAAGCTAGTGCCAGTGCTTGAGCCCACTGATGAGCCCAACACAAATGTGCCAGAGCCAGATCAAATGCCAGTGCTAGTTCCGACTGAGCCTCAAGTGCCAGTTCCGGCTGATCCTCAAGTGCCAGTGCTAGTTGCTGCCGAGCCTGAAAAACAAGATGCATGCCCAAAGCCAGCAATCCACAAGATAACTGTTCAAGCTGGGCAGTGTTCTGCGCTGAAATCTGAAATGCATAAATTTTTTAATACTTTGGGGCAAACACGTTCTATGCCCGAAGCGGCTCCCATAAAGGCTCCAGTACAAAAGCATGCGGGCTCACTTTCTGTTGATAAGAGGACCTACGGAGACGAGGATTATATCGAATACGAACCAGGCAAACCATTATTACCCCAAGGAGTACTTAATTGTATGCCTTGGACGATGAAAACATTTCATGACTGGTACCTCGAAGCGTCTTCGTTAGGTGTAACACAAATAGAACTGACGGTTCCACAAGAAATATTCAACTGCCCAGAGTTTAAGCTTGCACTATTTTTCGACGACTTCCATCGGATGTTTCGTCTGAAGCGAACCGACATCACAAGCATGATGCTCTGGTGCATGTAAGTACTTTATACTTTGTCAATACAAAGAAAAAATAAATAATGTCTTATATTGACTATTGTTTTATAACATATGCAGTTGTAATTCACGCGGTGACGAGTCTAAATTGTATGGGTACCTAAACCCGTCATTAATAAGCCAAAGTGCGCTGAACCCGACACTAAACCAGAATGATAGCAAGTACTGGACTGTGGGTAAGAAAAAATTTCAAAGAAAGATGTTCAATAAAGACGAAGACAAACTTAAGAAGAACAAAAGGAGTTGTGCCGCGTTGTATATTGCGCGGTGCATGTATCAATGGAAGGACAGAGAAATTATATGTGGGGCATATAACTTTAAGTAAGTATACCCACTATATCCACTTAAACACGTTTTATCGATTATGAAACTAACATAATCATATATTACTTCTTTCGATAGTGATCATTGGATTGCACTTCTGATATACCCAAAAAGCTCAAGGGTTTATGTGCTCGACTCGCTCGACAAACCCAAAAAAGAATATCAAGATATATTAAATGTTATTCAGAGTGCACATAGATACTACGTGGAAAAGTTAGGTGGCCCACATGATCCACAGAGGCCGAAAGAAATGCTTATCAGAACCAACTTTCCGGTAATATTATATTTTTAAATTTGTTAATTCAATTGATAAAGCCAAACTATATATCGTTCTAACTTTGTCTATTTTGAAGTGTCACAAACAATCTCTTGGTTCCGTGCATTGTGGCTACTATACTTGTGATTTCTTGAGCAATAACTTAGGAAAGTTTGGGCGGACAGTATCTGAGGATACTAAAGAAGTAAGTTGATTTCTTGTGTGTTAATCTAATATAACTTGCAGCGTATGTACTTATATTTTACGTATGCAGGCGTCAGGTCCATCAACCGTTGCCGAGAAGAGAAAACTCTCTGAATCACAAATGTACGAAATCGTATCAAGGATGTGCCGCTTCACGATGCATGAGATTCTTCATGAGCTTGGACGATTTTTCGATCCTGAGAGTGAAGTGGCCAAGCATCCAACTTTGTATGATTGGGCCGGAAGAATGAAAAGGCGAACCAATTAAGATATGAGTTAGCCTTCCAAGAAAACATAAACCGCATGAGCATGTATTTGTGAAACAATGAATTGTGTTGATGGTTGGTTATTGCGAAACAAAAACCGGAAGAATGTAAACATTGTGAATTTTTGAAAATTGATGAGATTGATGGTTGTTGTGTTGATGTGTTGTTGTTGTGGATGTGTATGTGGATATGTGGATGTTTTGCTGCTGTGTATGTGGATATGTGGATGTTTTGCTGCTGTGTATGTGGATGGCTGTGTGAAGCATATAATTTCTGTGTTTTGGTTTGTGGGATCACAGCATTCTGTGTTATGGCTTATACACAGCAGTGGCGGGCAGATGAGGTAGCTTGCCCGTTACTGCTGTTGACACAGTGGTGGCGGGCGTGCTGACATCATCTGCCCGCCACTGCCGTTATCAATAGCAGTGGCGGGCAGATGAGGTCAGCGCGCCCGCCACTGCTGTTGACATAGTGGTGGCGGGCGTGCTGACATCATCTGCCCGCCACTGCTATTGATAACGGCAGTGGCGGGCAGATGATGTCAGCACGCCCGCCACTGCTGTTAACACAGCGGTGGCGGGCGCTCTGACCGCCACTGCTAACCAGCGATAGTAGTGGCGTTAGAGCAGTGGCGGACTGGATGCCCGCCACTATAGGTCGATTTTGCCCGCCGCTACAGTGTCGCTTTGTAGTAGTGTCTGTTGGAGTTGGCTATGTTATAAGTATGGTGGGTTTTGGGTGCAAGCTAGGGCATTGGTTGGTCGCACCCAGGGCACTATAAGGATCGGTCTACGGGATCTGTTGCAAAGCACTTCCGTACCAACCACAAGTCTAATGGGTAAGTCCTAACTGAAAGTATGGAACAATCCGACTCGATGCACCATAGTGGAGGGTGCAAGGGGTAACCTGCGGGTGACTTGTACCGACGTGGCTCAAGGGGGGGGGGGGTATGGTGAGGCTCGACGCGTCGGGACACCATATGAAACCCATAAGAGGGTGCTGTCGGGTAGAGGAGGACCATATGGAAGGTTTTGGCATGAGTTCCCGTGGTATGGGTCATCTCGTTACACTTTGGTGTAAGTGATGAGTATGTGCCTTGTGGGTACAGTGGTACATCTCTGATCAGAGTATTTAATCTTTTCGAAAAGCCGAGCCGACGATCAAGGGCGGGTTGTGTGACTACTCGCAGTTAGTTTACTATTGTTTGAATGGTTGAGTTATTCATGGCATGTAAGGACTGTTGAGCGAGGTGGGGCTGATTGTACCCCTCGAGTTAGAAGATGATGATTCATACACATGTTTATATTTCAGTACTAATAAATTGATCACATTTAATTGTTTTACCAATTACGCTTTTCCGCGAAATTAGCCACTATCTCCCTTGTTATTACTTTGCATTATATTTGCATTCGGTGGCTTGCTGAGTATGTTTGTACTCACCCCCGTTGACTTACACCACCAGAGCCCGTCTACTACGAGGAGGACGAAGGTCTGGAGTAGCTACCCAGTCAAGGCGAGACTGGAAGGAGGCGTTAATCTAGGACCCTTTGATTTATTAGTTTCTCTTCATCTTTATTCACTTTTGTACTAATACGGTCTACGAACCGTAAATGATTGCTTGTATTGTATGTGGTCGCATGATGAACATCTTGGTTTATTGATTTTCTATGGAATTTCAATAAAGGTCCTGATTTATTAAATCGGGGCGTGACAATGTCTTAAGCGTGCAATTGAGCCCAGCCGAGTATAATTGGAGCCATAATCTGTTCCAAACAAGAAGAGTTTTGAATGAACTTGCTATAAGAATCATCATTGATAGGGGGAGCTGTAACAATTTAGCTAGCATTGATATGGTAGAGAAGCTTTCTCTCAATACACGACAACATCCCCATCCATACCACATTCAATGGTTCGACAACACTGGTAGGCTCAAGGTAACACGAACTACACGAGTGCATTTTTCTATTGGTACATATTCTGATTTTATTGATTGTGATGTTGTACCCATGCAAGCATGTTCATTGTTACTTGGTCGACCTTGGCAATATGATAGCGACTCTGTTCATAATGATAGAACTAATTAATATTCTCCTATGCATAATGTAAAGAAAATTGGGTTAAAACCTATGACTCCTGAGCAAATTTAAAAAGATGATCTTGCTAGAACTAGTAGAGCAAAAAACCAGTACAAACATAAGAGCGAAAATCAGATTGTTGCTGCAGAAATTGTGACACCTAAGAATACTACGACGATCCGACTACGACGTGCAGTGTACGTTGCGCCAATGCAATCGCTTGGCCAATCTCCTAGACGTTACTGATCTTGCGGATGCTCGATCAGCCTGACCACGAGGGTCTTAATCCCTGCCTGAAATCGATAACAAGCAAGAACTAATAGTGCAATCAAGATATTGCAACTTTAGAATGAAGTTTTGATAGATGGGATTCTGCAAGTGCGTAGTACATGAGGTCTAGACGACACTCAATGTTTTTCATGGTTGATCTTTCTCCAATACTTGTCCTACTCGTCCATTTTTGGAGATTTTTATGGGCTAAGTTGGGGACTAAGTTGCTGTTTAGTACTACATGTCATCCCTGAACAGATGGACATACTGAAGTAGTCAATAAAACATTGTCTATTATGTTAATGGCTATTTTAAAGAATAACTTAAAAATATTAGAATATTGCTTACCTCATATAGAATTTGCTTATAATCATTCGCTACATTCTACCACTAAGTTGTGTCCTTTTGAGGTTGTGTATGGTTTTGTTCCCCGTGCACCTATCGATTTGTTGCCTCTACCTTCTTCGATACAACATAATTTTGATGCTTCATAACATGAAAAATTGATTCTCAAGTTGCATAAGATTACTAAAGGAAAGATAGAACGCAAGAATGATAAATATAAAATTGCTAGGGATAAAGGAAGAAAGCATATTGTGTTTGATGTTAGTGAATTTGTTTGGTTGCTTTTGCGCAAAGATCATTTTCCTAATTTGTGTAAGTCCAAGTTAATGCCAGGTGTTGCTGGTCCTTTCAAAGTTTTAGAGAGTATAAATGATAACACATATAAACATGAGCTTCCTGTAGAGCTTGGTATGGTAAGTCCCACATTTAACATTGCAGATTAGAAGCAGTATTTAGGAGAAGATGATTAGATAGCATCGATGAGGACTTCAATTCAAGGACGGGAGTATGATTAGGACATCCCTAATACAGATACAATCACACAATTACAAGGACCTATCACACGAGCTCGTGCATGACAAATAAAGTATTAGGTACTTTCGTTCCTAGGAACTGTTCCAAATATACATGATAATATGATGCTGCCTAAATCAGATGTGTTTGTTCTATTTAGAAATGAGGGACCTAACATGGATGAGGAGGACAAGCATTGGAGCAAGATCAACCATGGATATGGCAGCAAGAGTGAGAGGATCAGAGATGAAGATACGATTGATGGATCTAGAATTTGAGTTCTCATCCTTAATTTCATCCACATAATCATATAGTGCTGCGACACTTTAAGTTGGGCCAGGCCCATATAATTTTCATCCAAATAAATAACCAGATTTTTATTAGAGTCCTTAGTTAGGGGGAAACCTAATTATAGATAAATTCGTCCAAAATTTTTTGGAGATTTATTAGAGTTCTTATTTAAGTGGAAAACCCAATTTAGAGTCCAATTAGAGTACAATTCGGCCACCCCTTTAGGCTGGCCAAATTACATCTCTTTTTCCATTATATAAACCCCCTTAGGTGTCAATGGAACTTGGATTTTGTTTAGTTTAAGATTTAGTTTTTTCGCTATCTTTGCCATAGACACGAGTGTCGTCTAGACCTCTTATACTACACACTTGCATAATCCCAACTAACAAAACTTCCTTCTAAATTCACAATATCTTGATTACACTTTTAGTTCTTGCTTGTTCTTGATTTCAGGCAGGGATTAAGTCCCTCATGGTCAGGATGATCAGGCATCCGTAAGATCAGTAACCTCTAGGAGATTGTCCTAGCATTTGCATTGGCGCAACGTACGTTGCACGTTGTAGTTGGATCGTCAAGTTTGACCTCCACCAAATTTACTTATTCCATCTCACCCAAAGATCGGGCGTCTTTGCCTCTATCACATTAACCTCTCTCCACCATGGCATCCCTCCTCCAGTGTTTGCTAGCTTGTTAAACTAGTTTCTCAGGGAGAGCTACATGCTCCTTAGTTTTTCTAATCCCCATTCCTTGTTGGGATAAGGGGAGGCTACATTAGCCGGTAATTTTAAATTTTTAACCCCTTAGCCCAAAAACCATTCGCGTGAGGGATCATGAATTGTTACCTTCAAACGTGAGATGTGCTAGTGTAGCGGAAGAAGTTGTTTGGGAAGTGCATCCTTTCTCAACCTTGTCTTGTGTTGACGCCAAGATTTTGTAAGGCCCAAGGCCCACTAAGAGCACTACATGGTCAACAGAAGTCAAGGAAGTACAATCAAAGAAGTCTGTCTAGGTGGTTATATGTGGCCATATATGAAGGAGCTGATAAGGACAAAGAAAGATAAAAAATCTGGAATTGGTTATGGTTATCGTAACGGACGGCAAGTCTTTGGACTATAAATATGTATCCAATTAGCTAGGTTTAGGGACAATCAATCAATCTACAAGCAACAACTACTTCCGGCGCATCGCCACCCTTCATTTCCAAGGTTAATCTCGGTGGGACTTGGCACTCGGAGCTAGGATACATCGTTGTGATCTCTAGCGAAGAGGTGAGTCCCCACCACCTCGATGATTGTATCGACCGATTGGTGTCCTTCGAGGCTGCATCATTTCGATCTCTTGAGGCATTGGCCCGATCGGTATATTCACCGGTCTATTTTGGTGTATTTGTTAGGTCTAAGGCTGCATCGATATGATCTCTTAGATTAATGTGAGTTGGATATCGTAGTTCGAGGCTGAAGGAACAGTGCCCAAGAAAATTCCGGTTGGATCAGAAGTTCTGATTTGGAATCAGAAGTTCCAATTATTTTCTGAATTAGAAACAACGAGTTCAAATCGGAAGTTCCAATATGGTATCAGAAGTTCTAATGATTTACTATTTGTGAAACAGAGATCTCAGATCGAAAGTTCCGATATGGTATTGGAAGTTTCGATAATTTCTGATTTAGAGACAGAGAGATAAAACCAGAAGTTCCGATTAGTATCGGGAAAATTGCACCGATCAAAAGATCCAATAGGAGGTATCAGAAGTTCCAATGACACCTAGAATTGTAGTTTGAGAGCCTTGATCGGAACTTCTGAGGTGGGCATAACAGATTGAATATGTTGGGTCTCGAATTGTTTGAGAACATGGATCTCACCTCTATATAAAGAGAGGAGGATGAGGTCTTGGAGATGAAGTTATTTATAGTTTAGATCAAATATAAACCCTAGCCACCAAGAACTCCTCTCCTCCCTTTCTTGATCTCAAGAGTTGAGATTGAGAACTCTCCTGCTTCTCATGAGCAGTGCTAGCACGCCGACATGGGAAGGATCTCATCCTTCTACATGTGGACTCCGTGGAGGCGTTTCTCGAATAGCAATGGTCATCGTCTTCATCACGTGAACACTGTCATCATCTTCATCGAGGATCAGCGAGGATGCACTTTCCGACATCTTCTTCCGCTACACCTAGCATGTCTTGTGTTAGAAGGTACTGATTCATGATCCCTCACGCGGATGGTTCTTGGGCTTGGGGCAACATTTTTTAAATTACTGGCTAGCGTAGCTTCCCCATTCCCCAACAGTGATATCAGAGCCTACGTGCAAAGTGTTTGATCTGGATCCCTCATTTATAGAGATACATGGTGGAAAAACATATTAGATTTGTTTTCAGTCTGTAGAAAATCGGAAGTTCCGATGCTATATCGAAAGTTCCGATGTTTGTCGGATCGGATGTTCCGATGCTAGATTGGAAGTTCCGATATTGAATACGATTCAATACAGAGAGAAATTTTGCTAATCGGAGTTCCTATATTGATTTGAAGTTCCGGTGGATCGGAAGTTCCGATATCAGTTTTTAATCGATATAGAGAGCAATATTGTTGTTGAAAGGTCTGATTTGGAATCAAAAGTTTCGATCCAATTCAGTCACTTTTAGATTCTTTGCCTAACTTTGTTTTGTAGAGAATGTTGCGACTAGTATGACCTTGATAAATGTGATTGAGAAACCAAGGGTTGGTTTCAGTGTTTGTGATGAGTGATTGACAAGCTTTTACCCTCTGTTTCGAAGGGGTACCTCCGGAAGGGGTTCGGAGGTTGAACCTCCGAAGGGTGTTCGGAGGTGGTTTCACCGAAGTGTGTTCGGTGGTTTGGTTGCTGCAGCTGTTGCAGCGGAGTGTGCGTGTCGGAGGGGTCCGACAGTACACGATGACTGGGTTTGTACCGAAGGCCTCGGCACTTTGGGCGGTACACCAGAGGTTGCTAACCCAGAGAGGTCTCCGGAGTACTGGATACACTTGTCTACTTGTCTGTGGTGCGCAGGGACCGCGGAGGCGACGGACGGTTCGCAGCAGGTGAACCTAGGTCAAGCGGGAGGCTTGATGCCAGTGGAGCGGGGAGCTCCGTCACGGAGGCTGCGAAGGGGTCGAGGTCGGTCCTCGGGTCGAGGTGCACCAAGTGAAGGCAGTAAGTGCGGAGCGTGGCTCCGGGTGAAGGTACTCCGAGACAAAGTCCTCGGAGGTGAGGCACTTCGAAGGTACTCCGGATGGAGTGACCTCGGAGTTGGTGGATCAAGTCCTCTGCGGAGGCAAGGAGTTCGAAGTGTGCTCCGGAGGGAGACATTCGAAGGTGCCCGACGAAGGTCTCAGAAGTCGAGGCGCATTGAAGGCATGGTCCGGGTGAGGCTCGTCGAGGAGTGTGCTCGGGGAGAGACACTGCGACGAAGTGCTCATGGAATGCTTCGTGCGGAGGCCTTGGATGAAGGAGGGACTTCGAAGGGTGGTACTCCGAAGGTGGGGCTTCGGAGTGTGGTTGTCTTGTGGCACTTCGGCCTGCATGGCTTCGGTACACGGACTGACGGAGTTCGAGCTGGGCGAAGCTGCGAAGCCGTGGTGGTCCACTCCGGAGGTGTTGGTGCGAAGGCCCAAGGGCTTTGATGGCTTCGGCTCAAAACCGTCACTGTATCGGAGGCTATCTTCGGTGAAGCGAAGGCCATCTGGCTCAAGGCTTCTCATCGAAGCTACCGCACCCCTCGCGTGCGAAGGGGGGCTTCAGAAAGGTCAAAGGCTGCAAGTTTGACAGTGTCTGCTCTGCAAAAAGCTGGCGCTGTCCCCTCTGCAAAGGCTGACAGAGAAGCCTCCAATAAAGTTGACTACCTTTTGTACCCCTCAGTTCTGTAGAGACAAAACCAATGTAAACCCTAGGGGTAAAGTAGTCAATTCCTTTGGGTGAATAGTGGCTATAAATATGGGGGCCTGGTAGGTAACATTTAACACTTTGAGCATTTACTGTTGAGCTCCTGTACTAGCCACTCACTTCGTTGTATTCATCTAGAGTTCAATTTTATTGTGTTCCTTGTTCAAGCGGCGAAGCCCTGCTTCTGTGTGCTTTTTGCTTGAGCTCGTTTTACATACCTCGCTAGTTGTAGTGCACCGAAGCCTGTCTAGGCGAAGGGTGTTTTGTGCGAAGTGTGTTTTTCAGTGTGCTGTCGCTCTGTGTAACAGGAGGCGAGACCTCGCTGCTTACTAGCGAAGCCCTGATTGAAGCTCGTGCTTTTATCGTGTCTGTGACTCTAGCGAAGTCTGTCAGTGTGCGTTTAGACCTTCGTGTACGAAGCCCAGCACCAGTTGCTGCTGCCAAGTACTTGGTCGAAGTCCTCAGTGGGGTGTCCACTCTTGCGAAGGGTGAAGTGCGAAGCCTGCTCGAAGCACCCTGTGTGCGGAGCCTGCACTGACTTAGCAGAGTAGATTTTCGTGGGTTGTAAGTGGAGCGAAGTCTTCTTGGCTTCGAACTTTTTAGCCCGAAATTTTAAAAGCTCCCATTCACCCCCCCTCTGGTCGCCATTTCCGGTCCAACAATTGGTATCAGAGCGGGTTAAGATCACCAGTTGACCTTAACCGGTTTTGTGATCTCTTGGCCACATGGACAGAGCTAGTAAAATTCCTCTGTTCGATGGAACTGATTTTGCATACTGGAAGGTGCACATGGAGGCTTACTTATTGAGCCAAGGAAATGCAATTTGGGAGATTGTGGACTCACAATACTCCATCCCTGATACTCGCACTACTCAAACAGAAAAAGATCAGTATAATGCCAACTCCAAGGCTAAGAATATACTGTTCATTGGTTTGAGCCGGAGTGAGTTTGATAGGGTGCAGCACCTTAGGACTGCTAGGGAAATTTGGACAACACTCACTATTTTTCATGAGGGCTGTACACAGATTAAGGCCAAGCGCCAAAGCACATACAATCAACAGTATCAGCTGTTTGTGCAGGCACCTGGTGAATCTATAGATGACATGTTTTCTCGCTTTGATGCGATAGTGAGTAACTTGCGATCCAACGGGACGCTTGCTTACAATGATCATGATAGGGCTATCAAGCTTCTCTATGCTCTTGACCGTAGCATATGGAAAGTGAAGATATCCAGCATTGAGGAGTCTGCAGGTTATGACACATTGACCTGTGATGAGCTCTTCAGCAAGCTGAAGTCCACAGAGATTGCCAAGGCATCTCTTGCAGTGCACAGAAGCTCTTTGCCACAGCCATTGGCATTGGTTTCTAGCACTAGCCGTGGCACCACTGCAGAACCAAGCACATCTGGCACTTGTGTTCTTGCAGATGGTTTTGCTTTGTCCTCCCTGGTCTCCGTCACAAAGGAGCAGGTGGACACTCTAGATGATGATGATGATGAGCTTGCTCTCATTGCCCGGAGGTTCACCCGTTTTTATCATGAGAGACGGGATCAGAGGAAAAGTGGTTTTAGTGGTTTCTTTGAGTGTGGCGACACTTCTCACATCAAGGCCAATTGTCCTAAGCTCAAGAAGAGAGATGAGAGTGAGCGCCCCAAATACCACAAAAAGGAGAGGAAGCCTTTTGTGAAGGGCAAGCGCGGCAAGGTGGCTAAGAAAGTAGCCAAAGCCACTTCCAGAGCTTTTGTTGCTGCTCTTAGCGACATCGACACTTCCTCAACTAAGGAGTCGAGCTCTGAGGAGGAGGAGTCCCCAAGGAAGTAGGACAAGAAGGACAAGAAGGGACGAGACTTCACCGGCCTTTGCTTCATGGCCGACAGCGATCACAGCGGCGATGAGCTTGACTCATCTGAGGTACTTCTATCATCTGACCAGCTATTAATTAAATTACACGAGCTGAATGAAGTAGTTCTTGGTCAGGATAGATTACTTGTGCAAGCCGCTAGAGAAAGAAAAGACCTTAGACTTAGGTTAGAAACTGTTTCTACTGAATATGCCATGATTAAGTCTAAGTTTAATGATGCTGAATGTGAATCTTGTTCTGTTGTCATGGGTGAGCTTGCTCAGTTGCGTTCTGTACATGCTCAAACTCTTTCTGAGCTTGAGACTGCACAGAAGCAGCTTTTGGTGGTGGATTCTAGACCTCACGATAATGTTGATTGCATGAACTGTTCATTATTGCGCGAGAGCATTAATTTACGTGATAAACATGTTCATGATTTAGAGGCTAGACTGGAGAGGGCCGGTAGTTCTAACGATGTGCAGCCTGTTTGTGACACTTGCATTACCCTTAAGGACCAGCTAGGCACTGTTAGAGAGCGGGCTAAGAACCTCATGACTAAAAATGAATACATTCTTTCTGTGGTTAATAAATGCACTGAGGGAAAGGGTAGGATGGATTTGCTCTTGGCCAAGACCAAGATGTGTGCTGACAGAGCAGGGTTAGCTCTAGGTTTGGGTTTTGAGAGGATACCTTCAGAAAGTGAAAACAAAACTGTTTTACCTCTCCCACTACCCTAGAGAAAGAGAGAGCTCTGTTAGACACCCCATCAGCCAAAAGTCCTACCCGACCACCAAAGAAAGCCACACCTCCTGCCAAGAAAAATCCTCCCAAGAAAACCACTCAGAAGAATCCCAAGGAGCCTGTGAGAGTTGCTCCTGTGACCCATGAGAGTGCCCCCAGGAGAGTTTTTCACTGTTCCTACTGTCAGCGGGTGGGTCATTTGGTTGGGTTCTGTTTTCGTCGCATCAAGGATGAGCGACGCGCTCAGGCGATGAGTTACCAGGACATGCATTACCCATCTTTAGGTATGCATGAGTCTGAGTTTTACTATCGTCCTGCTTTTGAGGCTCCTCGTGCTTCTCGGAGAGGTTTTTCTCCTCGAGGTGTTCACAATGTTCCATATGGTGGTAGACCCCGGGTGAGTAGCTTTGTACCTCGACAGAGTAGGAGACCTCGTCATGATGTTCGATCACTGCATGTAGGTAGACCTCGCACTTTGCATCATGCTGATTTTCCTGTGCGTAGACCGTCTACTTTTGCTGCGCCTACTACTCGTGTCACTCAGTGCTGGATGCCTCGTCATTATTTTACTCACCCCAGCACTGAGCGATCGAGATATTCTTATCATGTGTAGGCGACAGATCGAGGCTTTGAGGGTACGTGGATCATGGACTCCGGTTGTTCACGCCACATGACCGGAGATGCAGCTTGGTTCTCCAGCCTCACCACAACCAAGCAAAGGGAACATATCACCTTCGGAAACAATCGAAGGAGTAGAGTGAAAGGTAAAGGTGTGGTAAGAATTAACTCGAATTTCACTCTCAAAGATGTTGCTTTGGTTGAAAACCTGGGATACAATTTGTTGTCTGTATCACAGTTGCTTGATGAGGGCTTCGAAGTGTGATTCCATCGCGATACTTCGCAAGTGCTCAATTCTGATGGCATTGTGGTGTGTAAGATCTTTATAGTTGGGAGAGTTTTTGGAGCTGATTTTTCAGAGTCGTCTGGTTCTTCTCACTGTCTTGTTGCACATTCGACTTCTGAGCTTTGGAAGTGGCATAGGAGACTAGGGCATATGAGCTTTGAGTTGCTCGCTCGTCTGAGCGCCCTAGGTCTGATCCGAGGATTGCCCAAGCTCAAGTTTGAGAAGAATTTAGTTTGCGCTCCGTGTCGACATGGTAAAATGATTGCTGCTTCGCATTCGCCAGTCACCACAGTGATGACTGAACAACCCGGAGAACTTCTCCACATGGACACTGTAGGTCCTTCTCGGGTTAGTTCTTTAGGCGGCAAGTGGTATGTATTAGTCATTGTCGATGATTTCGCTCGCTACTCTTGGGTCTTCTTTCTTGCCAGCAAGGATGAAGTGTTTTCACACTTTCGGAGCTTGGCTTTGAGACTTTTTACGGAACTCCCTGGTGCATTGAAATTCATTCGAAGTGATAATGGCACTGAGTTCAAAAATAGTCTCTTTGTTGACTTTTGCATGGAGCATGGCATAGAACATCAATTCTCTGCTCCGCGGGTTCCTCAACAGAATGGTGTTGTTGAGAGGAAGAACCACACTTTGGTTGAGATGGCTAGGACGATGCTTGATGAGCATAGGACTCCTAGAAAATTCTGGGCTGAGGCCATGAACACTGCATGTTACATCTCAAACCGTATATTCTTGCGCTCAATTTTAAATTTGACATCTTATGAGCTGCGTTTTGGGAGACAGCCCAAGGTTACTCATCTTCGAGTTTTTGGCTGTCGCTGCTTTATCCTAAAACGTGGTAACTTGGATAAATTTGAGTCGCGATCTTCTGACGGGATCTTTTTGGGTTATACAACACATGGTCATTCTTATCGTGTTTATAATTTAGAGACTAACACTGTCATCGAGTCATGTGATGTGACTTTTGATGAATCAACCCCCTCTGTTAGTTCTGCATTTGAACAGGCAAATGAACACGACATGGAACAGACCATCTTCGAAGAAGAAGATTCCGGAGAATTCGAGGATGAACCCCTGCTACCCTCGACATCAACCCCCGAAGCCGACCCCGCTTCAACCACTTCGGCACGAGGTCCTGAAGCGACTACCTCAACATCTGTCATCTTGGACCACTCCAACGCACAAGTTGAGGGGGAGACTGCATCCCGCCGCGAGGCTCCACACCATGTTCAAAGGATGCATCCTCCCGAGCAGATTATTGGTGAGCTTGATCAAAGGGTAACACGTTCTCATGCTCATTTCACTAATTCTGCTTTTGTTGCTTCTTTTGAGCCCTTAGATGTTAGTCATGCACTCTTTGATTCTAGCTGGATCAATGCCATGCATGAGGAACATGAAAATTTTGAGAAAAACCAAGTCTGGTCATTAGTTGATCCTGCACCAAATGTTCATTTCATTGGAACAAAATGGATTTTCAAAAATAAACAAGGGGAGGATGGGACTATAGTTAGAAACAAGGCTAGACTTGTAGCTCAGGGTTTTTCTCAACTAGAAGGGATTGATTTTACTGAAACTTTTGCACCTGTTGCTCGCCTTGAGGCCATTAGGATTTTGCTTGCCTTTGCGACATCTCGGGGATTCAAACTCTATCAAATGGATGTCAAAAGTGCTTTTCTTAATGGCTTCATAGGTGAAGATGTTTATGTAAAACAACCCCCTGGTTTTGAAAACCCCAAGTACCCACATAAAGTCCTTAAACTTCATTAGGCTCTTTATCGACTCAAGCAGGACCCTCGGGCGTGGTATGACAGACTTAAGTCTTTTCTGCTTGAGCGGGGGTATTTGATGGGCTCTGTTGATAAAACACTGTTTACTCTCAAGCATGGCAAATATTTCCTCCTAGTTCAAGTTTATGTGGATGATATCATCTTTGGTGGCTCTTCTCATGCTTTGGTTGCCGAGTTTGCAGATACCATGAGCAGGGAATTTGAAATGTCAATGATGGGTGAACTCACCTTTTTCCTTTGTTTGCAAATCAAGCAAAGCAAACAAGGTACTTTCGTCCACCAGACGAAGTACACCAAGGACCTGCTCAAGAAATTTGACATGGAAGATGCGAAGCCCCTCGCCACTCCAATGGCTACATCTGTAGCATTGGATCCTGACGAAGATGGAGAAGTCGTAGATCAGAAGGAGTTCCGAAGCATGATCGGCTCCCTCCTCTACTTGACTGCTACGAGGCCGGACATACACTTCGCAGTGTGTCTATGCGCTCGTTTTCAGGCTTCACCACAAGCTTCGCACCGCCAAGCGGTAAAGCGCATCTTAAGGTATCTCAAACATACCCTCGAATTTGGCATATGGTATTCAGCATCTTCATCTTTATGTCTTCGAGGTTATTCCGATGCGGATTTTGCTGGGTGTAGGATTGATAGGAAGAGTACCTCTGGTACTTGTCATTTTCTGGGTACTTCTCTGGTTTGCTGGTCTTCCCGCAAACAGTCTAGTGTTGCACAATCGAGGGCTGAGGCCGAATATGTTGCTGCAGCTAGCTGTTGCTCTCAGATTCTGTGGATGGTTTCCACTTTGCGGGATTTCGGGTTAGATTATAAGAGTGTTCCACTTTTCTGTGATAACACTAGCGCTATTTGTATTGCAAACAACCCGGTTCAGCACTCCAGAACCAAACACATTGATGTGAGATATCATTTTCTCAGAGATCACAATGAGAAGGGTGTTATTGAACTTCAATATGTTGATACCCAACACCAGCTTGCCGACATTTTTACAAAACCCCTTGATGCTTCTCGATTTGTCTACTTGCGTGGGGAACTTGGCATTTGTCACCCTTACGACATTTTGTGAGGGGGAGCAGATTTAGATGGATGTGCATTTGCTAATTGTGGGTTGAAATTGCATCTGCATCTTTTGCATTTATATGCCTGATTATAATTCATGAAATCATGACAGCTCAGCTCTTTTTAATTCATCTGAAACATTCATGTGCATGCTGTTTTCTTTCCAAAATCAAATCGTGCTCACTGCTTAGTCTTGAATCTAGCATGTTTAGGCAGGACTGCTTTAGCTATCTTTTATCTGCTTGATAGCAAGACACTGTTCATTGGATGCTAAAAATTGCAACTTGAAAAATTGTTCTGCATTTTCATGTATATTCATAAAGTGCCAAACAATTGGTTCACTTAGTTAAAATCAAAAACTCCATGATGTGCATGCTTTAAGTGAAAAGATCTAGGTGGGTTTGTTTGTCGCACTACTCTATTCTAGACTGCTTTCCATTGCACATTGGTCTGAACTGGAATAGTGTAGTGTATGCCAAAATCATTGCCTTAAGCTTCTTATGGTTTTCATGCCTAGGCTTGGCCTGATTGGAAAGTATAAGGTGGACAAACAAATAACCCCTGGCACTAAGAAAAGAACAACAAAATTCTTTGATCATCAAGTTTGCTTTCATGCTCCATTTGAACTGGACTTGTCTGTCTAGAGTAGAATTTGGCTAGCTTGGCGCAGTCCCTGTTTTTACTTGTCTAGTTTCCTTGACTAAGTGGTGATTCTTTTATTTCACAACATGATAAATTCACATGCTTCATCATGTCTTTAGAGTGTTAATTTGAGCTGAGCACATGATAATTGGTATTACTATTGGCATAGTTTTGCTTTATATGTCTTTGCAATTCTGCTCATTTCCACGCTATACATTTTTTTCATGCTCCTTGATGCTTGCATTGCCAAAGGGGGAGAAACTTGCTACGTTCTCTGCCGCAAGGGAGAAAATTTGACATAAAGGGGGAGAAGGTTCTTTGTTGCAAAAAGGGGGAAAATTAACTCAGGGGGAGTTTTTATCTTGAAAACGGGAGATTTGCCGAAGGGGCTTTTTAGAAAGGGGGAGGAAAATTCTTCTGTCAAGTGACATGATTTGGCTCTTTTCTGAGTTTTTATGGTCACTTGTGTGCTGAAATTTTTCATATTTTCTTGAACTTGAAGTTGGTTGTCAATGCACTCATCAAGGGGGAGATTGAGAAACCAAGGGTTGGTTTCAGTGTTTGTGATGAGTGATTGACAGGCTTTTACCCTCTGTTTCGAAGGGGTACCTCCGGAAGGGGTTCGAAGGTTGAACCTCCGAAGGCTGTTCGGAGGTGGTTTCACCGAAGTGTGTTCGGTGGTTTGGTTGTTGCAGCTGTTGCAGCGGAGTGTGCGTGTCGGAGGGGTCCGACAGTACACGATGACTGGGTTTCTACCGAAGGCCTCAGTACTTTGGGCGGTACACCGGAGGTTGCTAACCCGGAGAGGTCTCCGGAGTACTGGATACACTTGTCTGCTTGTCTGTGGTGCGCAGGGACCGCGGAGGCGACAGACGGTTCGCAGCAGGTGAACCTGGGTCAAGCGAGAGGCTTGATGCCAGTGGAGCGGGGAGCTCTGTCACAGAGGCTGCGAAGGGGTCGAGGTGCACCAGGTGAAGGCAGTAAGTGCGGAGCGTGGCTCCGGGTGAAGGTACTCCGAGACAAAGTCCTCGGAGGTGAGGCACTTCGAAGGTACTCCGGATGGAGTGACCTCGGAGTTGGTGGATCAAGTCCTCTGCGGAGGCAAGGAGTTCGAAGTGTGCTCCAGAGGGAGACATTCGAAGGTGCCCGACGAAGGTCTCAGAAGTCGAGGCGCATTGAAGGCATGGTCCGGGTGAGGCTCGTCGAGGAGTGTGCTCGGGGAGAGACACTGCGATGAACTGCTCATGGAATGCTTCGTGCGAAGGCCTTGGATGAAGGAGGGACTTCGAAGGGTGGTACTCCGAAGTTGGGGCTTCGGAGTGTGGTTGTCTTGTGGCACTTCGGCCTGCATGGCTTCGGTACACGGACTAACGGAGTTCGAGCTGGGCGAAGCTGCGAAGCCGTGGTGGTCCACTCCGGAGGTGTTGGTGCGAAGGCCCAAGGGCTTTGACGGCTTTGGCTCAAAACCGTCACTGTATCGGAGGCTATCTTCGGTGAAGCGAAGGCCATCTGGCTCAAGGCTTCTCACCGAAACTACCGCACCCCTCGCGTGCGAAGGGGGGCTTGAGAAAGGTCAAAGGCTACAAGTCTGACAGTGTCTGCTCTGCAAAAAGCTGGCGCTGTCCCCTCTGCAAAGGCTGACAGAGAAGCCTCCAATAATGTTGACTACCTTTTGTACCCCTCAGTTCTGTAGAGACAAAACCAATGTAAACCCTAGGGGTAAAGTAGTCAATTCCTTTGGGTTAATAGTGGCTATAAATATGGGGGCCTGGTAGGTAACATTTAACACTTTGAGCATTTACTGTTGAGCTCCTGTACTAACCACTCACTTCGTTGTATTCATCCAGAGTTCAATTTTATTGTGTTCCTTGTTCAAGCGGCGAAGCCCTGCTTCTGTGTGCTTTTTGCTTGAGCTCGTTTTACATACCTCGCTAGTTGTAGTGCACCGAAGCCTGTCTAGGCGAAGGGTGTTTTGTGCGAAGTGTGTTTTTCAGTGTGCTGTCGCTCTGTGTAACAGGAGGCGAGACCTCGCTGCTTACTAGCGAAGCCCTGATTGAAGCCCGTGCTTTTATCGTGTCATTGACTCTAGCGAAGTCTGTCAGTGTGCGTTTAGACCTTCGTGTACGAAGCCCAGCACCAGTTCCTGCTGCCAAGTACTTGGTCGAAGTCCTCAGTGGGGTGTCCACTCTTGCGAAGGGTGAAGTGCGAAGCCTGCTCGAAGCACCCTGTGTGCGGAGCCTGCACTGACTTAGCAGAGTAGATTTTCGTGGGTTGTAAGTGGAGTGAAGTCTTCTTGGCTTCGAACTTTTGGTCCTGCAAAGCCTGTGTTCGGAGCTGTCAAAACACCTCTGAACCAGACCTTCAAAGGTAGTGTTCGAAGCCTGTTCCGCAGAAGACAGATCTAAAACCGAAGGCTAGTTTTTAGCCCGAAATTTTAAAAGCTCCCATTCACCCCCCCCCCTCTGGTCGCCGTTTCCGGTCCAACAGTGATGTATGAGATGGATGCAATGAGTGTAAATTAAATATGGACTACATGTCATTAATATTTAAAGCCAAGGCTGGTGTACATTTGCGACCTGCATGTCGAGAATTGATGCTTCGGCTCATGTAACTTGTATAGGTGCTATAGTGATAGACTAGTAAGTTCTTGAAGGCTGGAAGCACACACTCAATGATGGGATCCATGGACATGGAGATCGTCATGTGAAGAGGGTCATGCTATGTCACAGTTAATATGATTGCCTGTGATGCTTTCTTATATTCCTGTAATACTATTCTTGCATGTTTCATGCGTGCTAGGGATGTAACCTTGC
The DNA here is from genome assembly GCA_019279435.1 of Zizania palustris. Classification (NCBI taxonomy): domain Eukaryota; kingdom Viridiplantae; phylum Streptophyta; class Magnoliopsida; order Poales; family Poaceae; genus Zizania; species Zizania palustris. Next base: position 5,148,677 of record JAAALK010000081.1, on the reverse strand, counting down.
TAGAATAGTTTTCCCTTAGAAAATTAAGTATTGATGTTCTGTCGAATAGCTGCACCCACCAAGGATCTTTATCTTGATCAGTTGGGGTGGTAGTCGGACTTCTGCATGTATAGTATTGGTTTGCTTAACGAGGCTATCAAAACAGTTTTGGGCCTTAGGGCATAGAGTTGGCATTGAGCATTACATGCTTCTCTAACGACAAGAGTGACATATGATGTGATTAGCAAAGTGTTGCTTACCTATGTCACCTAGCTTCTAGTAGTGATGCCAAGGCTCACTAGGAGTTAGAATGAATATGGATCTTGTGGCACTATTAGTCATTAGAGGGAATGTGACTGTTTTAAATAGTGGAACATCTTTTATTGGATAGAAGATAAACATTGGATAGTGTTGAACCTTGCATTTAATCTTTTGTAGATCATGGCTCCAACTGTTAAGAAAACTTTTCTCTTTATTTTGTGATCGATTATTTTTGGAATAATTTTTATGGATTGGTATAGAAACTCGAGAAGTATTCTCAAGTGAAGGGAAAAGGAAAATGTTATAGAGGAGTCCCATCATGATGAACTAGTTGACGGGAGGGCTTGTGAGAAGCACTCAAATGAGTCACTTAATGTAAGTTGTCTCATACATGCTTGTTTGTCCTCTAAGCTTTGGAAGCAAGATGAGAACAAGAATGTCCATAGTATGATTATGGGACACCAAGGCATTTTTGAGAGCCAAGCTTGGGCTAAGAGGTATGGTACCTCAGTGTCCTTGTTTGCCTACAAAACATGTAAATGGTTCACACTACTAGAAAACCCCCCTATAGCTACACCGTAGTAGTAACGCCCTGTAAAATCATCTCAACGTCCACATATAAAGATGCTTATTGACATGATTTTGAAAACATGTCAGATTGTTACAATATTAGACACGCTTATACTGTTATTAATCATATGAAGACATGTTTTGACACGGTATTGAAGTCGTCTAAAAATGACATGACGTTAGACACGAATTAAAGCGTCATTATCCCATAGAGACATTGAAAAGTGTATCAAACATTTGTTTATATCTAGGTATTGATGCTTTCTAACTTGATTAGAAAAGCGTAGCAAATTGATACAAAGTTTAACACGCTGTTAACCGCGAATAGCATGTAGATTAGTCGTAAATCGTATCAAATAACCATCAATAGAAAATGACACAGACATAGACATGCTAAGAAGTGTCATTATCCTCTTGACACATTTTAAAGCGTGTCAAACAATTGTTTATACCTAGGTGAAGATGCTTTATAACTAGATCAGAAAAACATATCAAATTGATACAAAGTTTTACATGCTTATAACCGTGAATTACATGTAGATAAGTCGTAAACCGTATGAAATAACCATCAATAGACACATAAAGATGAAATTTGATTCGAAACATAATTGACACTTATTTGGAACAAGAGAATTGAATAAAAATTTTGTAATCATGCATTGTGAATGATGAAGAAATAATATATTTGATATGGTAAAAAATACAACTACGTACCATATATAACATATTGTTATCATATAACCGTTGGCAAGATATTAATTAGAGATGTGCATGGAAAAATATTATTCAGAATCATTTTGAAGGATGAAGAAATAAGTTATATTAGACATGTACATACTTAAAAACATATACAAATAACTTCTGCGCACTAAAATAAAAATATAAAAAGTTGAGCCTCCTCGGATTCAAACTCTGGTCAGTAGCATTAGAGGCATACGGGCAAGCTATTGAGCTACCAACATATTTGTGTTTTATTATTTGGTTTGAGCATGTAAACAGACATATCTTCAGCTACCATACACACCCACAACCCATATCGGCAATATTCTCAAATTGAGTTTGTGCTGCAGCCACCGCCGCATCGCCCGTGCACACCACCACCGACGACTGCTTCTCCCACAACCGCTGCAGCCTCCCATCAGGCACCGTTGGTAGGCTACGCGTCGTCGCCTCCCATCCCACCACCTCCTCACATCCCTCCGTTGCCTCCCATCACGCTTCTGCGTGCCCTCACCTCCCATCGCGCGTCTTTGCTCTTGTGCGCCTAGACCGGCTCTCTGCACCGCTAGGACGACTTGAGCATGATAGTGGTCACTTGTATCCTCTCATGAATATAGAGGCTACACAAGCTAGATCCTTTCTTTTCTTCTTCTCTAAGTTCTTTTCATTTTCTGCAATGTACAACGGCTGCTGCCTACTTGTGTAGATTTAAACATTGTAATCATATACAGTGCAGTGTGCAATACTACAATTTTGTCTATTGTTAGGCTTTCAAACTTGTACTCAATCAATTGTTTGACATAATAGGTTCAGTTGGTACTTGGCTGATGTCTTGTTATTCTTATGTTGTTTGTTTACTTGTTGTGTGATTGTTAAATTTGTAGATTGATGGATAGTAATAGTAGATCCGAATTTGATGGCTCAAATGCATCAATTGTTTTTCTCTAGTGCTAGTTTGATTGTTAAACAAATGAACACTTGAATTTGTCTTGATTTGCTATTTAATTATATCATATTTTCATGTGAGGATGCTATTGCCTGAAAACACTTATCTATGTATGTGTACAATCATGTTGTACTGCATATGGCTATAGATGGTATGTGTATGATATGATTGAGCTTCCTTGTTATTTGTTTTCATGGTTTGATTTCTTGAAGCATAAGCTGTAATGTAACTATTTTTAAATTAAGCCTGATTTGTTTGATTTAAATTTTACATGTCCTTATATAGGGTGATGGATAGAAGTTGGATGAAAAAATCAAGACGAGAGACTGCATATGAAAAATTATGTTCTTAAACATAAAAAAGTCTGAAAATTAGGAACAAAATTTGAGTAATGTTTGTTAAGATGAAACACATGAATTTAAAATTGTATTGCAGGATAGAAACATATTTAAAATAGAAACTAAAAATAAAAATATGGTGACTCCAGGATTCGAACCGGGGTTGCTATCTTAGCAACCAACGCCACCATCCAACTATGCTACTGCTAACTTCTTGATAGTTTTCTACATGTAATTGTATTTAACGCTAGTAACGAATACAGTACAAAAAATATTTGGCGCCAGGTTGCGCGCTAAAGAACTTTTATTGCCCATACATCAAAAACCTTACCTTAATCCACAACCGGAAACCTCGCAACTTATTCCCCACCTTCTCCGTCAACCTCTCCTACTATACATCCAATTCCCAGATGCTCGGGAGCCGACAACCGCACCTGCTTGCCGGCATCCGCATCTGCTCATCGTCGCCATCTTCGGCTCCAGGTATTGCCTTCGTCCCAATCTCCGACCTACACACCACCCTTGCCGTCAAACATAGACTGCGTGTATTCTTCAATGTCGGTTCCAAGGTATCGTCCCATTGCCGATCGATCCTGGCAAGGAATGTGGTTGGATAAGGGCAAATTGCATTATTCTTTCTTTCGATTTACTGTTTATGAAAGCCATGATGTATGATTTCATCGAATTTTCAATATCCCTTCCCATTCTCTATTTGAGAAATAACATTGAATTAGGGTTCAAACAAATTTAATACCTTCGACATGTAATCTTTGATCAAGTAGTAACCACACAAACCAAAATTCTTCATTACTTAAGGGTTGATTAGCTTTTGAAAGGATGGGTTTAATATTTTTTCTTTGCTAACCTATTATAAATTTAGTTTACTATAAGAACAACAAAGTGTCATTTTTCATTTTGTTATGTTGTCATCTCATCATGTAAAGTTGTAAACATCACCTCCCTCTGCTTGATCCCATATTCTGAAGTGTTAAATGTTGGATCAATTACCATAGGATTAATAGCACACTAATCTTATGAACAAATATACAATTGTATAAATTTCTTCTAATAAAATATGAGTTTTAGATTGTTTCATGCATTTTGTCCTGTGCTGTTTGACCATTTAAGTGTAGTGGCAAAGAATAGAACATCACCTAACCATTATGATTATATTCATTTATTTTACTTATTGTTCCACTTAATTCTAATTGAAAGGCTTATAATTGAATACTTATAGTTGACTGCTGATAGCAGCCACAATAAGTTGATGAGTTAAATCATTGTAACATCAGATCAAATCATGCTAAGACCATTTCGACGGTTAAGGAACTTGAACCTCTAAGAAGAAGAGGAGGCAGAACCTATTGAGAATTGGTAGGATAACTTAGCGGAGTGTGACAATGGACACGCCAACTTACTAGAGCATGACAATGATGAAGACTTACAGGGTCCTCCTGATGTTGATGGCTTATTACCCCGCCTCCTAAGACAACATCCAGGAACTCCAATTAATATAATATGTGAGTTTCATATTTTTATTGCATATCCAAATTCAGTGTCAACAAAATCTATTTCCTATATGTAGGGCTAAATGGAGAAGTCAGACAAGTTTTAGGGGAGTTCAGAGTTTCAAATTTAGTGGATTTACAAGGAGGAAAGGTAATTGCAGAGACTGATGAAAATGATGTCCCAAATGAAAGGTCAGCCTCCATTCTTGGACAATACCTTGGACAAATAGCAGAAAAACCATCATTAGCGCCTTTACACATTGAAAGATAGGATAATGCTATGTTCAATACTCACAAGCAACAGATAATCAATGATGTGGAGGTAAATTTAATGTTCCTAGCTAGTTCAATCAAAAGTACTTCAATTTCCATCCATCTAGTAATAGCTACCTCTACTCTTTATAGGAAAACTTTCAGTTCCCCCACCAAACGCTAAATCTTACAAGGGACTGGGTGCTAAGGACTGTTAACAATAGGTGGCGATCCTAAAAATCAAAGTTAAAGAAACAATATTTCAACCGTGAAGAGAGATCTCTAGATGAAATCATAAATGGGAAATCTAGCAAAGTGAATGAACTTCAATGGAAAGCCCTCGTTAGATTTTGGTGTCGAGAACCACATAAGAAAGTATGTGCAATAAACTCTAGGATCGCAAAAGAATAGAAAATACACACACATCTAGGAGAAAAAGCCATGCTAGGCTGAAAAAGAGATGGTGAGATATATTCCTCCCAAGTTACTTATTGTATTCACAATAATCTAATTCAGATCTGCAATGAGCCTCAATTTTCTCTGCTCTCTAGGAAGTTAACCACAAAATGAAGATTAATAGGCTTTAATTATGGGAGACTGCTCACAAGAAAAAGAATGGCACATACAGTACCCACAAAGTGGATGCACTAATGGTACATTTTCTGATGCTAAACATTTATGTTCGATCTAAATTTCTGTTTACCATTTTGTGACCTTGCACTATTTTCATTTCTATAGAATGCATCATATGAGGAATTAGAAAATGGCAATAAATCAACAATGGTAATCTTTCAGCTCAAGATTTTAATGAAGTGTTCAATGGGATAGTTGCTAAGGAGTTAAAAGCACGAGGATACTATAATGATAAGTACTGGAGTGAAGTTCGAGTGTCGTAGGGTCTAACTTTTGTCACTCAAACTGTGGAAGAAAGAAGGCACCAAGATAAAGTAAATGAAATGGAGAATAAGATGCATCACATGGGTGGTTTCATGAAGCATTGGCTTGGCTTCATGTTAAAAAAGTTTTCTAAAGAGGAATTCATCAAGGAAATGGTAGACAATCTACATGATGATGAAGTAAGCATCTGTTTTTTTTCTAGAATGGTAACTACATATTTTTTCTCATTGATAGCAGTGATTAGAGGTAAGCCCTCCCTCTCTTACTTGTTTTATTCCAAGGATGAACCTATAGAACCAGAAACTCATACTGATCACATCCCTGTGCACTCAATTGGTAATGTGCACTCTCCCACAAATAAAGTACAGGTAATAGATAACCTACTTTATGTCTGATGTACTGAGCTACATCAGTAATATTAAATTTTTTACTAATGTATTATGTAATATGCTTGATTATACTTTGCAGCATGACATATCCACCGAAGATCGTACGTCTTTACCTACTGACCATATAGTTGCAACGGTATGCAGTACATCATGCAAACTATATCTCACATTAATCATGTAATTTAATTCCCAACATTTGAACATGATTATAAGTTCTTACTTATATTTCTTGTTTGGCTCCTGTTTACTACAGGAGGCACAAATTCACAGTTGAAGGTAATAATGTTAACGCAGCCACAAATTTTTCCCAAAATCCCATATTGACAAGCATGGTATGTGTATACTAACATTGCAATGTTAATCTATATTGGATGAACTTATTTTACTGTTGATCTATTTTGGCTAATATAAGTTATGTTTATTCTAGAGGACTCAAAGAGTTAAAGCCCCCAGTTTGAACCAATCAAATTCAGTATGCTTCTATTCTACTTGTTTTTTTTGTAATTAAATTATTTAAATATACAAAACTCTTACCTTCATGTTTTGCAAAATGGTAGAGCTGTTCTCCAATCTATCTTATTTCCCTAAGAAACAAAGGAAGAATTGTTTCCAAAGCGCGGTTGGTGACAACTAATTGCAAACGAGAGATTGGAGGAAGCATGCTTGGAAAGGAATATGTTGGGGTATATGTTGAAGGTCTTGAAACATTGACGTTAGAAATAAAGGAGATGACCTTATACTTAGACCTATTTTTGAGATTCGTACACTAGTAGATGCTATTGGTTATACTATAGCTTGGCCCATTCACATGTAACCTTTTTTCCAAAGATTAAAACTACAATTCCGTAATATCTTCAACTTGTGGTACTCATCTAACCTCATGCCCCGTTGCAGGTGAAGAAAGTTACAATGGAGACCGGCAAGAATGGACAATGAAGCATAGTTTATATTTGTTAGTGAAAAAATTTAGAAATATTTGTGTGATACAATCACTATTTCTATGTTTCTTTATCAAGGCAATAGTCTTGTTCACAGTACCTTAATTACTGCACTTGTTGGTTCAAATTACTCATCAGAACATTTATTTACAAATTATTATCCAATTATAAAATCTACTTTGCTCTCTTTTTTGGTTTCATATTGTGCCGATTGACCTAAAATATACCATGCACTGGGCATAGTTAATGGAAAAGTGTGGACAAGAGGACTAATGTTTCAATGGTTATTTTTTTGTTTACCATTCTTGGCATCCTGCCATTTAATTTCATGTTGATCACCAAGTATTCTATAGTAAAACTTCAATTGCTGAACAAACAAAGTTCATGTCATTCAAACACTAAATCAGATTACAAAACAATACATCTTGGCTTTATTATGGTATACTAAGCATGTACTTATATTATGTTATTACCTTGCTTTCTCCACTCTATGCTTGAATATTTTAAAATTGTCCATATAACTTCATCACATTATGTTCATTAATCACCCTTCATTGGTTAGGTCTCACTGTTTTTTCATAGACTCATTCTCTGATACACTCATATGTATAAGTTTCTTTGCTGAATTTCATCCTGCCCTGAACTGGCTCCAATTCAATTTATGATTAATTGCTAGCTTAAACAGTTGATGTTTCTACTTTTAGCAGACCTACAAATTCAATGTTATTTTCCGAGGAGCCATGTTGAAGATCATGGGCCTCATGGCTCGAGAAGTGATGAGTGATTGTCAACGAAAGTAAAATATAGAGGAGACGAAGAGGAGAAGAGACATGTCAGTTCTTGGGCCGCGTGTGACTCAGGTACACGGCCAGCGAGCGACTGCCAGGAAGAGGGACCATGTAGTCGATAGGTGATCCGCTGGTCTGTTGACCAGGTTAGACCCAGGTAAACGGGCAGTGAGCGATTTCCTGGTTGAGGGAGCCGTGGAATTGGGCCGGCCCAATCCGGGTACCCAGTGCGAAGATAGTGGATGCTTTGTCGGTTTCAGCATAAAATCGACGCAACTATCTAGACCACTCATTGGAGATCAGACGGTCCTGAAGTGAACCCGTAGTTGCTACGAAAGCTCCGCATCAGGACAAGTTACCTTTAGATAGGATTTTACTATTTTGCCTTTTAGGCCCACATTCTGTGTTAGTCGAGTCTGGAAAAATCCTAAGGGTATTTTTGTGTTTTCTAGTTTATTTCGGCGTCTATAAAAAATATTAAGGTTATATTGGGATTTTCTTGATTTACTGGGCTGCCTATAAATAGGGCCCCTAATCCACTATGGTTACTTAACTCACTTTAATTAAAAATCAGAGTTCACACCTTCCACCGCCGCTAACGTTTTTGTTCTACTGTTCACCACGCCTGTACACCGGCATTGTGTGTTGCAGTGCTAGCCTCTCTGGTCTTTTTCTTCTCAAGAAAACCAGTGTGCTTTTATTCCCTGGAGGAGTGTAGCAGTAGAAATCGGTGCCTCTCTTTTAGTTTGGCGGAGCAGGCGGGCCGCATTTCATTTGGCCACGCTGGAGCGTAGCAAGCGAAGCATGCAGTGAGGCCTGCACGTGGTGCACTATGAGGTCTGTGCGTGGAGCGGCGCTTAACAACAGCAGCCATGCGCTGGCATTTTTCTTGTTGATGCGATTGGCTTCTGGAAGATGTTGTTCTGCTGCTGGACATGTGTGGAAGCAACAACACATGAAGGCGGTGCTACAACATGCATGACACAACACTCGATGCGCGCACACAAGCCGTTCGACCAAACGTCAATAGGAGACAGTCAATAGCATGGTAACATTCCATTTCTTGATTCTCGTGCACAACAATGTTTATTTCTAATTATTCTGTGATAGATTCATTTACTGCAAGAGTTTTATTTCAGATTGCACTATAATTGGCTATTGATATATCTCTGTATTGTTAGTGTATTTCAATTCATCTGTAAGAAAAAAATTTCATCTGCATTTATTTTGTCTAGTTAAATGCCTGTGATGATTATCCTTATGATGCTTGAGATGTCTATGAGTTTAATGCATTGTTGACCTTCCTTTAAACACTTTGTGGATGTCTTTTCGATTAGGATACCGGTCATTTTTAGGCTAGATTATTTTTGCAAGTAAGATTTGTTTTGTTTCTGCTGTTTGTCTATTGAGGAGCGTTGGGTATTGGGAGAAGGCCATTAATTCGAAAGAAATTTTTAAGCGCCCATTCATCCCCCTCTAGTCGCTACTCTCGGTCCTACAAGTGGAATCAGAGCCTGGTTAGGGATTTTTCATACCTTAACTGGTTCTAACCCAAGGTAGCGATCATGACTTCTTCTAGCAAGGTTCCGTCCCTTGAGGTCTTTGGCTACAACTATTGGAAGACTCGCATGCAAGCCTATCTATTGAGCCAAAGCTCAGTGATATGGGATATGTGCGTTTATGCTACTTTCACAGTGCTTCCGGCTGCAGAGCGTGCTACCGCTAAGATAGTCGCTCTGCATGACCTGAACAACAAGGCAGTGAACATACTATTTTCTGGTTTAGGTCCCAGTGAGTTTGAGTGTGTTAGCAATCTCAACACTGCTCGAGAGATCTGTGCTGTAACACCCCAAATTTTCAAGGAAATAAAAATGTTATTTAATTCAATTTCCTGGAATTAATTATTTTGGAAATACCTTTAATACCCTCTTTATACTTTTAATCTACAACCTTGATGAAATAGCCAAACCAGGAGCTGAAAATTTTTGTATATTATCCCAAAGCCAAGATATATTTTTGAGAATTTTTACAAATTTTTATCAACTTTGGAAGTAGTCTTAATATTTTAATCCATTTTCTGTGATTATTTTTAATCAGAAATTCATTTAAACAGTAACGGGCTCCCTCCTCCCTTTCTCTCTCACCCGGCCGGCCCAGCCCGTCACTCTCGCCCGCCTCGGACTGACAGCCCGACCCTACCCGTCAGTGACCCCCTCTCCTCTCGCACACACGCCCGACACCCTGGCCCCACCTGTCGGCACCAACCGTCCTCCCTCGCGCCCGAGACCGACCCCACCCGTCAGCTGCCTCACTCGTGCGCTCGTGCTCGCTGGCCAGTGGCCCCCACCTGTCGGGTCCGTCTTCCCCGCGAGATCCGCCCCCAAATCCCCCCCTCACCGATCGAAACCCTAACCCCCCTCGGATTCGCTCTCGCCAGCCCCCTCTCCTTAATTACTCATCGGCATTGATTCCCCCTCATTCTCCAGACCGTTTCCCCCTTTATTCCACCGCGTCATCGCCCCCGGATCAAACGCAAGCATGCAAGGCAGGAGCTCACCGACGTTGATGAGAGATTTTACTCTCGGCCTCCCCCGATTATGCCCCCTCTGCCCCCGCCGACGACCCTATTTAAACCCCCTGGCCGTCCGCATTGCACCCCAACGCCCTATCGCTGCGAAAACGAACCAGAGCGCTCGCAATTCGACTTTAGCGCACCACCGCCACCTTCACTCCAATCACCGCTCGCCGTCGCCAGAGCCCCCCTCCGTCCTCGATGACCGCACCTCCATGACCATAGGGACCACCCCGACCTCGGCCACCGCTCCATCGCCGACGGACCCCACCAGAACGCCATCGCCGACGAGGACCCAAACAACTTCGCCACCCTCGCTCGTCGCCGGCCACGCTCCGACGACCCCAAGTCCCTCCAACGGTACCCTCTTGACCCCCACAGTGTACTGGTTCCATTTTAGCCCTTAGAACCGACCGCCGTAGCCCGCCGTGGCCGCTGTACCGCTCGCCGTCGCCAGAGAAGACGACCGGCACGGGTCGAGTACCCGTGCCGTGTCGGATTCGATCCCGACCGTGCGATCACGATCGAGCGGCGCCAGCTTCACCACGTGCGCGATCTAATCCGCACCATCGGATCTAATCGAAGCGATATGTTTTAATCTCGCGCGTCCATCGGTATTTAAAACCCACACTCGATCTGAGTCGTTCATCGCGTACCGGTTCGTTGTTTTAATCTCAGCCGTTCGCGTTATTTTAACTCCCCGCCTCGCCCTCGCGCGTTGGATCTGGATCCAACGGTCCAAATTGGGCCGGACCACGCACACAGTGCGCGGGTTCACCGTGGGCCTTGCTCACCGTGGACCCGAGGCGTTTTAAATTTGAAAATAAATTCCAAAAACTGTTTTAAACTTGTAAAATTCATATCTGGCACATTTGAACTCTAAAAATTGTTATTTCAATTCCAGAAATTTTGTAATTTTATTCTCTACACATTAGTTCCATAAAACAGTATGTTTACTTTGTATTATTCATGATTATTTAAATAGGTATTCAAATGCCCTTAGGGTAAAAATGTAAATTCAATTATTTAAATTTTAGTAAAGTATATATTTATTTTCTTTCTATCCATATACTGAAAACCACTACATTGCCCATGAACCTTTCATCTTAAATTGATTAGAAAGCTTAAAATGAGGTTACCCACATTTAAAACCCTTTTTCAAAGGACAACACTTCACTATATTTCCTTTTAAATTATTTATGAAATAAAATTCAGAAACTTAACAACTTGATTTCCTTTAAATTAAACAAGTTTAAACCTATGTGCTTGTTGTGTGATTTTATATTGTTTAAATTGAATGTTGTATTTATTTTATTTTACTTTATTTATATTGGAAAGACTACGACGCCGCCGAGGAGCCGGAATATTACCCGGAAGTTCCTCCCTCCCCATTCGCTGAACAAGGCAAGTCACCAAACCAATCTTTTGAGCATATTGAACCCATGTCTTACTAAACTATCGCTAAAACACATAGGATATACATGCATTAGTCAAATGAAACCCTTACAATATATTTATTAGGATCTCCTGACCTTGATGTGCCACCAGAGCCATGCTCTCTAGCCTAAACTCCTTGTCACCATGTGATTTGTATTATTAGCTAGTGTCCAATGTATTGACATGATTTCTATAGGATTAAAAATAAGTCGTAGCGATTGGTTCTACTATATGATCCCCGTTATTCTTATCCTTGGAATTTTGTCAGTGTTGGAGTTGTGGTTGTGAGTGAATGCATGGTGGGTTCCGGGTGCAAGCTAGGGCATTGGTCGGTAGCACCCGGGGCACTATAAGGACCGGTTTGCAGGATCCGTTGCAATACACTTCCGTACTAACCACAAGTCTAATGGGTAAGTCCTAACTAAGGTATGGAGTGTTCCAAACCGAGGCCTCCATTTGGAGATGGGTCAATCAGCACCTGCCGGTGGCTTGTACCAATGTGGCGCGAAAGGGGGTGCGACGTTAGCCGGGATGCGGCCCGGCGCGCCGGCGAAACCTAGAGCAGGTGGTTATCGCTTGGAGCATTTCATGTCGAGGTTTTGGCACGAGTTCCCGTGGTATGGGTCATCTTGTTTGGGATGAGTGTGTGCCTTGTGGGTACAGTAGTACATCTGTGATCAGAGTCTTAAATCTTTTCGAAAAGCCGAGCCCACGGTCAAGGGCGGGTTGCGTGACATCCCATAGTTAGATTACTTTGGATATGTATGTGCATGATGGTTTGACATGTAAGGACTGTTGTGCGAGGAGGTAAAACGTACTCCTCGAGTTAGAAGATGTTATTGTTGTTCATGTTTACATTTCTGCATGATTAAATTTGACTACACTAATTGCAACAACTGAAAATGTACTTTTCTGCACTACTAGCCATTACCCTTCATTTGTTATTATCTTGCATTATTACTTGCATTTGCGGTGGCTTGTTGAGTACTTTTTTTACTCATACCCGTTGAACACCACAGAGGATGCCTACTATGAAGACGGTCTGGAGTAGCGACCCAGTCAAGCAATGATCCTAAAGAAGGCGTTCGTCATGCATTTTAATTATCTTTATTATTGTTTTTATTAAAACTCTAATGTAATAAATGTGGTCTACGTACCATGAATATTGTCGTATGTACGATTGTCGCATGATGAACCTCTTGTATTATTGTTTTTCTTATGAAATTCAATAATGTTCCAATTCCGGTAAATCGGGCCACGACAAGATGGTATCAGAGCTGACTTGACTGTAGGAAGCCAAACAGACCCGCCTAGCCAATAGCTGCAGGAAATTATTTCTCGAAAACCTACTTTATAAACTTTGTTCCTCCCCTCACTTTTCTTCAACTGCTGTTTTGTAGATGCCTGTCTACCAAGTCCACAGCTACTGCCGCCACTTTGAGGGCTTCGTCCGGGAGCTCCGCATGATGCTCACATTCCTCGGGTTCCTCTTCGAGCCCGAATTCCAAGGGGTGTACTTGGAGGAGTTTACCGGGCCTTGCGACATCTCCCTCACCGTCCCCGGCTCCGGAGAGCATCTGCCGCCTTTCACCACCGCACTTGGGGTCCCGACTTTCGATGTCGTGTGCCAATGAGTCGCCCTCCAGGCCCTCATGGAGTTGAGGATGATCTATGACGATCGTCTTCAGAACTCGTCCTTCCGGCTTGTGCCGAAGCGCACTCCCGGTGCCTACCGTAGCATCTACCTCGGAGTTCACTTTGTGCGTCATCTGGTCATCACCCGGCAGTCGCATCTTCTTCAGGCTATGGATGACCTACATACCGAGGCGGTGCTCGACGCCGATGAGCACCATGAGGCGGTTGAGTTTCTTCGCCAGGAGACGAAGAACTTGATCCAACAGAACGGCGAGCTACAGCGCAAGATTATGCAGCTGTAGAAGGACATCGCGGAGATGGTTCCCCTCCTGCCGAGGCAGAGGAAGCCCATTCGTGAGCCCGCCCCTCGCCCCAAGAGGATCCCACCACATCCCTCCACCACCGGACCATCCACCGCCAGCGCCCCTGCACCACGCCCCGGCCTCGTCTCCGACCCAATCATCGAGAACTTTCTCGAGCCCACCATCCCTCGAGAGCCGCGTACCCGTGGTTCCGAGAGCACGGAGACCGCCTCCGCTAGCGAGTAGGCATTAGAGACCACTATTTTAATAAAACAATTTTTGTATGTGGTGCTATCTAGAACGAGTTGTGTTGTAGATAGAATAAGAGCTTGATTGTAATGAACAATCTTACCACTTGATTTATACGCATGATCTTTATGAGCTACTTTCTTTAATTGTATTGTCGTCCGCTTTTTACTTTATAACATGGTATATTCAGAAGATGGCCGACAACCGGAACAGCGGCTCAACAACGGAGAAGGAGGAAGCTGCGACGCGCCCGAGGGTGTTGTACCCAACTGGGGTGCAACGGGTCCACGACAATCTGGGTCGCCATCCAACCACCCCACCTTGGCGGAGATGATGGTGAACCAGAACCAATTGATCACCGCCCTCCTCACTCAAATGCAGCACCAACAAGCTCAGTTGGACCGTCTGCAGAATGGAGAACCCGCCCCTCGCGCACCAGCACCTGCGCCCGCTCCCCAACTCTCGGAGTTTCTGTGCGTGTGCCCGCCCATCTTCTCTAGCACCACCAACCCCATGGAGGCCAGAGATTGGCTCCGTACCATTGGGAAGAAACTAGATCTCCTCCCCTGCACAGACCGGGAGCGAGTGGCCTTCGTCACTCACCAGCTCTAGGGTCCCACCGCCGAATGGTGGGACAACTACCATGAGTCCCAGCCTGAGGACCACGTGGTGACATGGGTGGAATTCACCATCACCTTTCGTGCCGCCCACGTCCCCGCTGGAGTCATCGTGGTCAAGCAGCAGGAGTTCCGCGACCTGCAACAAGGTAACCGGACCGTCATGGAGTATCTCCATGAATTCAACCATGTGGCTCGCTACGCGCCGGAAGAAGTGCGGATTGACGCCCTCCGCCAGGCCAAGTTCCTCCGGGGACTCAAGGATGGGCTGTCCATCCAGCTCGTCGCCACCGACTACGCCGACTTCCAACGGCTTGTCAATAAAGCGCTCATCCAAGAGACTGAGTAGAACAAATTGGACCTCAAGAAGAGGAAGATGATCGCCTTCAAGCATCAACAGGCGAACTCCCAGAGGCCCCGCTTCGTTCCTCCGCCACCAGCGCCCGCCTACCATCCTCAACCTGCCTACAGGCCGCCTCACGCCACCGGTGGATCCAACACTGGGCATCCCCGCCCCGCTCCACCAGTGAGGAGCCATGCTGAATAGCGTGGGTCTCATGGCTCTAGATATGATGAGTCATTGTCAACGATAGTCAAAGAGGACAGAAGAAGAGAGGAGATCTGTTGTTTCATGGGCCGCGTGTGACTCAGGTACACGGGCAGCGAGCGACTGTCGGGCTGAGAGAGCTGCGAAGTCGGGCTGGCCCAATCCGGGTACATGGGCCAGAAGCAGCAGAAGACCCACTGTGCTGTTGACCAGGATTGACTCAGGTACACGGGCGGTGAGTGATTGCCGGGCTGAGAGAGCTGCGGAATCGGGCCGGCCCAATCCGGGTACCTAGTGCAAAGCCGGTGGAGGCTTTGTTAGTTTCGGCGCAAAACTGGCAACCACTGATCTTGTATCGGACTGTCCAGAAGAGAAGCCGTAGTCGCTACGAAAGCTTAGCTTCCGGATAAGTCAACTGTATCTCTAGGCCCACAGTCAGTCAGTCGAGTCTGTAAAAATTCCTAAGGGTAGTTGAGTCTTTTCCTTTATTTTAGCGTCTGTAAAAAACCCTAAGGGGATGGTGGAATATTACTAGTGTTGGGCAGCCTATAAATAAGGCCCCAATCGCTAGGGTTAGGTCACCCTTTTGCTGAAATCACTTTTTATTCTATTGGGTCATTTTGCTTCCTGTGTTTTCTCTCTCCTGCTCCTGTTCATGTGCACCACCAGGCTCCTGTGCAAGAAGTTTCTATTCCTGCATTCTCTCTGCTATTCATTACGCTGTGAGAGTTTATCCTCTGTTGATGATTGTGCTATGCAGTGATTTTTGTGGATCTGAATCTTCATGCACCGTGCGTTTTTAGATCTCTATTTTCTTCTCTGTTGCTTCTGTTCTTCGTGAGGAGTACCAGTTCTTGCTTGTAGCAAGTAGTACCTACTCCTTGTAGCAACAGTACTCTAGGCCTGCTTTTTACTGCGTAGCTTTTTGATCGAGTTGACAGGGCCAAAGTCCCTTTTCTTGTGTGAAGTCCAACTCTGTGAAGCAGGCTTCGAATCTGCAGACTTCGAATCTACAGACTTCAAATCAGTAGACTTCGAATCTACAGACTTTGAATCAGCAGACTTCGAATCAGCAGGCTTCGAATCTGCAGGCTTCGAATCTGCAGACTTCGAATCATCAGACTTCGAATCAGCAGACTTCGAATCTGCAGGCTTCGAATCAGCAGACTTCGAATCAGCAGACTTCGAATCAGCAGACTTCGAATCTGCAGGCTTCGAATCTGCAGACTTCGAATCAGCAGACTTCGAATCAGCAGACTTCAAATCTGCAGGCTTCGAATCTGTAGGCTTCGAATCAGCAGACTTCGAATCTGCAGGCTTCGAATCAGCAGACTTTGAATCTACAGGCTTCGAATCCACAGGCTTCGAATCCGTAGACTTTTAAGCAGGCTTCGACACTACAGGCTTCGACACTGCAGGCTTCGCCAAGTTTCGAACAGGAGAAAAATTTTGCACAGTAACTTCTCATCCCATTCCATGTGTACTTAGATTATTTTACTGAGAAGTTTGATCTGCCATGTCTTGAATATTTTGTTAATCTGCCTATTAGCACTGTACTGGTGTTTCTTTATTTTCGACACCGGTCTTTTCTAGGCTAGATACTTTTAGACTTAGGCAATCTGTCCTCGCTTTGCTGCTTAGTCTTTTGAGGAGCGTTGGGTTTTGGGAGCAGGTCATTGATTCGAAAGAATTTTTTAGGCGCCCATTCACCCCACCTCTGGTCGCTACTTTTGGTCCTACAACCAGCTCCGGCCGCTCAGCCGACGCCCGCCGCCAAGGCCCCGATCTTGAAGGATCGCCAAGGAAGGCCGGTAGTTTGCTTCAACTGCCGGAAGGAAGGGCACTATTCACACCAGTGTCCCTACCCCAAGCAGCCCCAAGGCGCGGCACCCAACCAGGCGGTTCATGCCCGCGTCAACCACATCACCGTGGTGGAAGCTCAAGAGGCTTCCGAAGTCATGCTCGGTACGTTTACCGTAAATTTCGTACCAGCTATGATTTTATTTGACTCTGGAGCAACACATTCCTTCATCTCTGAAGATTTTGTGAAAACCCACAACTTGGATGTGCTCCCTCTATCCTTCCCCATGATGATTGCCACTCCAGGCAACAAGACCTTAGCCCACTTATACAGTCCTAAGGTTAAGATAGAGATCCAAGGAATATTATTCTGGGCCGAGCCAGTCCTCATTAAGTGCACCGAACTCGACCTCATCCTAGGGATGGATTGGTTGATGAAGCACAAGGGGGTGATCGACTGTGCCAACAAGTCCGTCACAGTGACCAACCCTGAAGGCGAAGCCGTCACCTTTCGGATGACTAGCCGCAAACCACTCGAAGCATCCCTCCACTCGCTAGCCCTTGAAGAAGTGCCCATAGTCAAGGAGTTCATGGACGTCTTCCCAGAGGACCTACCAGGAATGCCTCCCAAGCGGGACATCGAATTCAGAATCGAACTTGTCCCCGAGACCACTCCAATCTCCAAGCGTCCATACCGGATGGCCGCCAATGAAGTAGTCGAGGTCAAGAGCAACATCGAAGACCTAGAGCAGAAAGGGTACATCCTGCCGAGTACCTCACCCTGGGGTGCACCAGTTATCTTTTCCATGAAGAAGGACAAGACCAAGAGGATGTGCATGGACTATAGAGCCTTGAACGATGTAACCATCAAGAACAAGTACCCATTGCCTCGGATCGACGACCTGTTCGATCAACTGAAGGGATCCTCGGTGTTTTCCAAGATTGACCTCAGGTCAGGTTATCACCAATTGAGGATTAGAGAAGAGGACATGCCAAAGACTGCCTTCACCTCTCGCTATGGACTCTACGAGTATACTGTGATGTCGTTCGGAGTCACGAATGCCCCGACCTTTTTCATGAACAAGATGAACAATGTTTTCATGGAGTTCTTGGATAAGTTCATCGTGGTATTCATCGACGATATTCTTGTCTACTCCAAGACCAAGGAAGAGCACGAAACTCACCTCCGTCTAACCCTCGGAAAGCTAAGGGCGCAGCAATTGTACGCCAAATACAGCAAGTGCGAATTTTGGTCATCTAAGGTAAAGTTCCTCGATCATGTCATATCTGCCGGAGGAATAGCAGTGGACTCGACCACCATGGAAGTAGTGACCAACTGGCTGCATCCCACTACCGTGACCGAGATCGAGAGTTTTCTCAGATTGGCCGGATACTACCGCCGGTTCATCGGGAATTTTTCAAAGATCGCCAAACCTATGACCAGACTTCTACAAAAAGAAGTGAAGTTTGAATGGACCCCAGATTGTGAAGAAAGCTTCCAAAACCTCAAGAAGAAGCTCATGTCAGCCCCAATCCTGACCCTGCTGGACATCCAGAAAGACTTCCACGTCTACTGCGATGCTTCTCGCCAAGGTTTGGGATGTGTCTTAATGCAAGATGGGAAGGTGATATCCTACGCCTCCCGATAGCTGAGACCGCATGAGCTGAACTACCCAACCCACGACCTGGAATTAGCAGCCGTGGTTCATGCCTTGAAGATATGGAGACATTACCTTGTGGGGAATCGGTGTGAGGTCTTCACCGACCACAAGAGCCTCAAGTACATATTCACCCAACCAGACCTGAACCTCAGGCAAAGGAGATGGTTGGAACTGATCAAGGATTACGACTTGGGCATCCATTATCATCCAGGCAAGGCAAATGTGGTGGCAAATGCCCTTAGTCGAAAAGGGTACTGCAATGCCATCATGATTCAGGACCAGGCCTCTTTATTATACAAGGAGATGGAAAGGCTGAATCTAGGGATCACCACCCAAGCGTACCTCGCTCCCTTGGAGTCTTGGACTATCTTGATAGACCAGATCCGAGAAAAGCAGAAGGAAGACCCAGACATCTTGGAGATCCAGCAGAACATGAGGAAGGGTAAAGCCCCCGGATTTTCCGAGGACGAGCACGGTACCATCTGGTTCGGAAACCGGATATGTGTGCCCGACAAGGCTGAGTTGAATGCTCTCATTCTCCAAGAAGCCCATGATACTCTATACTCCATACATCCTGGGAGTACCAAGATGTATCAAGACCTGAAGGAAAAATATTGGTGGGTCAGCATGAAGAGGGAAATAGCTGAGTATGTGGCCAAGTGCGACACATGCCGGTGAGTCAAGGCAGAGCATCAAAGACCTGCTGGACTTCTTCAACCCCTCAAGGTCCGCGAATGGAAGTGGTAAGAGGTTGGAATGGACTTCATCACGGGACTGCCCAGGACCCAAGCTGGTCATGATTCTATCTGGGTGATCGTCGACCGACTCACCAAAGTAGCTCACTTCATCCTGGTCAAGACAACTTACACCGTCACCAAGTTGGCTGAGTTGTATATGACCCGGATCGTATGCCTTCACGGAGTTCCTAAGAAGATCGTGTCTGACCGTGCGAGTCAGTTTACCTCCAAGTTTTGGAAGAACCTTCAAGAGGAACTCGGCAGCCGACTGAACTTTAGCATCGCCTATCATCCACAGACCGACGGTCAAACCGAAA
This sequence comes from Zizania palustris, assembly GCA_019279435.1. Taxonomy (NCBI): domain Eukaryota; kingdom Viridiplantae; phylum Streptophyta; class Magnoliopsida; order Poales; family Poaceae; genus Zizania; species Zizania palustris. The sequence continues at coordinate 5,129,217 of JAAALK010000081.1, read as the reverse complement.
GAGTCAACCAGATATTGGAGGATATGCTTAGAGCTTGCGCTCTAGACTTTGGCGGAATGTGGGACAAGAACTTGCCCTATGCGGAGTTCTCCTACAACAACAGCTATCAAGCCAGCCTGCAAATGTCCCCGTTCGAAGCACTTTACGGGCGTAAGTGCAGACCAGAGAGTCGCAACTGTTTGGGACATATATAATAAGAGAAGCTGAAGAGAAGGTCAAGGTCATCGGGGACAGATTGAAGATAGCCCAGTCCCGACAGAAGATCTACACCAATAACCGTCGAAGATACCTAACCTTTGAGGAGGGTGACTATGTCTATCTCCGTGTTACTCTCCTCCGTGGCACTCAAAGGTTCAACATGAAAGGCAAGCTAGCACCCCGTTACGTCGGACCTTTCAAAATCCTCCAACGGCAAGGAAAAGTGGCACATCAACTAGAACTGCCTCCATCGTTGGCAGGAGTTCATGATGTGTTCCACCACTACTACAAAGCGACACTGTAGCGGCGGGCAAAACCGACCTATAGTGGCGGGCATCCAGTCCACCACTGCTCTAACGCCACTGCTATGCCTTGTTAGCAGTGGCGGGCAGAGTGCCCGCCACTGCTGTGTCAACAGCAGTGGCGGGCGCGCTGACCTCATCTGCCCACCACTACTATTGATAACAGCAGTGGCGGGCAGATGAGGTCAGCGCGCCCGCTGACACAGTGGTGGCAGGCGAGCTGACCTCATCTACCCGCCACTACTGTGTATAACCCATAACACAAAATGCTGTTATCCATAATTCATAGTTCCACATACCAAAACACAGAAATTATATGCTTCACACAGCCATCCACATACACAGCAGCAAAACATCCACATATCCACATACACATCCACAACAGCAACACATCAACACAACGACAACCGATCTAATCAATTTACAAATTTACAAAGTTTACATTTCATCACACATCAAGTTTAAAAAGTTTACATCTATCAAAATTTCAAAATTAACCATTGTTTCACAAATACATGCTCATGTGGTTTATGTTTCACAAATACATGCTCATGCTCATGCATCTTTTCTTTGCTTCTCATCAGCTTCAAAATTTTTAGCGATTTGTTGTTCTTGCCTTTTTGTTCTATCGGTCCAATCATATAAAGTTGGATGTTTGGCCACTTCACCCTCGGGATCAAAGAATGCTCCATGCTCATGAAGAACTTCATGCATCATGAAGCGGCACATCCTTGATACGATTCCATACATTTTTGATTCTGAGAGTTGGCTCTTCTCAGCAATGGTTGATGGACCTGACGCCTGCATACATAACATATAAGTACATACATTGCAATTTATATTAGATTAACACACAATAAATCAACTTACTTCTTTACTGAGGTCAGAGACTGTCCGCGCAAATTTTCCTAAGCCATTGCTCATGAAATCACATGTGTAGTACCCGCAATGCACCGAACCAAGAGGTTGTTTGTGACACTTCAAAATAGACAAAGTTAGAATGGTATATAGTTTGGCTTTATCAATTGAATTAAGAAATTTCAAGGTATAATATTATCGGATAGTTGGTTCTGATATGCATATCTTTCGGCCTCTGTGGATCATGTGGGCCACCTAACCTTTCCACGTAGTATTTGAATGCACTCTGAATAACATTTAATATATCTTGATAATCTTTTTTGGGTTTGTCGAGAGAGTCGAGCACATAAACCCTTGAGTCTTTCGGGTATATCAGAAGTGCAATTCAATGATCACTACCGAAATAAGTAATATATGATTATGTTAGTTTCATAATCGATAAAACGTAATTAAGTGGATATAGTGGGTATACTTACTTAAAATTATACGCCCCACTTATCATTTCTCTGTCACTCCATTTATACATGCATTGCGCAATATACAACGCGGCACAATTCCTTTTATTCTTCTTATGTGCGTCTTGGTCTTTATTGAACATCTTTTTTTGAAATTTTTTCCGACCGGCGGTCCAGTACTTGTTATTGTCCCGATTTAGTACCGGGTTCAGTGTACTTTGGCTTATGAATGACGGGTTCAAGTACCCATATTTATTAGAAGTGTCACAACATGAATTCAAACTGCATATGTTATGAAACAATAGTCAATATAAGACATGATTACTTTTTGCTTTGTATTGACAAAGTATAAAGTACTTACAGGCACCAGAGTATCATGTATGTGATGTCGATTCGCTTCAGACGGAACATCCGATGGAAGTCGTCGAAAAATAGTGCAAGAGTAAACTCTGGTCAGTTGAATATTTCTTTTGGAACCTTCACTTCTATGTGTGTAACACCTAACGCAGACGCTTTGAGGTACCAGTCATGGAATGATCCCATCTCCCAAGGCATACTCTTAAGCACTCGTTGGGGTAATAATGGTTTGCCTAGTTCATATTCAATATAATCCTCGTCTCCGTAGGTCCATTTATCAACAGAAAGTGAGGCCACCTGCTTTTGTATTGGAGCCTTTATGGGAGCCTCTACGGGCGTAGAACGTGTTTGCCCCACAGTACTAAAAAATTTAAGCATTTCAGATTTAGGCGCAGAACACTGCCCAACTTGAACAATTGTCTTGTGGATTGCTGGCTTTGGGCGTGCATCGTGTTTTTCAGGCTCGGCCAATGGCACTTGAGGCTCAGCCGGAACTGGCACTGGAATTTGATCTGGCTCTGACACTTTTATGTTGGGCTCATTAGTGGACTCAAGCACTGGCACTGGCTCTGTCACGTGAGGATCAGGCTCAGTCACTTTCGATTCTATCACTTCTGCCACTTTATCAGGCATTGGCTCTTCCTCTACCTTTTCCTCTATCTCACGCTCATCAACAGGTGATAAAGATACTATATTTTGCACATCCTGAGATAAAAGATATGTGGGGGATTGTGATGAGACAATAGGCGATTTACTCTGAGAACTTGTCTGCAGTAATTTGATATCTCGGCTCGCCCATAGGACAAAGTTATTTAGAGCATATCCGATTGTCTCAATCCCCTCATCAAGCATTGGAAGATCCAAGGGGTCATTAATAAATCTGTCATTGGTGATCTCATTGACCTGAACCTTGGTATAGTCAGCAGGAATAGGCCGATTGTGAAATAAATCCCCAGGCATAGCAATGCCTCGTGCAGCTCTTGGGAATGCCCTTTGCGCCCTATCGGTACATGCAGGCTGCATGGTGTGTCCTCTTTAATATAATTTACAGGAAATTTGTCTTGTACTAAGCCAACACTGCTTGGTACGTCGAGTCGTATCTCTAGCATAATTATTTGTCCTGCTGCAGCCTGCATTATGTTTGGATTCTCGTTAATAAATTCAAAAAAGTGTCGCTCCCACTCTGCACGGCGCTCTGCGGCGTCGTCTGTGCGTGCTTGACGCTTCTTGTATGTGGCACCCTCCTGTTTCTTGAAAGTATTTTTCCAGGGTGCTATAGAAGAGACACCTCGGGTGCGCCCTCGATGTTCCTCGTTTCCGAGAGCAGATGTAAGCTGGTCATTACATCCCTCGGGCTTGAACTTTCCAGTCTTCTCCAACTCAGTGATTTCCTGTGCTTTCTGGAATACTTCACTAGTCCATGAGTCGGAGAGCATATATTGGCCCTCGGGTGTTTTTTAGCTCGACCTAGGAGCCATCTCTTAGTGCGCTGATCAGCACCTGAAAACTGTTCAGGTAACCCAGCCGCACGGTCCTCCTCCTCCTTTCTGCTCCACTCATCCTCCTTGGCCTTATATCCACCTGCCCCAAGTTTATGTGGGAACTTATTCTTCTTATTAAGTTCTTTGGACATGATGCTCTCTTGTTTGGCTTCTTACGAGCAATGCTGTATTTTGAATTCGTTCCATTCATTTGGCGTTATAAAGCCGTAGTCATTGAGTGGCGACTCATCTTTCTGAAGGTATTGTGTGTTCAGTTTAGTCCTAAATGTACGGAGAGCCTTCCCGATAGTCTTCAATGTGGCAGCTTTAGCGTCTTCTAAGCGGTCTTCCGGGAATTTATAATGCGCTTTTATATGCTGCCACAATTCGTTCTTTGTAGCTTTAGGGACAGTCTTCCAATTTTTCCAAACTATCTTACATCGCTCCCTGGCGAGACATCCACAGTCGTTACGCCACTTCGCTGTGATTTCTTTTGGCTTCTTTGGAGCCCCATCAACATGCACTTCTTCAACCTCATAGATAGTTGTATGCAGCTTGTTCTTCTCCTGTTTCCCTCTCCTCTTCGCATTTGCAGAGGATGTTGTGGCAGCGGGCTCAACATCTGTTCGCTCAGCTGACTCAATAGCTGGGGCAATAGTTGTTCTTTTCTCGACTTGGAATAATTGACGCTTGCTTCCTCGCTTTGGACGATCCTACGATGATAGACAATGTGAGCTTCAGGAATGTAATCCTTGGTTAGAAGATGCTCTGACTTGTTACTAACGTAATAATTACCTCCGCTTGAGCTTCAGGAATGTAATCCTCATCAGCGACTTCTCTCGTTCTCTTCTTCCTAGGCTCAATTGGATGTTCATTCTCCGGAGAGTGGTACGAAGATTCGCTATCGGAGGATCCTTCAGATGAACCCTCTTTATTTGTTTTTGTGGGAGACTCGTAGATGAGCTCCTCGATGGAACGTCCTTCTTCCGCCATAGATAAACTATTCATAGTTAAGAGGCTAATGTATCAGAATTTTGGTTATGCAAAAAATGTCTACTGTCATATTAATCCTAAAGTTAGGATATTGTGTTGTTCTCTCTCTCTAGTGTTGTTGAGGCCTTAGCATATTTTGTGTTGTTTTTCAAAATGTTCATGGCTGCCATGGAACCATGTGCACATCCATTCCCTGTCAGCAACACGAGAAAGAAGAAGCTGTTGATGGAATGGATGTGTCACATGGCTTGATGACATACATGAGATAACTCAATAACAATTTGCATCATAGGCCACTAAAAGGAATTGCGGAATCTAATGTTGGCCTTCAACCGGATGAACTTGAGGATTAGTATAGTAGCCTTAGAAGTAATAACAGTAGTAAACTGATCACAGTGTTGTTGAGGCCTCAGCATATTTTGTGTTGTTTTTCAAAATGTTCATGGCTGCCATAGAACCATGAGCACATCCATTCCCTGTCAGCAACACGAGAAAGAAGAAATTGTTGACAAGAATGGATGTGTCCCATGGCTTGATGACATACATGAGATAACTCAATAACAATTTGCATCATAGGCCTCTAAAAGGAATTGCAGAATCTAATGTTGACCTTCAGCCGGATGAACTTGAGGATTAGTATATAGTAGCCTTAGAAATAATAGTAGTAGTAAACTGATCATAGTGTTGTTTATGCCTCAGCATATTTTATGTTGCTTTTCAAAATGTTCATGGCTGCCATGAAACCGTGTGCACATCCATTCCATGTCAGCAACACGAGAAAGAAGCTATTGACAGGAATGGATGTGTCACACGGCTTGATGACATACATGAGATAACTCAATAACAATTTGCATCATAGGCCTCTAAAAGGAATTGCAGAATCTAATGTTGGCCTTTAGCCGGATGCATGAACTTGAGGATTAGTATATAGTTGCCATAGAAATAATAGCAGTAGTAAACTGATCACAATGTTGTTTAGGCCTCAGCATATTTTGTGTTGCTTTTCAAAATGTTCATGGCTGCCATGGAACCGTGAGCACATCCATTCCCTGTCAGCAACACGAGAAAGAAGAAGTTGTTGACAGAAATGGATGTGACTCACGGCTTGATGACATACATGAGATAACTCAATTACTATTTGCATCATAGGCCTCTAAAAGGAATTGCAGAATCTAATGTTGGCCTTCAGTCGGATGAACTTGAGGATTAGTATATAGTAGCCTTAGAAATAATAGCAGTAGTAAACTGATCACAGTGTTGTTTAGGCCTCAGCATATTTTGTGTTGCTTTTCAAAATGTTCATGGATGCCATGGAACCGTGTGCACATCCATTCCTTGTCAGCAACACGAGAAAGAAGAAGTTGTTGACAGGAATGGACGTGTCACACGGCTTGATGACATACATGAGATAACTCAATAACAATTTGCATCATAGGCCTCTAAAAGTAATTGTAGAATCTAATGTTGGTCTTCAACCGGATGCATGAACTTGAGAATTAGTATATAGAAGCCTTAGAAATAATAGCAGTAGTAAACTGATCACAATGTTGTTGAGGCCTCAGCATATTTTGTTGCCATGGAACATTAGCGGGAAAAACAACACAAAATATGCTGAGGTCTCAACAACACTAGAGAGAGAGAGAACAACACAATCTCCTAACTTGAGAATTAATATAGTGGCTTCGGAAGTAATAGCTGACTACTGTAGCCAAGAAGAGTTTTCATACATTTCCCACCTTTGACACTATGATCAGTTTACTACTGTAGCCTCAGAAGTAATAGCAGTAGTAAACTGATCACAGTGTCAAAGGTGGAAAATGTATGAAAACTCTTCTTGGCTACAGTAGTCAGCTATTACTTCTGAAGCTACTATATTAATCCTCAAGTTAGGAGATTGTGTTGTTCTCTCTCTCTTGTGTTGTTGAGACCTCAGCATATTTTGTGTTGTTTTTCAAATATGTTCATGGCTGCCATGGAACCGTGAGCACCTCCATTCCCTGTCAGCAACTCGAGAAAGAAGAAGTTGTTGACAGGAATGGATGTGTCCCACGGCTTGATGACATACATGAGATAACTCAATTACTATTTGCATCATAGGCCTCTAAAAGTTGTTCTAAAAAAGTGGTAATGTGGTATGCAATATTTCTCATGGCATAACTTAGATATAGAAGACTTCACTCAAAATTAGACTAATATATATTAGGTGAATGGTACATTTCCATTAATCAATGCCAAAATAGGTGTAACAAAGTAGTATACAGTGGTTCTACAAATGATCAATGTTTTCAAGTCATCTACTTGAGTACTTGTGATGTTTGCTGTTTTTAGTTGAATTGTTGATGTTTTGCTACTCTATTTTAATTTAGCAGTTAATCTTCATGGCTTTGTGAGCCATCTATTTCAGTTTCAGAACTTGTTTATTTCAAATTGTGAACTATAATGGCAGCAACAGCTCTGAGATGGTGGCGATGGGCTTCAGGGACGACAACGACGGGTCCAAGGTTGGTGGCGCGGGCATTGGGAGCGGCAGTAACTGGCGGGAGAAGATTAGGGCTTAGGGTTTTCAGACGGCGGGAGCGAAATATTTATATAGGTGGATTAGCAGTGGCGGGCATGCTGATGTCATACTGCCCGCCACTGCTATTTTATGATAAACTAATTGTTAGTCCCTTAGCTAACTAATGGTTAGCCATTAGTCCACAAAAATGAACTAATTTGATCTAAAATGGGCACTTAGACTATTATGCCCCCTACACACCACCATAGCACGATTATTGTAGCGAGACAAAATCGTCTTTAACTATCTATTAATCCAAAGTATCCAAATATGCATGACTAATTTTTAGCCAACTATTTTTTTACAGGACTAAAGAACTAAATGAGAGTGAGGGCAGAGAGGTATGTAGCACTTTTAGTCTTTTTTAGCAAGGTTTTGGGGACTAAAGGGCTAAAGTTTAGGGACAAAACTTTAGTCCCTTTTATCCCCCATGTTTGGCAATTTAGGGACTAAAAGGGACTAAAGTTTAGTCCCTAAACTTTAGCAGCCCTAAACCAAACACCCCCTAACAAAGACAATTCTTTTTTATAGATCTAATGACAATTAGAGGTAACCTAATGATAATAATCTCTCCTTTTTTACATTTTCTAAAGCATTAACAGACATAACTTTATTGATCAGATAGATATATGAAAAGGAGTCAGTAGGTATTAGCTCCATCCTGTTATGAGTAGAAGCAACCAGTTAGCTATGTGATGGGTTTGTGTTTGTGACAAGTGTTCATCTGGTAAGTGGTGCCCAAGCAAGCATTTTTGGTTCAGATTAAGATTAGGTCGATTCAGCTTTATTGGTGCAAGAACAGGGACTTTTAAATTGTAGCACTAGAAAGAGAGGACTTTTAGAACATTTCAACCTGAACGGGGACGGCGGCGCGGGGTCCGGCGACAGTGACGTGGGCTCCGGTGGAGTTCGGGGGGACGACGGCGATGGGTTCCGAGGGTGGCGGCGTGGGCTCCGGGACGGGGATGGCGGCGTGCGTCGGGGACGGGGATGGCAACGACGAGGGGTCCGGGTACACCGACACGGGCTCTGGTTATGGGCTTCGAGGATGACTGCGATGGCTCCGAGGTGGCGGCGAGGGGTCCGTGGACACCAACGGCTCCGAGATGGCGGCGACGGGCTTCGGGGACGACAACGACGGGCTCCAAGGGTGGTGGCGCGGGCACTGGGAGTGGCAGTAACTGGCGGGAGAAGATTAGGGCTTAGGGTTTTCAAACGGTGGGATCTGCAATTTATATAGGTGGATTAGCAGTGGCGGGCATGCTGATGTCATCCTGCCCGCCACTGCTATTTTCTCATAGTAGTGGCGGGCATGCTGACGTCACCAGTCCGCCACTACTAATCCGCCCGCTGCTGGTGCTCGATGCCACTACTAAAAGGAATAGCAATGGCGGGCTGATGACGTTAGCATACCCGACCGCCACTACTATAAGAGGTGGGAATTATCTAATATACGTTGTGATAGATTTCGAGAAACACTTTGTAGCGTAGTGGTGCAGGGGTTGCTTTGGTGCCATGCAGTTCGAGATTCGAACCTTGCTGCCGGCAGGCGGTTTGAGGTTCGAACCTTGCTGCTAGCATCCAAACATTTTTTTTACATTTCTATTCTAATTTTCATGACTTTTTTATTCATGTTTAAATTCTAGTTTGAACTTGATTTTTTTAACAATAAAAATACATCATAACTTATCAAATTTAAAAAATTGGTATTTTTCTGCCTCACTTTACTTTTTTTTATTTCATTAAGAAACATGAGATTCTTCGGGGATGGATTAGGGTTTAGAGAAGAAATGACTGAGGTTTGAAAGCAAAATCTATAGTTTATTCTTCCTTTGAAATTGAAACTTTTTGTACAATAAAAATACAACACCAATATTCTAATTGCAAAAATTGGTATTTTTCTCCCTTAGTTTACTGTTTTTATTTCATTAAGTGTGTTTTTATGATCAAAGTCAAAATAAGTTCAATTTGAACTATAAGACATGAAATAATTCACCAAAATTTATAGAAAAACCATATTCATGTTTTGACTCTATAATTAGTTATTATCCAGTAAATTTAAAACCATCATAAAAATGTAGGTTTCCACAACACTCGATCGACAACTTGTATTTTTATAGTTTTTAATCCTCAGAAAATAAAATAAAGTCTAAAAAAGATGAGACTTGTCATGTTGTTATGATATGATCGATCCATAGATGTTGTCATAAAAAATAAAATTGTTTCGAGAAAATAATCATGTAGGGCGTTAAGAAACCTAGCTAAGATTCTCTGGGGATGAATTAGGGTTTAGAGATGAAATGACTTAGGTTTGAAAGCAAAACCTATAGTTGATTCTTCCTTTGAACTTGAAACTTTTTTTACGATAAAAATATAACACCAATATTCTAATTGCAAAAATTGGTATTTTTCATTAACAGAAATTGGTATTTAAATGCAAAAAAGTCCACGTAGAGGTAGGGATTACCTAGCATACACTGCACACATAGCCGAGAAATACATTGTAGCATAGTGGTGCGGGGGGTGCTTTGGTGCCATGCGGTTTGAGGTTCGAACCTTGCTGCCGACAAGCGGTTTGAGGTTCGAACCTTGCTGCTGGCCCCAAATCAACATTTTTTTTCTGTTTTGTACTTTTTAAAATTTTCAGCACTTTTTAATTGATGTTTAAATCCTCGTTGAACTTGAATTTTTTTTAACAATAAAAATACATCATAATTTATCAAATTTAAAAAGTTAGTATTTTTCTGCCTCAGTGTACGTCACTCGACTTAGTGGTGGCAGGCCGATGACATCATGCGACCGCCATTACTAAAAGGATTAGCAGTGGCGGGCTGGTGACGTAAGCGTGCCCGCCACTACTAATCCGCCCGCCGCTGGTGGGGTTATCTAACATACGTTGTGATAGATTTTGAGAAACACTTTGTAGCGCAGTGGTGCGGGGGTTGCTTTGGTGCCATGCGGTTCGAGGTTCGAACCTTGCTGCTGCCGGCAGGCGGTTTGAGGTTCGAACCTTGCTTCTAGCATCCAAACATTTTTTTACATTTCTATTCTAATTTTCATGACTTTTTTATTCATGTTTAAATTCTAGTTTGAACATGATTTTTTTAACAATAAAAATACATCATAACTTATCAAATTTAAAAAATTGGTATTTTTCTGCCTCACTTTACTTTTTTTATTTCATTAAGAAACATGAGATTCTCTGAGGATGCATTAGGGTTTAGAGAAGAAATGACTGAGGTTTGAAAGCAAAATCTATAGTTTATTCTTCCTTTGAAATTGAAACTTTTTGTACAATAAAAATACAACACCAATATTCTAATTGCAAAAATTGGTATTTTTCTCCCTTAGTTTACTGTTTTTATTTCAATAAGTGTGTTTTTATTTCATGTTGTTACGATATGATCGAGACTTTGTAGCGCGGTGGTGCGGGGGCTCGCTTGACACATCATGTTTATTTGAAAGCAAGTAAACAAACACAAGTCCAGGCTGGGGAAACCAGCTTACACATCGAAACGCACTACTAGTCAAACCCAAAAGAAAGATATGGTTTGGAGCTTCTTCTTCCTCGGCACAAACCTAACCTATTTCTGGTTAAACAGATTAAAAGCCTCAACTTGCCAATCCTCAACCAACTCGGCATCATCAGGCAGTCTGAACTGCTCTCCATGTTCCTGAACAAGAAAATACACGCGGCGGCTATAGTGAGAACAACATATCAACGATTGAATTGGATGATAAAAATATAAAATTTGCATAAAAAGAGGATCTTGCCTCCTTCCTCCTCTTGCTGCCGCATTGCTCTACATGCTTCCCTTTTCCACTGCTAGCCTCGGCATGTTTCCCTCTACCACCGGTTGTCTCATCATTCTTTCGTCTGCCAACACTTACCCTATCTGGTTGCGGCGATCGCGAGTCGTCCTCCGAGTCGGAGTCCATTATGAGAATCACTTTCTTCACCAAACAACTGCAAACTATACCATCATGTACCTTATGTTTACCGCATTTGCAAACCTCACACACGCCACTTGATGTAGAGTCTGAGGATCCACTGTTTGGTTCAATCTTAGGAGGAGTCATCTGCAATTTTCTTGTCACATTGATATAACATTAAAAAACCCTAAGATAGTAATATTATAGCACATTAAAAAACATTATTGTTATAGTGGAATTTGTTTTCTCAAAAAAATTTTATAGTACATTAAAAAACATTATTGTTATAGTGAATTCTACTAGTAATATTATACTAAATTATATTACCATGCATAAATTAATATAACAATTAGAAATCATTTTAACCTTAAGCTCGAATAAAATAAGACCAAAGATAGGTTAATAATCATTTACTGACTTGATGGCGGCGACGGGCGGCGCCGACGGGCTCCGAGGAAGGCGGCGACGGGCGGAGGGCAGCGGCGACGTGCTCCGGGATGTCGATGACGGCGACGGGAGGAGGGGGGCAACACGGGAGTTTAGGGTTTAGAAAATGAAACTAGGTTTTCGGACGGCGGGAGTGGAAAGTATATATAGGTGTATTAGCACTGGCGGGCATGCTGATGTCATTCTGCTTGTTACTGCTATTTTCTCTTAGTAGTGGCGGGCATGCTGACGTCATCCAGCCCGCCACTACTAATAGAGGTAGGGATTATATATATAGCACATAATACACTTCCTACAATGACGTGAAACACTTACTAGCGCAGTGGTGCGGGGGGCTCACTTGGGGCCATGCGGTTCGAGGTTCGAACCTCGCTGCCGGCAGGCGGTTTGAGATTTGAACCTTGCTGTTGGCCCCAAACATTAAATATTTTAGAAAATTTTCTATTGATGTTTAATTAAATCCTCATTTGATCTTGAACATGTTTTAACAATAAATGACATAATTGATTTTACAAATACACACGCTAAACATAAATGATCTAGCCTTGTACTAATTTTCCATCGCCATTGGTGCGTAGATAAGGAATCACACTGCAAAATGACAGTTTTGCTTCAACCACATTGATCCTTGATATGTCAACGAAAAACGGCACCTCATCAAACTAATTGTATTCTTCTTCGTCTTCGACTCCATCAACTCCAACAATTCTTTGTTTTCCTAGAGCAATGATGTATTTTTTCTCATCTTTAGGATCAAGTATGTAAAATACTTGTGCCACGGATTGAGCGAGTATCCAAGGGTCATCTTTATAAGCCACCTTATTAAGGTCAACTATCATAAACCCGTAATCATCCACCTCCACACCTTCTGGATGTCTGACCCATTGACACTTAAATACAGGGATTTCTATAGAGTTTCCGTAGTTAAGTTCCCATATTTCTTCGATGTATCCATAGTAAGCATTCTTTTGTCCAGTGCTATCTTCTACTTCTCCTCCAACACCACTATTTTGGCGCTGACTCTTTTGATCCTTTGCTTTGGTATAGAATGTGAAACCATTGATGTCATACGCTTGCCATGTTTTAACCATGCTCAATGGACCGTAAGACAATTTATTTATCATCATCTCTTCGTCGGTTTCTCCAATCGAAAGGTTTAGATCCCTCAGCCATGATGTGAAATAAATTTTGTGTTCTTTCATAATCCATTATTCATCGTGATCTTCATTCTTTTCACGAAGCTCTTGCAGGTGTTGTTCAACATACGGTCTCATAATCGCCAACTGATGCATTACACTGTAATGTGATTCTCTTATTGTTTGGTAACTATTGTCTCGTATGATTTTCCTGCCTTTAGTTCCTTTACCGGTTAGTATTCCATGGTGCTGGGACATGGGAACTGCTATTGGTCTTCCATCTCTTATGTAATCTGCGTAGCACTCAATGACTTCCTCAGTCGTGTAGCCCTCTATCATGGAACCCTCTGTATAAGCACGATTTCGTACGTAACCCTTGAAGATAACCATTAGACGCTCGTACGCATACATATTGTGCAGGTACGTTGGACCGAGAACAAAGATTTGGTCTGCTATATGTATCATATAGTGCTCCATAATATCAAAATATGAAGGAGGAAAGCACATCTCAAGCTGACACATAGTTTCCCTCATTTGTTTACGTAATTCATTTAACTCTTCAGTGTCGATCACCTTCTTTGATATGACATTGAAGAAGTGACACATGCGTGTTATCACCATCTTCAGAAATGAATGTTTGACTCCTCTTACTGCGATGGCGAGGAATAGCCCAAGCATAACATGACAATCATGAGTGTTGTAGCCACTCATCCTCAAATCTGCTACGGAGACAATATTCTTTATATTCGTTGAGAATCCTGTTGGAACTCTAATTCCATGTAGACACCAGCAGATTGATCTTTTCTCGTCAATTGTGAGGTTATAGCTAGCAGCCGGAAGGAAAAATTTTCCATTGGCCCTTTCCTGTGGGTGAAGCTCGGGTCTAATTCTAAGAGTTTGAAGGTCCCTTCGTACTTTGAGTCCATCTTTTGATTTGCCTGGTATGTCTAACAAAATACCAATAGTGCTTTCGAAGACATTCTTCTCAACGTGCATTGTATCGATAGCATGACCAATCTCCAACTCCTTCCAATAGGGCAAATATCTAAAGAAGATTGACTGCTTTTTAAATGGAGCGTCCTTTGAAATTTTTTCAGATTTCTTCCTCTTCTTTCCGAAAACAACTTTGATATTCTTTACCATTTCGAATAGAAATTTGCCATCTCGATTTCGTGGAGGCTGTCCAAGCTTGATTGTACCGTCGAAATGGTTCCTATTTCTTCGGTATTTGTGGTTTTTTGGTAAAAATCTGCGGTGCCGCATATATATCGTCTTAATGAATGATGGAAGATGCATAGATTCTGTCTGGTCCACACACACTACACATGCTGTCTTTCCTTTAACCTGTCTTGTTAGGGACATGCGTCCTGGGTTGTCAGCTATGGTGCAAATGATTATGGCTCTTAGATTGAAGTGTTCTTTCTTGTGCTCATCCCACACACAGACACCATGTTCCCATAGACGTTTCATATCCTCCATCAAATGTTCTAGAAAGATATCAATGTCATTGCCAGCTTGTTTTGGACCAGAAATTAGAGTAGTGAGCATAAGGTATTTTCTTTTACGGCACAACCATGATGGAATGTTGAACAAGCATAGAAAGACCGGCCACGTACTATGTGGGTTCCTCATCTCACTGAAGGGATTCATTCCATCCGTGCTAAGTCTCATCCTGATATTTCTAGGATCATCCGAGAAATCTGGATGGGCCAGGTCAAATAATTTCCACTGCCTAGCATCCGCAGGGTGCCGAAGTTTTTCGTCCTTCTTTCGCCCAGCGAAATGCCAAAATAATAGTTCAGCATCTCTAGGATTAGAGAACATATGTTTCAAGCGATCAATCACCAGTAGGTACCACATTACTAAGGTTGGGACTTTCCTCTCCGTCTTTTTTCCAGGATGGTCTTCAATAACATTTTTATTCCTCTTCTGCAACCTCTTATTATTCTTCTTCTGGTGGTCATTGTAGTCCTCCACACAGTCATTTTGACATTTGTATCGACTTGTGTTGCACTGCGGACATCTCTCTAACAATCCATACTCTTTTCGATATAGGATACAGTGGTTCGGGTATGCATGAATCTTCTGAACGCCCAAAGTCAATGGACAAATCATCTTCTTTGCTTGGTACCACTACAACAAAATAGGGAACTTCCGTCGGCCAAAGCCGACGGAAGTTAGCCCTTTCCCGACGGAAAAAGCTAACTTCCGTCGGCAAAAGGCTAACTTCCGTCGGCTTTTGGCCGACGGAAGCGGGTCGACGGAAGTTAGCTAACTTCCGTCGGCGGCCGACGGAAGTTAGCTAACTTCCGTCGGCCAAACCTAGCCGACGGAAGTTACCAGAAAATCTGGTAACTTCCGTCGGCCAAATCTAGCCGACGAAAATTACTTTTTTTCCTTTTTTCTGTCAGCTGGCTAATAACTTCCGTCGGCTAATGTTGGCCGACGGAAGTTAACTAAAAATACGAAAAAAAAGAAAATTTGCAACTTTGCTGCTCCGATTGCTTCCAAAGTGGCATTCTGCTCATACTCCATCCATAGTGTAAGATCTTATCATGAAACCAGGAGAAACTGCTTACAATCTACTGATAATTTTACAGTGTTCTGCCTATTTCCATAATACATTTCACATGTCAAAACTGGATATTTAGTTCATTATCACCCAAGGATAACAAGCCTCACAAACAACAAGAAAGGTTCAGTATGCATCATAACTATTATGAAGTTGCAGGCATCAATTACTACTAGAATCAACATGTGCAAGACAGGAAGCTTTACAAATAGGTAAGATTTGGTGGCAACTGATAAGGAATTGAATCATGCAAGTTGTTGCTACTCAAGTCCCTGTAAGTGAGGAAATGAAGAATATAAATTAGGGGCAAACAAGACAATAAATATTTATACTCAAGTATCAGATCATACATTGTCTTCAGTGCTTGTAGATTGGATAGCTGGTAACCAAGAGTGCCATTCAGCCCCATACTAGAAAGCTTGCTGCAAAACAAGGGAAGAAACAGAGTGGTTCAGCATTGACCATTTCCATTTGAGGTATTTTCATATACAAAGCAACATGAAAAAAAAACAAAATAAAGGTATGGTGTTAAGGACAAGATACACTCTCCAATCTCTTCTGTGTAAGACATATTTATATGTTTGCCAGAATAGATATACCTATGCTTGTTGCATGGCTGCACCTTACCCAGACATCAAATTTTGAAAGGAAAAACATCAGACAGAATTTGTATGCATACAAAACTGGCTCTTTTCCCCACAACTGAAAAAGAACGCTGAAAACCAACAGAACACCACAGTTTGCCTGGATCCAATTTCCTAATCAGTGCAGAGTAGAATTACAAGTTTACAACACTAATCCACTTGACGGATGCAGGAAAAAGGTTATCATTTGGCTCAGGATAGCAGCATAAATGACTCCTGCTTTCCATAAACACGCAAGGCGTGATAGACATAAATGCAGAATGTGCCAAAAATTCTTTGATCTTTCCATCACTGGACATTTTTGGGACTTTAATCAGAGGATCTTTACAGTGAGGTGACGGCAGAGCCTACGCAGGAGACGCCCATCCACGTGGCGCCGCAAGGGTCGCCGCCGCCGGCAGACCAGCCGGTGAGCTGAGACGGGCCATTCCAGGAGGTGTAGAGATTCCCCAAAGCCGCAACTGAAAGAACCAAAGCACTGATCACTCGAAAGCATTCAAAGAAACGAACTGGGGAGTTGGGGAATAATGCACACTCCCGGGGGCGGGGGGCGGTGGCATTACCATCGGCGGCGTCGGTGTCGGCTTCCGCCACTGCCGCGAGGGCGAGGAGGAGGCCGGTCAAAGCGGCGGCCAGTGCCGTCATTCTTGTCTCTCTCCTACCCTCAAAGCGGCGGCGGGAGGTCGGGGAGGCGGCGGAGGCCGGGGAGGCCGGGGAGGCCGGGGAGGAGGTGGCGGGAGGTCGGGGAGGCGGCGGAGGCCGGGGAGGCGGGCGGAGGCGACGGGCGTAGTCGCGTGGAGGCGGCGGCGGGGAAGAGGAGAATGAAGGGGAAAAACCTAGGGCTGGGAAAAAGAGTGCGGGGGCTAGAAAAAAAAACGTGTTGCTGAAAACTTAACTTCCGTCGGCCACATCTAAAGCCGACGGAAGTTAATTTTAACTTTCGTCGGCTTTAATGCTGGCCGACGGAAGTTCTCTATCTTTCGTCGGCCATTTCGAAAAGCCGACGAAAGTTAAATAACTTCCGTCGGCCTAGAGGAGCCGACGGAAGTTATTTAACTTTCGTCGGCTTTTCGAAATGCCGACGGAAGATAAAATAGCCGACGGAAATTTTCCGTTTTCTTGTTGTGTACGTATCAGATGGTAAACCATTGGGTTTTGGCAAAACCTTTTTTAGGAGTTGTAAAAGATCTGAAAAACTAGTGTCAGACCATCCATTGCCGGCCTTCAGTTTCATATGCTCAAGAATTGTGTACAACATAGTATACTGCTTATCGCATCCGTGGCGTTCCTCGTAAAGAAGGTTTTTTGATACTTTGTCAAGTGCTTCAAAGTTATCGTATCCTTTGGTTGTAGTTCTCTACAACAACACCTCAGGCGCAACATTTCGCATCAGTTCCTCCACATCAAAGGCGTCATCATCATCATGTTGATCAACATCATCATGTGTTATGTTGGATGTATGATCACAACCTCTTCTATGTTGATGAGCATCTTGCGGCACATCAGAATCTTCAAGAGGATTTTGGCCCATCTCACCGTGTTTCGTCCATATATAATAGTTCTTCACGAAACCATTTTTCAACAAGTGAAATCGTATGGTTTCACAATCTGAACACGGATACATCGCTTCGTTTTTACAAACTTTACAAGGACAATATATTGCCTCTTCACTCTGACGGGAAGCATATTGTGCGGCAGCTTCAGTAAATTCAGTTACTCTGTTAAAATATGCCACCACATCTCCGTCGTTGGACGAGTACATCCAGGACATATGCTCCATCTAAAACATATATTATTTGAAAAAATATTAATAAATTCATTATTGTTAATTTTAGTAATTTACAAATTGAAAATATATTGATTTATTATCGCTCATAACAACAATAGTTAAAAATGCTTTAATTCAAACTATTTATTAAGCAGAAAAAAATTATTAAAAAAATTAACTATATTGGTTTCTCTCTCTCCAAACAACATAACTCTAGATCTATAATCATAAATCAAATTAAAAAAGAGCTTAAAATGACGTAAATCAATATACAAGTGATGAATAATTGTGAGGAGGGTCATATTTGTTTATTTGGGAGAAGGAAACACCGTAAATGGAAGATTATTTGAAAATTTCTATCCACAAACCCTAAATTAGTAAAACGCTAATAACTCATTGTATACATGATTAAATACAAAATAAATGTGAGATTCAGCATGGATTTACCTTCTAGAATGAAATCCTTCAAAAGAAACGAAAACAAAGCCTTCCCCCTCTTTATCTAGATTTTTGTCGCCATTGTACGGACAAAATTAAATGCGAACTCCGGTAGAGCTCGGGGAGGAAGAAGCTACGCATTTATAGCTAGAATAGTAGTGGCGGTCGCAAGTGATGTCATCAATACTTTAGTGGCGGCCATCTTAGCAGTGGCGGGCAGCACCAGCGCACGCCACTGCTATTGGTAAAATAGTGGCGGTCCGGGATGATGTCAGCACCGACCGCCACTACTTTACCAATAGCAGTGGCAGGCGCTGGTGCTGCCGTCAGCACCAGCAACTCTAGTGGCGGGCATCTAATGGCCCGCCACTACAGTGAAAGACTCCAACGCCACTACAGTAGCGATTTGTAGTAGTGCACGTCTCTCAGCTGAAGAAGTGTATTCGCATGCCCACCGAGCAAACCGACCTTCAACAACTCAACGTCCAAGAAGATTTGACCTATATCGAGAAGCCCATCAAGATCTTGGAAACCAAGGAAAGGGTAACCAGGAGCCGTGTAATTCGCTTCTGCAAGGTTCAGTGGGACAACCACCCCGCCGAAGAAGCTACATGGGAAAAAGAAGACGAGCTGAAAGCCCAGTACCCTGAACTATTCGAGTAGCGCTCCAATCTCGAGGACGAGATTCTTTGTAAGGGGGATAGGTTTGTAACACCCCAAATTTTCAAGGAAATAAAAATGTTATTTAATTCAATTTCCTGGAATTAATTATTTTGGAAATACCTTTAATACCCTCCTTTACCCTTTTGAGCTACAACCTTGATGAAATAGCCAAACTAGGAGCTGAAAATTTTTGTATATGATCCCAAAGCCAAGATATATTTTTGAGAATTTTTACAAATTTTTATCAACTTTGGAAGTAGTCTTAATATTTTAATCCATTTTCTGTGATTATTTTTAATCAGAAATTCATTTAAACAGTAAAGGGCTCCCTCCTCCCTTTCTCTCTCACCCGGCCGGCCCAGCCCGTCACTCTCGCCCGCCTCGGACTAACAGCCCGACCCCACCCGTCGGTGACCCCCTCTCCTCTCGCACACACGCCCGACACCCTGGCCCCACCTGTCGGCACCAACCGTCCTCCCTCGCGCCCGAGCCCGACCCCACCCATCAGCCGCCTCGCTCGTGTGCTCGCGCTCGCTGGCCAGTGGCCCCCACCTGTCGGGTCCGTCTGTAGGACCGAAAGTAGCGACTAGAGGGGGGGTGAATGGGCGCCTAAAAATTCTTTCGAATCAATGGCCTGCTCCCAATACCCAACGCCCCTCTAAAGACTTAAAACAACACATAAAGAACAGATCTCCTAAGTCTAAAGGTATCTAGCCTAGCAGCAACTATCGATAAACAGAGAAATGCCAATGTAGTGCTAATGGATAGATGAAAAGAGGACACGAGACAAGGCAAGATAAACTTCTTAGTAGAAACAATCTAAGTGCACTATGAATGAGAAGAGAAGTTACTGTTCAAATCTATGTCCTGTTTGAAACGGTGCGAAGACAGCTTCGTCGGTCGAGGTCAGCTTCGGAAGTCGAAGCCTGCTTCGCTGGTCGAAGCCTGCTTTGGAAAAGATTGTCGAAGTCTGTTGAGGAGGTTTGGTCTAACCTGGTTCGAGGTGGCAAAAGAGCGAAGCTGCTTCGAAGCTAAGGACGGGAGTATCGAAAATAGCTTCGAACCAAGTACTTCGAAGCCTATCCCTCGAGCAGGAAGCTTCGAACACAACGCACAGACAAACAACCTTTGAAGAGAGAGAGGCGAAGTCCGACACACGATAGAGAGAACAAATAGAAGTCTATGATCTACCTCCGGAGCTAGCCAAATCGAAGTATGACCTTCGAACCACCCTTACTGGGACTTCGATCAAAACAGCAGAACACTCAGTGCGAAGTCTATCAGAAAGACATGCTACGTTTGAAGTCTGTCAACGTAGGCTTCACGAAATAGCCGAAGTATCCTCGAAACGTAGTTCACCTTCGCACAAATAGTCGAAGTATGTTAAGTTGATAGACAGCACAAAAACATACTTCGAAGCTAAAAACACAGTGCACGAAGTGAAGACGAAGTTCAAGCGAAGCCTTTCGAGGAAGTCACATCGAAGCCTGCCTCTCGGAGCTGAGAGACTTCGAACAGAGAGAAGGTACTTCGCCAGAAATAGTCAGAAAAGGTGTTCAGTCTTGTCTGCTTCGATCAAAAAGCTACGTTGAAAAATCAAAGCCTGAGTACTAGTGTACTGTTGCTACAAAGTAGTAGTACTACTTGCAACCAGTATGAACTAGTACTACTTTAGTGAAGAACACAGGCAACAGAGAAACAAATAGTGAACAAATTGCACACGATTCACTAAGATTTAGATCCACAAAAATCAATGCATGCCTCGCACATAAGTAGAGAACAAAATCTCAGTGCATTAATGAAGAACAAGAGGAATGCATGCAAGAATAGAACCTTCTGGCGGCGCACAAAACAGGAGCGAGAGAGAAGAAAGCAGGGGACAAAATGACCCAATAGAGTAAGGAAAAATTTCAGCAAAAGTGTAGTCCAACCCTAGGGATTGGGGCCCTATTTATAGGCTGCCCAATGACCTAGAATATTCCACCAGCCCCTTAGGGTTTTTACAGACGCTAAAATAAAGGAAATGACTCAACTGCCCTTAGGTATTTTTATAGACACAACTGACTGACTGTGGGCCTAGAGATACAGATGACTTATCCAGAAGCTAAGCTTTCGTAGCGACTACGGCTTCTCTTCTGGACAGTCTGATACAGAATCAACGGTTGTCAGTTTTGCGCCGAAACTGACAAAGCCTCCACCGACATTGCACCAGGTACCCGGATTGGGCCGGCCCAACTCCGCAGCTCTCTCATCCCGGCAATCACTCACCGCCCGTGTACCTGAGTCAATCCTGGTCAACAACCCAGTGGGTCTTCTGCTGCTCCTGGCCCATGTACCCAGATTGGGCCAGCCCAACTTCGCAGCCTCCTCTGCCCGACAGTCGCTTGCTGCCCGTGTATCTGAGTCACACGCGGCCCATGAAACAACAGATCTCCTCTCTTCTTCTGTCCTCTTTGACTATCGTTGACAATGACTCATCACATCTTGAGCCATGAGGCCCACGCTATTCAGCATGGCTCCTCAATCTCCCCCTTGATGAGTGCATTGTCAACACTTCACTTCTTCAGCTCTTCAGAACCTGCGAACACACGTGGAAACACGAAAACAAAGCACAAGAGAAACAAAGAAGAAGAAAATAAAGTAAAAGTTTAACCTTAATGACCAAAAGCCGAACAAAAGCAAGAAGTGGTCATTATGGTTAACCAAAACGTAAAAGCTCAAAATGAGTGCTATTTCAAAACAACAAGGATATCAACAGAGTAAGAACAAGCGAGATAAAAACTCCCCCTTAAACTCTGATCCCAAAATTTCTCCCCCTTGTTGACAAGTGAACTCATCAAGCACTCAAAAGTGAAACAGACTCCCCCTGAACTGCAACTCCCCCTCAAAATATGCAATGAATGGAACTGGAGTGCAGGTGGAGGGAATAAAGCATGCTTCTCAGATATGATTGACTGCGATTACAACATCTAACAAGTAGAGCAAGAGACATACTGTCTAAGACACATGGCATGATCAGTGCAACTGATGATATCTAAGGAAAGTCATTAGCACGCATTTTTCAGTTTTTGCAAACAAAAGCATCACCACATTTTCCAGTAAACAGGCAAGGTAAAGCATGAGATGTAGAAGCTAACTGATATCTACCAAGATAGGCATTGTCCAAAACAAAGTGTTTCAGCAAACTTGTTATCATTTCAATTTTTAGGCTTTTTCTTTTCTCTTTTTCATTTATGCCAGGGGTTATTTGCATGTCAAACCTTATGCTGACCGACCAAGTCAAGCCTAGGCCAGATCTGGACCATCAGAAGCTTAAGTCTTTGGTCTTGGCATACACTACATTGTCCTAGTTCGTACCAAAGTGCTATGGTACGCAGTCCAGAACAATGTAATGCAACAAAGCAAACCCACCTGGTTCTTTTGCAAGTAATGCATAAAGAGGCATGGAATTTTCATTTTTCTTGATTTTTCATCATTTTTATAGCACGTTTCCATGTTTTAAAGCACTGGTGCTGTCGCAAAACAATGGAACCCTGGTAGGAAAGAACAACCCAAAATCTCGCAAAGTGGAAATCATCCAAACCAACTGTGAGCAGCAGCTAGCAGCAGCTACATACTCAGCCTCAGTGGTTGAAAGAGCAACTCCAGATTGCTTTCGAGAAGACCAAGAAACAAGGGAAGAACCAAGAAACTGGCTGTACCGGAAGTCGACTTGCGATCCAACCGACACCCACCAACGTCGGCGTCCAAAAAGCCAGATAAATCGAGAGATGATGAAGCTGAATAGTAAAGACCAAGATCATGCGCATAAGTAAGATACCTGAATATGCGCTTGACAGCCTACCAATGAGACGCGCGAGGTGAAGACTAGAAGCGCGCGCACAGTCCCACGATGAACTGAATGTTCGGTCTGGTCGCCGTCAAGTATAGTAGCGAACCGATCATCCCTCGAAACTCCCTTTCGTTGACCTTGACGCCACTCTCATCCTTGTCCAAACCCCCAGAGGTGCCCATCGGGGTCATCTGCGGCTTCAATTCACCACCAAAGTCAAATTTCTTAAGCATATCGCGAGTGTACTTAACTTGGTGGATGAAGGTGTCGTCCTTGGTCTGCTTGATCTGGAGCCCTAGGAAGTACTTGAGCTCACCCATGAGGCTCATCTCAAACTCACTGTGCATCTGCTCAGAAAACTTGGACACAAGATCATTAGTAGTACCACCAAAGATAATATCGTCCACGTAAATCTGAGCAACTAAGAAATCTGAAGCAACTCTGAGCAAGAAAAGAGTTTTATCCACAGAACCCATCACAAAGCCCTTCCCCAACAAAAACTGCTTCAACCGGTCATACCAAGCCCTGGGGGCTTGCTTCAACCCGTATAAAGCTTTTTGCAATTTAAAAACATGTCGAGGAAACTTGGGGTTCTCAAAACCGGGGGGTTGCCTAACATAAACCTCCTCTTCTATGTACCCGTTCAGAAAAGCACTCTTGACGTCCATTTGAAAAAGCTTAAAACCCTTCGAAACGGCAAAAGCTAGAAGAATACGAATGGACTCAAGAC
Source organism: Zizania palustris (assembly GCA_019279435.1). Classification (NCBI taxonomy): domain Eukaryota; kingdom Viridiplantae; phylum Streptophyta; class Magnoliopsida; order Poales; family Poaceae; genus Zizania; species Zizania palustris. Next base: position 5,105,853 of record JAAALK010000081.1, on the reverse strand, counting down.
GGGCTACAGGAGCAAAGGTTTCTTCAAAGTCAATACCTTCCTTCTGGCAATAACCCTGGGCAACTAGTCGAGCTTTGTTGCGCACCACAACCCCATCTTCACCTTGTTTGTTCTTGAACACCCACTTGGTGCCTATGGGGTTGCATCCTGGTGGCGGCTCAACTAGTGTCCAAACCCGATTACGGACAAAGTTCTCAAGCTCTTCTTGCATAGCATTAATCCAATTTGAATCAGAAAGAGCATGAGAAACATCTCTGGGCTCAAAAGATGCAACAAAAGCAGATTCAGCAAACACAGCAAGAGAGGTAGAAGAACGCAAAGTTCTCTCAATCAAATCACCAATGATGAGCTCTGAGGGGTGATCATGCTGAACTGCTCGGGTTCCCTGGTGATCTGAAGTCACCTCACCGGAGTCAGCAACTGGCACCTCTGGACTCGACTGAGGGGGCTCGATCGAAGTGGAAGAATATCAGAGGTCCGCCCTCATCCTCAGTTGAAGTCTTAGAAGGTGTGGGCTCTGCCGGGGGTACAAAAGGCTCACCCTCATCAGCAGCTGGAGTATCCTCATCTTCCTCGAAGATGGACTCTCCGAGCTCATCATCACCAGAAGCTCAAAAGAAGGAGTTAAAGAAGGCAAGGACTCATCAAATGAAACTTCGCAAGTCTCGACAAGCTATTGGGTTTCGAATTTCCAAACACGGAAACCTCGAGAATGCAATGCATAACCAAGAAAAACACTATCCCAGCAACGAGACTCAAACTTGTCCAAATGCCCTCCGTTCTTGAGCACAAAGCACTTGCAGCCAAACGGTCGCAAGTGGCTCACCTTGGGCTGTCTGCCAAACCGCAGTTCATATGATGTCTTACCAAGGTAAGCTCTAAGAAAGATGCGGTTGGCTAGATAGCAAGCCGTGTTCATGGCTTCAGCCCAAAAATGCCTAGGAGTCCTGTGCTCATCGAGCATCGTCCTGGCCATCTCGACTAGCGTGCGGTTCTTTCGTTCCACAATGCCGTTCTGTGGGGGAGTGTAAGGAGAAGAAAACTGATGGTCAAGACCTTGATCACTACAGAAGCTGACGAACTGAGAGTTCTTGAACTCAGAACCATCGTCGGAGCGAATTGCTCGCATCCGACCATTGTTCTCATTCTTCAGCTTCAAAATCAGGTCATGAACAAACTGAAAAGTTTCATCCTTAGAATCCAAAAAGAAAACCCACGAGAATCGAGAGAAGTCGTCAACAATGACAAGCGCGTACCACTTCCCACCGACTGAGCGTACCCGAGCTGGACCGACAGTGTCCAAGTGTAAAAGCTCGCCCGGATACGAAGTCATCACCTGAGTCACAGGTGAGTGAGAAGCGGCAACCATTTTCCCATGACGACAGGGATGATAAACTAGATCTTTCTCCATTTTAAGCTTGGGCAATCCTCAGATGAGGTCCATAGAGCTTAACCTGACTAGCAGATCAAAACTCAAATGACCTAACCTCCTATGCCACTTCCAGAGCTCAGAAGAAGATCCAGCTATCAAATAGCGAGAAGGGCCAAAGGAACTAGAGAAGTCAATTCGAAAAACTTTACCGAAAGGTAAAATCTGGCAAACTAAAGACCCTCTAGAATCAACCACAGAAGAATTGCCCTTCTTAAAACGCACTTCCAAACCATCCTTAAGAAGTTGCGAAACAGAAATCAAATTGAAGTTCAAATTTCTAACCAAAGCAACATTCTTTAAAGAGAAATGATATAAAATGCGAATAGAGCCTATGCCACTTACCTTCCCTTGACCACTGTTCCCGAATGTGATGTATTCTTTGGTGCTCGGGGGAGTGAGACTGGATAACCATCTGCGATGTCCCGTCATGTGGCGAGAGCATCCTGAGTCCATGATCCAAACATCCTCCAGTCCCCGATCCTGCACAATCAGTGGTCGTAAGTGGGAGCAAATGGTCCGACACCAGATTTAACAAAAGAGATAAACCAATGTCGAGCCATCTGCTCAAAAGACGGAAAGCGAAAACCATCAAAAGAATTTTGACCAAAACGTGGCTCAAAGCGCGGTCCATGGTTCTCCCTAGAACCTCGGCTACGAGGTCCAGGACCGTAGCCAAAACGGCCTGGAGCTCTATCGGAACGACCACCACCAACTGGAGCACGGGCAAGAAAGCCATCTCCTCTACCACCACCTACACAACGCGGCCTGGCCTCCAGCCTCTCCCCGCGTCGAGGAACACGCAGTCTACCACCCTGCTAGTAAAACTGCTCCTGACCACCACGAGCTCTCTCTGCTCTCTCAACCCGCATCCTCCTGAAGCAAAACTCCGCAAGATGCCCGTCTTTCTGGCAATACTCACAATGATAGGTGGGCTTCTTGGGATGTGATTGAGGTTTAGGGTTCTTGGGCTTGGTGGTGTTAGGTGTTGTCTTCTTGTGTTGAGAGGGTCCAGGAAGAGAGTCTAGAGAGGTGTGGAGGTGTTTGGGCTTTGGAACCCAGATAGGTTTCTTGGGTGGAGCTTTGGATGGTTCATTAATTACTCCATCCTTGGGCTGACAGGCCTGGGAAGACTTAGTGGAGTGAGTTTTGGGGTATCTCTGCTCAGGAGTCAGTTTACTCCACTCCATTGCCCGGCTAATGGCACTCTCAAAGTCAGCCTTGGTGTAGGTGTAACCTACCCCAAACCCATCCTGCCTCTTGAACTGCTGGATCATAATGCCGAGCTGTGGCTCTCTGGCACTGATCCAACTCAGGATAGAACGGAGGTAAAAATTCTCATTCTGAGAATCAGCTAGCTCCTCTCTCAAGGAAGCTAGAACCTCCACCTGAGACAAGCAGGTCTCACACTCACTCTCAACTTGGACAGACTTTTCAGCTTTCAGCTTGATCAATTCAAATCTAAGAGACAGGCAGTTCTCACAGACAGTGGATGGAACTGACAATGTCTCAAGCTCTAGCCTAGTCTGCGCAAGCTTAGCTCTCAACCTCTCCAAATCACCCAAATGCTCATCGCCCTTGGATTTCAGCTCAGCTAAGGCAGCTAGATGAGATGTGCAATCAACACAGGGTGCGACGACAGTGGCTTGAGCATCATTCAGCTCCAGCTGAGCACTTTCAAGCTCAGCGGCCAAAGCATCCCTCTCATCAACCCTTTCTGTGTACTTGGATCTCAAAGTTGACAAGTCACACAGAAGCACCTCACACTTCGAGCACTCACTGCTATCACCCAAGAAAGGGGAAGAAGATAGACTCTCAATTCTGCCATTGACTATGGCAAGCTCACTCTCTAACTCATCTATCCTCTTCTTGGCCCCCCTAAGCAGTTTTTCCCGATATTTCAACTCCTGACGATTGCTTTCAAGTAAATCAACGATTTCGTGTTCATAGGATGTTACCTTTTTGTTGTCGTCGTCGGAGTCGTCGGAGGAGCTCTTTTCTTCCTTATCCCCAAGAGCCATTGAGCAGAAGCTCTTGCGGGATCTTCGGCGCTGCTGTGAGTGGCTCTTCGGTCTGTCCCCGAAAGCCATGAAGAAAAGGCCCGCCGGATCATCCTTGTCCTTCCCCTTCTTGATGACAATCTTCTTATCGCTTGAGCTTGATGAAGAGGAAGAAGACGTGGACTGCTTGGAGTAGCTCTTCTCCATCTCGGCGAAGAAGGCCTTGTCACGCTTCTTGTTCTCTCGCCGGTAGTCCTTCAGGGCCTTCTTGAAGAATCTGGTCTTCGGCTTGCCCTTGTTGAAGGATGAGCTCTCGTGCTTGCCGGAGACGTGGAAGCCACCACCGGTGCCCTTCTTGTGACCATTGCGCTTGGGGCAGTCGGCGATGAAGTGTCCTGGATCACCACACTCAAAGCACCCGGATTTTGTGTCGTGTCTTTTGAACATTCTCTTGTCATAGACACGACGCACTCGGTTGTTAAAGAGACACAAATCATCATCTCCCAAAGACTCATGCTGGTCCTTAGTGATAGACATCAAGGAAAAACCAGAACAGCTCACAGCAGAGGGATCAACAGAAGGTGTAGCAAGGGCCAGGGACTTTGATCCAGAACCAGTGAGATTTGATCTCAGCTGGATATCTACCTCAGTGGCCTTCAGCTTGCTAAACAACTCAGAAATGGTCAAGGTATCGTAAGAAGTGCTCTCAATGATAGAGGATACCTTGATCTCCTAGATCTTTGGGTCCAAGGTATGGAGAACCTTGAGCGCCTGCTCGTGATCTTAGACTATCTGAGAACCCTCATCCTTGTTGTCCCGAACCTTGTTAATGATCGATTGAAAGCGACCAAACAAAGCTTCAACAGATTCACCCGGCTTTTGTGTGAAGTTCTCGTACTCACGCCAGTAGGTCTGATAGAGCCGAGCCTTGACCTAGGCTGTTCCCTCATGGTGTGCCTTGAGGGTAGCCCAGATCTCTCCCGTAGTGAAGAGATGGCTCACACGCTCAAATTCTGTGGGACCTAAACCAGAAAAGAGAATGTTCACGACTTTACTATTGCTCAGATGCTGGGCAATGATACCAGGAGTACCATGCTCAGCAACTGGCAGAATGACAAACGTGTCGTGAACGCAAATGTCCCAGATGTTCGTGCCCTGGCTCATGAGATAGGCTCGCATGCGAGTCTTCCAATAGTCACAGCCATAGGCTTCCAAGGACGGGACCTTGCCAGGAGAAGTCATGATCACTACTGGGGTTTAGAACCGGTTAAGGTATGGAAAAACCCTAACCAGGCTCTGATACCACTTGTAGGACCAAAAGTAGCGACCAGAGGGGGGTGAATGGGCGCCTAAAAATTCTTTCGAATCAATGGCCTGCTCCCAATACCCAACGCACCTCTAAAGACTTAAAACAGCACAGAAAGAACAGATCTCCTAAGTCTAAAGGTATCTAGCCTAGAAGCAACTATTGATAAACAGATAAATGCCAATGCTGTGCTAATAGACAGATGAAAAGAGGACACGAGATAAGGCAAGATAAACTTCTCAGTAAAAACAATCTAAGTGCACTATGAATGAGAAGAGAAGTTACTGTTCAAATCTGTCTCTTGTTTGAAACTTGGTGAAGCCAGCTTCGCCGGTCGAGGTCAGCTTCGGAGGTCGAAGCCTGCTTCGGAAAAGCCCATCAAGATCTTGGAAACCAAGGAAAGGGTAACCAGGAGCCGTGTAATTCGCTTCTGCAAGGTTCAGTGGGACAACCACCCCGCCGAAGAAGCTACATGGGAAAAAGAAGACGAGCTGAAAGCCCAGTACCCTGAACTATTCGAGTAGCGCTCCAATCTCGAGGACGAGATTCTTTGTAAGGGGGATAGGTTTGTAACACCCCAAATTTTCAAGGAAATAAAAATGTTATTTAATTCAATTTCCTGGAATTAATTATTTTGGAAATACCTTTAATACCCTCCTTTACCCTTTTGAGCTACAACCTTGATGAAATAGCCAAACTAGGAGCTGAAAATTTTTGTATATGATCCCAAAGCCAAGATATATTTTGAGAATTTTTACAAATTTTTATCAACTTTGGAAGTAGTCTTAATATTTTAATCCATTTTCTGTGATTACTTTTAATCAGAAATTCATTTAAACAGTAAAGGGCTCCCTCCTCCCTTTCTCTCTCACCCGGCCGGCCCAGCCCGTCACTCTCGCCCGCCTCGGACTAACAGCCCGACCCCACCCGTCGGTGACCCCCTCTCCTCTCGCACACACGCCCGACACCCTGGCCCCACCTGTCGGCACCAACCGTCCTCCCTCGCGCCCGAGCCCGACCCCACCCATCAGCCGCCTCGCTCGTGTGCTCGCGCTCGCTGGCCAGTGGCCCCCACCTGTCGGGTCCGTCTGTAGGACCGAAAGTAGCGACTAGAGGGGGGGTGAATGGGCGCCTAAAAATTCTTTCGAATCAATGGCCTGCTCCCAATACCCAACGCCCCTCTAAAGACTTAAAACAACACATAAAGAACAGATCTCCTAAGTCTAAAGGTATCTAGCCTAGCAGCAACTATCGATAAACAGAGAAATGCCAATGTAGTGCTAATGGATAGATGAAAAGAGGACACGAGACAAGGCAAGATAAACTTCTTAGTAGAAACAATCTAAGTGCACTATGAATGAGAAGAGAAGTTACTGTTCAAATCTATGTCCTGTTTGAAACGGTGCGAAGACAGCTTCGTCGGTCGAGGTCAGCTTCGGAAGTCGAAGCCTGCTTCGCTGGTCGAAGCCTGCTTTGGAAAAGATTGTCGAAGTCTGTTGAGGAGGTTTGGTCTAACCTGGTTCGAGGTGGCAAAAGAGCGAAGCTGCTTCGAAGCTAAGGACGGGAGTATCGAAAATAGCTTCGAACCAAGTACTTCGAAGCCTATCCCTCAAGCAGGAAGCTTCGAACACAACGCACAGACAAACAACCTTGGAAGAGAGAGGCGAAGTCCGACACACGACAAAGAGAACAAATCGAAGTCTATGCTCTACCTTCGGAGCTAGCCAAATTGAAGTATGACCTTTGAACCACCCTTACTGGGACTTCGATCAAAACAACAGAACACTCAGTGCGAAGTCTATCAGAAAGACATGCTACGTTCGAAGTCTGTCAATGTAGGCTTCACGAAATAGCCGAAGTATCCTCGAAACGTAGTTCACCTTCGCACAAATAGTCGAAGTATGTTAAGCTGACAGACAGCATAAAAACATACTTCGAAGCTAAAAACATAGTGCACAAAGTGAAGACGAAGTTCAAGCGAAGCCTTTCGAGGAAGTCACATCGAATCCTGCCTCTCGGAGCTGAGAGACTTCGAACAGAGAGAAGGTACTTTGCCAGAAACAGTCATAAAAAGTGTTCAGTCTTGTCTGCTTCGATCAAAAAGCTACGTTGAAAAAGCAAAGCCTGAGTACTAGTGTACTGTTGCTACAGAGTAGTAGTACTACTTGCAACCAGTATGAACTAGTACTACTTGAGCGAAGAACACAGGCAACAGAGAAACAAATAGTGAACAAACTACACACGATTCACTAAGATTTAGATCCACAAAAATCAATGCATGCCTCGCACATAAGTAGAGAACAAAATCTTAGTGCATTAATGAAGAACAAGAGGAATGCATGCAAGAATAGAACCTTCTGGCGGCGCACAAAACAGGAGCGAGAGAGAAGAAAGCAGGGGACAAAATGACCCAATAGAGTAAGGAAATATTTCAGCAAAAGGGTAGTCCAACCCTAGGGATTGGGGCCCTATTTATAGGCTGCCCAATGACCTAGAATATTCCACCAGCCCCTTAGGGTTTTTACAGACGCTAAAATAAAGGAAATGACTCAACTGCCCTTAGGTATTTTTACAGACACAACTGACTGACTGTGGGACTAGAGATATAGATGACTTATCTGGAAGCTAAGCTTTCGTAGCGACTACGACTTCTCTTCTGGACAGTCCGATACAGAATCAACGGTTGTCAGTTTTGCGCCGAAACTGACAAAGTCTCCACCGACTTTGCACCAGCTACCCGGATTGGGCCGACTCGACTCCGCAGCTCTCTCATCCCGGCAATCGCTCACCGCCCGTGTACCTGAGTCAATCCTGGTCAACAGCCCAGTGGATCTTCTGCTGCTCCTGGCCCATGTACCCGGATTGGGCCAGCCCGACTTCACAGCCTCCTCTGCCCGACAGTCGCTTGCTGCCCGTGTACCTGAGTCGCACGCGGCCCATGAAACAATAGATCTCCTCTCTTCTTCTGTCCTCTTTGAGTATCGTTGACAATGACTCATCACATCTTGAGCCATGAGGCCCACGCAATTCAGCATGGCTCCTCACCGTCTTCCCCGCGAGATCCGCCCCCAAATCCCCCCCTCGCCGGCTGAAACCCTAACCCCCCTCGGATTCGCTCTCGCCAGCCCCCTCTCCTTAATTACTCGTCGACATTGATTCCCCCTCATTCTCCCGATCATTTCCCCCTTTATTCTACCACGTCATCGCCCCCAGATTGAACGCACACATGCAAGGCAGGAGCTCGCCGGTGTTGATGAGAGATTTTACTCTCGGCCTCCCCCGATTACGCCCCCTCTGCCCCCGCCTGCGACCCTATTTAAACCCCCTGGCCATCCGCATTGCACCCCTACACCGTATCGCTGCGAAAACGAACCAGAGCGCTCGCAATTCTACTTTAGCGCACCACCGCCACCTTCACTCCAGTCACCGCTCGACGTCGCCAGAGCCCCCCTCCGTCCTCGACGACCGCACCACCGTGACCGTAGCGACCACCCCGACCTCGGGCACCGCTCCATCGCCGACGGACCCCACTGGAACGCCATCACCGACGAGGACCCAAACACCTTCGCCACCCTCTCTCGTCACCGGCCACGCTCCGACGACCCCAAGTCCCTCCAACGATACCCTCTTAACCCCACAGTGTACTGGTTCCATTTTATCCCTTAGAATCGACCGCCGTAGCCCGCCGTGGCCGCTGTACCGCTCGCCGTCGCCGGAGAAGACGACTGGCACGGGTCGAGTACCCGTGCCGTGTCGGATTCGATCCCGACCATGCGATCGCGATCGAGCAGCGCCAGCTTCACCACGTGCGCGATCTAATCCGCACCATCGGATCTAATCGAAGCGATATGTTTTAATCTCGCGCGTCCATCGGTATTTAAAACCCGTACTCGATCTGAGCTGTTCATCGCGTACCCGTTCGTTGTTTTAATCTCAGCCGTTCGGGTTATTTTAACTCCCCGCCTCGCCCTCGCGCGTTGGATCTAGATCCAACGGTCCAGATTGGGCCGGACCACGCGCACATTGCGCAGGTTCACCGTGGGCCTGGCTCACCGTGGACCCGAGGCATTTTAAATTTGAAAATAAATTCCAGAAATTGTTTTAAACTTGTAAAATTCATATCTGGCGCATTTGAACTCTAAAAATTTTCATTTCAATTCCAGAAATTTTGTAATTTTATTCTCTACACATTAGTTCCATAAAAACAGTATGTTTACTTTGGATTTTTCATGATTATTTAAATAGGTATTCAAATGCCTTAGGGTAAAAATGTAAATTCAATTATTTAAATTTTAGTAAAGTTTATATTTATTTTCTTTCTGTCCATATACTAAAAACAACTACATTGCCCATGAACCTTTCATCTTGTTGGCGTAAAAGATTACGCTAACAGGTTTCTGAAGATTAGAAACTAACAAACAAAGTGTTTGCGAAGTAAACTATTCCAAGCCTCCAAAAGGATAATAGCTTAAAATAGTTTGAAAGTGTGTGTTGAATAACTTGTATTCGGTCCGTATTACAGGGTAAAACGGGGGTATTTATAGGCCCAAACATTAAGGAAAAGACCCTTTTACCCCTCTATTACAACCAACATAGTGGAAACTATTCGGTACACTTAATAGGGCTAAAATGGTAAAAGACTAATCTAATGAGAAAGAAGATAAGTCTTCCATCTTAGCTGGCAAAGAAACTCCCGGAAGGGTCCAAGTTCGAAGATATACTCCGAACTAGAATCCGTCTCCATACTTTGAACTTGATCTACTGTATCTCCGGAGTTATATGTTGGAAACCTTCGACTTAATCACCGGCCTTTGTCCTGTTACTGCAATAACCCTGAAGATGGAATATTTTCCCCCAACACATCTTAAATTGATTAGAAAGCTTAAAATGAGGTTACCCACATTTAAAACCCTTTTTCAAAGGACAACACTTCACTATAATTCCTTTTAAATTATTTATGAAATAAAATTCAGAAACTTAACAACTTGATTTCCTTTAAATTAAACCAGTTTAAACCTATGTGCTTGTTGTGTGATTTTATATTGTTTAAATTGAATGTTGTATTTATTTTATTTTACTTTATTTATATTGGAAATACTACGACGCCACCGAGGAGCCAGAATATTACTCGGAAGTTACTCCCTCCCCATTCGCTGAACAAGGCAAGTCACCAAACCAATCTTTTGAGCATATTGAACCCATGTCTTACTAAACTATCGCTAAAACACATAGGATATACATGCATTAATCAAATGAAACCCTTAAAATATATTTATTAGGATCCCCCGACCTTGATGTGCCACCCAAGCCATGCTCTCTAGCCTAAACTCCTTGTCACCATGTGATTAGTATTATTAGCTAGTGTCCAATGTATTGACATGATTGCTATAGGATTAAAAATAAGTCGTAGCGATTGGTTCTACTATATGATCCCCGTTATTCTTATCCTTGGAATTCTGTCGGTGTTGGAGTTGTGGTTGTGAGTGAATGCATGGTGGGATCCGGGTGCAAGCTAGGGCAATTGTCGGTAGCACCCGGGGCACTATAAGGACCGGTCTGCGGGATCCGTTGCAATACACTTCCGTACTAACCACAAGTCTAATGGGTAAGTCCTAACTAAGGTATGGAGTGTTCCAAACCGAGGCCACCATTTGGAGATGGGTCAAGCAGCACCTGCGGGTGGCTTGTACCAATATGGCGCAAAAGGGGGTGCGACGTTAGCCGGGATGCGACCCGGCGTGCCGGTGAAACCTAGAGCGGGTGGTTATCGCTTGGAGCATTTCATGTTGAGGTTTTGGCACGAGTTCCCGTGGTATGGGTCATATCGTTTGGGATGAGTGCGTGCCTTGTGGGTACAGTAGTACATCTCTGATTAGAGTCTTAAATCTTTTCGAAATGCCGAGCCCACGGTCAAGGGCGGGTTGCGTGACATCCCATAGTTAGATTACTTTGGATATGTATGTGCATGATGGTTTGACATGTAAGGACTGTTGTGCGAAGAGGTAAAACGTACTCCTCGAGTTAGAAGATGTTATTGTTGTTCATGTTTACATTTCCGCATGATTAAATTTGACTACACTAATTGCAACAACTAAAAATGTACTTTTCCGCACTTCTAGCCATTACCCTTCCTTTGTTATTATCTTGCATTATTACTTGCATTTGCGGTGGCTTGTTGAGTACTTTTTGTACTCATACCCGTTGAACACCACAGAGGATGCCTACTATGAAGACGGTCTGGAGTAGCGACCCAGTCAAGCAAAGATCCTGAAGAAGGCATTCGTCATGCATTTTAATTATCTTTATTATTGATTTTATTGAAACTCTGATGTAATAAATGTGGTCTACGTACCATGAATATTGCCGTATGTACGATTGTCGCATGATGAACCTCTTGTATTATTGTTTTTCTTATGAAATTCAATAAAGTTCTGATTCTAGTAAATCAGGGCGCGACATGTGCTTCCCACCAGGCACACCATGAGTGGACAGCTCAGGTCAAGGCTAGGCTCTATCAGACCTACCGGTGAGAATATGAAAACTTCTCATAGAAGCCGGGTGAGATTGTTGAAGCTTTGTTTAGTCGCTTTTAGTCGATCATTAACATGCTTCGGGCCAACAAGGCCGATCGTGATCAGCTGGTGTCAGATCATGAACAGGTGCTCAAGGTTCTTCATACCTTGGTCCCTAAGATCTAGGAGATCAAGGTATCCTCTATTGTTGAGAGTGCTTCCTATGATACCTTGACTGTCGCAGAGCTGTTCAGTAAGCTCAAGGCCTCAGAGGTTGATATCGAATTGAGATCAAATCTCACTGGTTCTGGATCATAAACCCTGGCCCTTGCGACACCTTCTGTTGATCCTGCTGCTTTGAGTTGTGCTTTGTCCTCTTTGATGTCTTTCACTGAGGACCAATTGGATTTGCTAGGAGATGATGACCTTTGTCTTTTCAATAGTCGTGTTCGTCATGTCTATGATAAAAGAATGTTAAAACGACATGGCACAAAACATGGTTGCTTTGAGTTTGGTGATCCAGGTCATTTCATCGCCGAGTGCCCCAAGCAGAACACACACAAGAAGAGCACCGGTGGTGGCTCCTACGACTCCAACAAGCACGACAGCTCCACCTTCACAAAGAGCAAGCCCAATAAGAGGTTCTTTTGAAAGGCCCTGAAGGACTACTAGCGCGAGAACAAGAAGCAAGACAAGGCCTTCTTCGTTGAGATGGAGAGAAGCTACTCCAAGAGATCATCATCTTCTTCCTCTTCATCAAGATCAAGAGATGAGGAGATCGTGATCAAGAAGGGGAAGGACAAGGATGATCTGATGGGCCTCTATTTCATGGCCTTCGGGGACAAGCCGAAGAGCCACTCGCACCACAGCCGAAGATCCCGCAAGAGCATCTGTGTCACGCCCCGATTTTACCAAACCGAGAATTTATTGAATTTCCAAAGAAAAACAATAAGTACAAGATGTTCAGCACATGACATCATCTTATGACATACAGAATATATCTCGCATGCTATTTTATTACACTGAAGAAATAAAAGAAAATCCTAGCGATGAACACCTTGCTTCAAGACTCGCTTCCTTGACTGGGACAGCTACTCCAGGTCTTCGTCTTCATAGGACTTAGCATCTAAAATATTTAGTCAATGGGGGGTGAGTACAATTGTACTCAGCAAGCCACCGAAATGCAATTATAATGCAAGGTAATGACAAAGGAAGGTAGTGGCTCATGTTTGTGGAAAAGTACGTTTGTAAAGCAGTTAATGTGATAAGGTTATTAGTACAAAAATTAAATCATGAGTAGATGCATCATCTTCTACCTCGAGGGTTATAGTCAGCCCACCCTCGCTCAACAGTCGTTACATGGCATTCCATCATGCAATCATTCTTGTAAAAGTAAACTAACTGCGATGAACATTGCTCAACCCACCCTTGACCGGGGGCACGGCTTTTCAAAAAGATTATACTTTGATCAGAGGTGTACTACTGTACCCACAAGACACGCACTCATCCTCGTGTACCAAAGTGTAACGAGATGACCCATACCACGGGAACTCGTGCCAAAACCTTTAGCATGGAACGCACCAACTCAATAACACCCTCTCACTACAACAAAACAGGGAACTTCCGTCGGCCAAAGCCGACGGAAGTTAGCCCTTTCCCGACGGAAGAAGCTAACTTCCGTCGGCAAAAGGCTAACTTCCGCCGGCCTTCTGCCACCGGGACCGGAGCATCCAACGAAGTCGAGGTGTCCATCGGGACCACGACCCCTGAAGATGTTGGGACTTCAGGTGCAGCCGGGGCTTCGTCACCCTTCGAGGTATCTATAGTGTCAAGATATTTTATAAGCATTTACATGTAAAGATTGTTGCAGGTATCAACCAAGGTAAAAGCTTCGAAGTGTACCTTCGAAGGCCCTGTGAGGCAGAATCGTCGGATCCTCCAGAACTTCCTACATCTGGAGGATATCGTCGATGTCGTCTCCCGATGTCCTCTCTGTCGCGTGTTCTGCTGGAGCCTCGACTTCCACCGTGATCACCCCGGTTACAGGTGAGTTGGGGGTGGCAGAGTTCGGCTCCAAGCTTACAACAGCGGGCACGGGAGGGCGTGTCAGGTCTACCCCCGCAACCTCCCGAGCAGAAGTTTCGGCTGGGACTTTCCCTGCATCTTCATCGCCCTCCAAGAGATAATTCTTGAAGGCCGTCGCCAGTTGGGCATTGGAGTCCTCGGACTCCTCGGAGGCGGAGCTCCGAACATCCAAGGACGAAGCCGACGAAGTAGGAGCCAGCTGCGGAGGGATCTTCGCCACCTTCTTCTTAGGTGGCGTCTTGTTGGCTTTCTTGGGGTTCAGCGATGGCCTTCCGTTTCCGAGTGGTTGCTCCGGTTGAGGTAAAGTCTGGTAGAGGAAGGGGCACCATCCCGAGAGCTCTCCACACTTTGTTGGAGCGCTCCTAGCTCCCCACCAGCTCCAGCCTCTTCTTCCTTTCAGCCACCGTAGGGGCTCCGATGACCCGTTCGATGGCCCGAGCAATGTCTTCTAGAGCTAGTGCCAGTGGAGCCGCTAGAAAAAAGGGTAACATATTATAAGTATGTTATTTTCATCATCTAACACATTACTGCAGGAGTTGAAGTCTTACCTAGGGTTCGGAGATCACCCTCCGAGGCCTGTTGAAACACTATCGGCCAGTCGGCCCCGAGGGGTGGAATCCGAGGGGCGATGAACTCTTCGGCAAGGTCGCGCATGCTCATGTGGTGTGCCACCGAGGTCAATAGCCCTAGCCACGTGGAGAGTAGGCTAGGGTTCGGAGCGATCTCCGCCTCCTTCCGGAACCAGATCTCCTGGAGAGGCCCTGCGAGGGGGGAGGCCTCTCCGACTTCGGCGTAGAACCACCGAAGGATCCAGTTGGTGTACCACCGATCGTTGATGGCCTTCGCGGGAAAGTGTTGGGCATGCTCCCTCCGCAGCTGGAAGTTGACGCTGCCAAAGGCTGTTATCACCTTGGAGTCCCTAGGCCCGTCCTGCGGCTTCGGTTGGCAGATAGCTTCGTGGGTGGCGGCGAAGACCTCCGAGCATCCTTTGCACCCTTTGGCCCGAAGCGCCTACTCGAATATGGCTAGGCGGGCGACGGCATTGGGGGACAATTGAGGTAACGTGATGGGAAACAGGTCCAGCACCTCTACCAAGAAGTCGATGGCCGGAAGTCCCAAGCCCGATTCGAAGAATGCCTCAAAAACCACCACTTCTCCGCTTCATGGCCTCGGGGTCGATTCTGACCTGGGGACTCGAGTCCTCAGTCCGGTCCCCAGCTTCCCTTCCACGACCTCCTCAATAGACTCGGCGGTGCTCGTAGACTAGCCGATGAGGAAGCTCTGAGAAATCTTCTTCTTGGATGGCAGGCGGAGCTCCCGAGGGTTCTTGGGCCAGGTGTAGCCCGGAGCACCCACCATTACTGCCACAGCCAAGGCGGCCCACGCTTGCCTCTGCGCCAGAGTGCTCACCGCCGCCGGAACGGTGTGACTGGTTCTCGCCATTGCTCGGTGGATTAGGAGATTGTGAGAATTGGGGGTTGAAGAAAGTGAATCGTAGGTGCTGAGTACGGTAAAAAGTTTCGAGTAACTTCTAATCCTCCTTTTATAACCGTCCGCTGGTTGCTACGCTTCGATCGTATTCACACTGCAGGTTCGACTTCCACCACTGGCAGGTGGGTCCAGAAAGTGGAACAGCGAGAAACTGCCGTAAATTTCGACCGTTACCTTTCGCAGGGTGTAACGACTACTTGCGCCATAACGACTATAATCAAATGGCTCTTCACGACGTTTGCGCTTCGGAGCGGTACTCTTTCTCACGATGTGTTCACACCGCTTGAGAGCTCGGAGAAGGGGTCCGAATGCTTTGGACCTGAGATCCTTCGAAAGACGGTAATGTATTCAAAATTTCTCTAAGTCTCAGAATATGAAAATATTCCTTTTGTATACTGCCTCCCTTCTGTATAGGTTAAATTCGGAGAGGCGTATTCGAGGGGCTACTGTTGGGGGAAATTACTTCACTTTTAGGACTTAGAGATTAACAACTCAAAGATTCACTAAGCTTCGGAGCTGGTGGGCTCTTATTCGAAGGAGAAGGAGTCAAGCCAAAGGGTGCCTCGATCCGAAGTCCTGAGAAGCCCTTCGAAAGATACGAAGGCTCTGAAGCAGAACAGCAGGATTGATAAGACGTTTGGCTTATCCGTCTGCCCCGAATAACTTTACTCTTTTAACCCTGCTCCGGGTACCGAATAGTCTCCACTATGTCGGTTGTAATCTAGGGGTACTTAGGTCTTTTCCTTAGACATTTTTGCCTATAAATACCCCCCTCTCTACCCTGTAACGGGGATCGAATACCCAGTTATTCAATACACATAATCGAACTACTTGAGCTATTATCCAATATGGAGGCTTGAGACAGTTCTTAAACACGAACTCACTGCTTGTCGATTCTTGATCTCAGAGAACCTGTTAGCGTAAACTTTTACGCCAACAATGTTGATTATATCTTATTGAATTCGTTGCGCCAAAAATTCCGTAAAATTTTTGGAATGCAATTTAATGCTAGGAGAATTTTTAGGATAATACTCTAGCTACGATTTATTTTTAAATGAAATTTTTAGGCCCATATTTTAGCTCTTTTATTTATGATTTACATTTAATATTTTTCTTGAAATTCATTTATTAATTACTTTATTTTATTTTTAACGCCTGACAAAAATCAGGGTGTTACAATCTACTCAATGGCTCTTGGGGATAAGGAAGATAAGGGATCCCCGATAACTCTGATGATGACTACGATGAGAAGGTATCTTCCTATGAACAAGAAGTCATTGAATTACTTGAATAGAACCGTCAGGAGTTAAAATATCGGGAGAAACTGCTTAGAGGGCTAAGAAGAGGATATATGAGCTTGAGAATGAGCTTGCCATAGCCAATGGAAAGATTGAGAGTCTACCTTCTTTCCTTTTCTTGGTTGAGAGCAGTGAGTGCTCTAACTGTGAGGTGCTGTTGTGTGACCTGACGACTCTGAAGTCCAGATACACAGAGAGGGTTGACGAGAGAGACGCTTTGGCCACTGAGCTTGAAAGCGCTCAACTGGAGCTAAAAGATGCTCATGCCACTATCATCGTGCCCTGTAGAGATTGCCCATCCCACTTATCTGATCTAGCTGAGCTGAGAGTGAAGGGAGATGAGCAGTTGGGTGAGTTAGAGAGAGTTAGAGCTGAGCTCGAGCAAACTAAGCTTGAGCTTAAGATATTGTCAGTTCCACCCACTATCTGTGAGAACTGTTTGTCTCTGAGGTTGGAACTAATCAAGCTGAAAACTGAGAAGTCTCAAGGGTGACTGGCACAAGCATCCGGATGTTCTGGACACCGGCCGCCTGGGCGTGGAGCTGTGCGGTACCCGGATCTGCAGCGACTAAAACGAGAACTCTTACCTCCATCGGATCCTTAGTTGGGTGAGCACTAGAGAGCCACAACTCGGCATGATGATCCAGCAGTTCAAGAGGAAAAATGGGTTTGGAGTAGGTTACACCTACACCAAGGCTGACTTTGAGAGTGCCCTGTGCCATGCAGTGGAGTGGAGTAAGATTACTCCAAAGCAAAGATATCTCACGACTCACTCCACTGAGTTTTTTTCAGGCCTGTCAGTCCAAGGATGGAGTGTTCCAAGAACAACCTAGAGCTCCACCCAAGAAACATGTCTGGATTCCGAAGCCCAAGCACCTCCACACTTCTCTTGACTCTCTACCTAGACCCTCTCACACCAAAGAGTCAACACCCAACACCACCAAGCCCAAGAAACCCAAGCCTCAACCATATTCTAAGAAGCCTACCTATCACTGTGAGTTTTGTTAGAGAGATGGGCATCTTGCGGAGTTCTGCTTCAGGAGGAAGCGGGTTGAGACAACAAAGAGAGCTCTAGCTGGGCAGGAGTAGTTCTACCAGCAGGGTGGTAGATAGAGAGTCCCTGATATGGTGAGAGGCTAGAGACCAGGGCGCGTGGTGTAGGTGGTGGTAGAGGAGATGGCTTTCGTGCTCGTGCTTCGGAAGGTGGTTTTAGCTCTTGTAGAGCTCTAGGTTGTTCTGGATATGACATTGGACCTTGTGGTCGTGACTTTAGGCAGAACAGAGGACCATGCATTGAGCCGCGCTTTGGTCCAGACTCTTATGATTCTTTCTGATTTCCATCTTTTGAGCAGATGGCTCGACACTAGTTTAGCTCTTTTGCTAAACCTAGTGTCAGACCGTTTGCTCCCTCTTATGACCATTGATTTTGTAGGATCGAGGCCTAGAGGACGTATGGATCATGGATTCGGGATGCTCTCACCACATGACGGGACATCGTAGATGGTTCTCCAGCCTCGCTTACCCAAGCTCCAAGGAATACATCACATTCGAGAACAATGGTCAAGGGAAGGTACATGGGATTGGTTCAATTCGAATCTCTAAGCATTTCTCTTTGAAGAATGTTTCTTTGGCTGGAAACTTCGGTTTTAATTTGGTTTTTGTTTCTCAACTTCTTGTGGAGGGTTTAGAGGTTCGTTTTAAGAAGAACATGTCTTCTGTTGTTGATTCTAGAGGATCTTTGGTTTGCCAAATCTTACCCTTCGGTAAGGTTTTTCAGATTGATTTCTCTAGTTCTTTTGGCCCTTCTCGCTGTTTGATCGCTGGATCCTCTTCTGAGCTCTATAGGTGGCATAGGAGGTTAGGTCATTTGAGCTTTGATTTGCTAATCAGATCGAGCTCTATGCACCTCATCCGAGGATTGCCCAAGCTTAAGACAGAGAAGGATCTAGTTTGCCATCCCTGTCATCATGGGAAGATGGTTGCCGCTTCACACGCACATGTGACTCAGGTGATGACTTCATACCCGGGAGAGCTGTTACACATGGATACTGTTGGTCCATCTCGGGTACGTTCAGTCGGTGGGAAGTGGTACGCGCTTGTGGTTGTTGATGAGTTTTCTCGATTCTCGTGGGTTTTCTTTCTACAGTCTAAGGATGAGGCTTTCCTGTTTGTTCATGACCTGGTTTTGAAGTTAAAGAATGAGAACAATGGTCAGATGCGAGCCATTCACTCTGACAATAGATCTAAATTTAAGAACTCTCAATTTGTCAACTTCTGTAGTGACCAAGGTCTTGATTATTAGTTTTCTGCTCCTTACACTCCCCCACAGAACATACCTAGGTAAGACATCATATGAGTTGCGGTTTTGGCAGACAGCCCAAGGTGAGTCACTTGCGAGCGTTTGGCTGCATGTGCTTTGTGCTCAAGAAGGGAGGGCATTTGGACAAGTTTGAGTCTCGTTGCTAGGATGGAGTCTTTCTTGGTTATGCTTTGCATTCTCGCGGCTTCCATGTTTGGAACCTCGACTCCCAGCAGCTTGTCGAGATGTGCGAGGTTTCGTTCGATGAGTCCATGCCTTCGTTTACTCCTTTTGAGCTTTCTGGTGATGATGAGCTTGGAGAGTCCATCTTTGAGGAAGATGGTGAGACTCCTGCTGTTGATGAGTGTGGGCCTTCTACACAGCCTATAGACCCCACACCTTCTAAGACTTTGACTGAGGATGAGGGCGGACCTCTGATCACTACTTCCACTTTGATTGAGCCCCCTCAGTCGAGTCCATAGGTGCCAGCTGCTGACTCCGGTGAGGTGACATCTGATCACCTAGAATCCCGAGCAGTTCAGTGTGATCACCCCTCAGAGCTCATCATCGGTGATCTCAATTCGAGATCCTTGCGTTCTCAGGCTGGTTCACTCGCTCTATTTGCTGAGTCTTCTTTTTCTGCCACCTTCGAGCCTAGAGATGTTGCTCACGCTTTATCTAATGCAAATTGCATAAACACCATTCAAGAAGAGCTTGAAAACTTTGTTCGCAATCGGGTTTGGACACTAGTTGAGCTTCCACCTTGATGCAACCCCATAGGCACCAAGTGGGTGTTTTAGAACAAGCAAGGTGAAGATGGGGTTGTGGTCTGCAACAAAACTCGATTAGTTGCCCAGTGTTTTTGGCAGAAAGAGGGTATTGATTTTGAGGAGACTTTCGCCCCTGTTTCCCGTCTTGAGTCCATACGCATAATTTTGGCATTCACTGCTTCGAAAGGTTTCAAGCTTTTTCAAATGGATGTCAAGAGTGTTTTTCTGAATGGGTATATAGAGGAGGTCTATGTTAGGTAGCCCTCGGTTTTGAAAACCCTAAGTTTCCTCGACATGTTTTCAAGTTGCAAAAAGCTTTATATGGTTTGAAGCATGCCCCAGGGCTTGGTATGATCGTTTAAAGCAGTTTTTGTTGGGGAATGGCTTTGTGATGGGTTCTGTGGACAAAACTCTTTTCTTTCTCCGAGTTGGCACTGATTTCTTGATTGCTCAGATTTATGTGGACGACATTATTTTTGGTGGTTCTACTAATGAGCTTGTGTCCAAGTTTTCTGAGCTGATGCACAGTGAGTTCGAGATGAGCCTCATGGGTGAGATCAAGTACTTCTTAGGGCTCCAGATTAAGAAGACCAAGGATGGCATCTTCATCCACTAGAGCAAGTACACGCGGGACATGCTAAGGAAGTTCGACTTCGGTGGAGAGCTGAAGCCTCAGATGACCCCCATGGGCACATCTAGGGGCCTAGACAAGGACAAGAGTGGCGTCAAGGTCAACGAGAGAGAGTATCGAGGGATGATCGGATCCCTACTATACCTGACAGTGACAAGACCGGACATACAGTTCACCTGGGATTGTGTGCGCTCTTCAAGTCATCACCATGCGCATCTCATCGGCAAGCTATCAAGCGCATTTTTAGGTACCTTACCTATGCGACTGATCTGGGTCTTTACTATTCAACATCATCATCTATTGAGTTATCTAGCTTTTCCGACGCTGATTTTGGTGGGTGCCGACTAGATCGCAAGTCAACTTACGGTACTTGCCAGTTTCTTGGTTCATCGCTTGTTTTTTGGTCTTCTCGAAAACAATCTAGAGTTGCGCTTTCTACCACAGAGGCTGAGTATGTAACTGCTGTTCACAGTTGGTTTATATGATTTCAACTTTGAAAGATTTTGGGTTGTCTTTCCTTGCAAGAGTGCCTTTGTTTTGTGATAGCACCAGCACGATTAGTGTAGGGAAAAATCTATGTCTTCATTTGAAAACCAAACATATTGATGTGCGCTTTCACTTTCTTTGGGATCAATATGAGAAAGGTGTCATTGACCTTGTTCATGAATCATCAGTTGACTAGCATTCTCACCAAACCCCTAGATCAGTCTACATTTGAGCGTTTGCGAGGGGATTTGGGAGTTGTGTATCCTTTTTAGGATATTTTTGAGTTCTTTCTTTCTTCTTTACTCTTTCATTGAGTCTTTTCGGGTGAGTTCATATCTTGCATATTCATATATCAAACTTTGAGCTTGCTTCTGTTATATGATTGACCTGCTTTACTCATTCTTGCTTGTATATGCTTTTGAATACCTATCGATGATCATGCTTGTTTTTAGTTCACATGATATATCTTATATTCATCATATGCATGGATTTTATGCTTTAAAATTGAAAAATGATCACCATTTCTTCTGGTAACTAGCATGTGTAGGGTGAATGCTTTTGCTATCTCTTACATGCCTGGTAGCTAATTCCTTACTTAGATGCAGATATGCAACTTAGACATTTATATGCTTTAACATGGAAAATATGCTAAAAATGATAAAAATCAGAAAAATAAAAAATCCATGTCTTTTATGCTTAATTGAACAGATCCAAGTGGGTTTGCTGTGTCGCATTGCATTGTTTTGGACATTGTAATGTATGCCAAGACCACTATGTTAAGCTTCTGGTGGTCCTGTTCTCGCCTAGGCTTGACTTGGTCGGTTAGCATAAGGTTGACATGCAAATAACCCCCGGCAAAAATGAAGAAAGAAAAGAAAATGCCTAAAAATTAAGAAGATAACAAGTTTGCTGAAGCTCTTTGTTATGGACAATGCTTATCTTGGTAGATATCAGCTAACTTTTGCATCTCATGTTTTACCTTGCTTGTCGACTAGAAAATGTGGTGATATTTTTATTTGCAAAAATCTAAAAATGCATGCTAATGACATTTTTGGATATCATCTATTGCACTAATCATGTCATGTGTCTTAGACAGTTTTTTGTGCTATACTTGCTAGATGTTGTAATTGTAGTCGATCATATTTGAGAAGCATGTTTTTTACACTCCAATTGCACCCCAGTTGCATTCATTGCATATTTTGAGGGGGAGCTGCATTCTAGGAGGAGTTTGAGTTTGTGTCTCTTTTGAGTGCATTTAGTCTCAGTTGATGAGTCCTATTGTCAACAAGGGGGAGAAATTTTGGGTTACTTGATCGTTTAGAAGAGTTTAGGTGGAGTTTTGGCTTTCTCTGGGATTTATTTCAAGGGAGTTTTAGTCTCTTTTGGCTTTACTCCTTGGATATCTTTGTTGATAATTAAGATATTGCACTCGTTTGAGTTTTTATTTTTGTTTAACCATAACGACCGTTTTCTAGCTTTTGTTTGGCTTTTGGTCATTAGGTTAAACCTCTTATTTTACTTTCTTCTTTCTGTCCTCTTATGTTGTTGTTTTCGTGTTTCCACATGTGTTTGCAGATTCTAAGCATTGATGAAGAGGGTGTTGACAATGCACTCATCAAGGGGGAGATTGAGGAGCCATATTGAAGATCTTGGGCCTCATGGCTCGAGAAGTGATGAGTGATTGTCAACGAAAGTCAAAGAGAGAGGAGACAAAGAGGAGAAGAGACTTGTCGGTTCTTGGGCCGCGTGTGACTCTGGTGCATGGGCGGCGAGCGACTGTCGGGTAGAGGGGTCGCGGAGTCGGGCCGGCCCAATCCGGGTACATGGGCTTGGAACGATAGGTGACCTGCTGGTCTGTTGACTAGGTTTTACCCAGGTAAACGGGCGGTGAGTGATTGCCGGGCTGAGGGAGCCGTGGAATCGGGTCGGCCCAATCCGGGTACCCGGTGCGAAGATAGCAGATGCTTTGTCGGTGTCGGCATAAAACTGACGCAACTGTCAGGACCACCCATCAGAGATAAGACGGTCCTAAAGCGAAGCCGTAGCTTCTACGAAAGCTCCGCATCAGGACAAGTTACCTTTAGATAGGATTTTAATATTTTTCCTTTTAGGCCCATAGTCTATGTTAGTCAAGACTGTAAAAATCCTAAGGGTATGTTGGTCTTTTCTAGTTTATTTTAGCGTCTGTAAAAAACCCTAAGATTATATTGGGATTTTCCTGATTTATTGGGCTGCCTATAAATAGGGCCCCAATCCCCTAGGGTTTCTTAACTTACTTTAATTAAAAATCAGAGTGCATCCCCTGTTTTACTGTTCACACCTTCCGTCGCCGCTAGCATTTTTGTTCTACTGTTCATCACACCTGTACACCGGCATTGTGTGTTGTAGGGCTAGCCTCTCCGGTCTTTTTCATCTCAAGAAAACCGGTGTGCTTTTGTTCCCTAGCGAAGTGTAGCAGTAGCAATCGACGCCTCTCTTTTTGTTCAGCGGAGCAGGTGGGCCGTGTTTCGGCTGGCCGCACTAGAGCGCAGCAAGCGAAGCATGCAGCGAGGCATGCATGTGGTGCGCAATGAGGTTTGTGCGTGGAGCGGTGCTCAGCAGCATCATCAGCCATGCGTTGGTGTTTTTCTGGTTGATGCGAGTGGCTTTGGGAAGATGTTGTTTTGCTGCTGGACATGTGTGGAAGTAGGAGCGCATGAAGGTGGTGCTACAACATGCATGGCGCAGCACTCGGTGCGTGCACACAAGCCGTTCGACCAAACGTCAACAGGAGGCAGTCAATAGCATAGTAACATTCCATTTCTTGATTCTCGTGCACCACAAGTGTTACTTGAATCGTCTTTGAGCGCTATCTTTTCATCTGCATTTATTTTATCAGATCAAATGGTTGTGTGCATTTTGAACTATCTATGAGCATAGTTTATCATGGACACTTAGTTTGTCTGATTAAATGCCTATGATGATTATCCCTATGATGCTTGAAATGCCTGTGTTCTGTGGATGTTTTGGACATGCTTGATAGAATATATGTGTCTTTGGTGAATCATATGTAGAACTGTCATTTGATCTATGAGTTAACTTGATCTGCCTTTAAGCACCGTGTTGGTGTATTTTCGACTAGGACACCGGTCGTTTTTAGGCTAGATTATTTTTAGTACCTGTTGTTGACACGAGAACGTGCCCCCGCACTTGGGTTAGTTCGACGAGCCAAAAGTGCGCGGATATTTAGGGACAGGCCTAAGCGTGATGCAACACCGACGTCGCGTTCCGACTACCCTTAGTCATGATAAGGGGGGTGGAGTCGCTAGGCAATCAGATCACACAAAATAATCCAATTAGCCGAAAGAAATATATTAAACAGAATAAAATCAGCAAACCGTTCGGAGCCTGTCTGCTTCGAAGTCTGGTGCGAAGGGGTCACCGAAGTGTACCTTCGGCGTCCAGTGCAAAGTGTCCACTGAAGGGTGCCTTCGGCATTTGGACTGGTCCGGTCGAAGATGAACTCCGAACGGATCCGGACGTGACAATCACCTCCGAATGGCGGGGTTCAGCGCGAAGTCTCTGATACAGCGAAGTACAAAATAATAACCCAAACGCCGCATGCGAGCGACTTCGTCCAGAGCGAGGTACGAGCGTGGCGAATCCTGTTGTGATGAAGTGTGCTGTCGAAGCCTGTCGTCGAAGCCTGTAATCTCACCGAAGGGTGTCCTAACAACCTTCAAAACCGATCTCTCAGCTCCGGACACCTCCGATGAAGTAGCTCTGAATGTGGGAACCTGCAACAAAGAGAGTTCGAAGTACCAATTCGGTGTGAGGACCGAATTCTGCTAAGTGTTGCACTAGTAGCGAAGGTAGCAATCTGTTACGCAGATTAGCGGATACTTCACAGGCGAAGTAACAAGGCGATAGCAATCTATTACGTAGATTAACGGATACTTCACAAGGGAAGTAAAAAGGGTTACCACTATTCCGAAGTGGATGGCGAAGGTACAGAAAAGTAAAGGTAAATAAATGCGATCAAATCTAGGGCTTTGTGTTGATTTGTGTTGGCGGGCTCTCTAAGCTGACCTCACCTCTCTATTTATAGGGCCAAACTTCTGATCTAATATGCTATATTTCAGCTTGGATAGAGATAAAAGCTTAGCCGGAATTGTATCCAACTCTGTCTCTACCGAAGTGGGCTCTGACCAGGCCCGTCGAAGCCTGCTCCTCGGGCCGAAGCTTCGGTGGCGTGGGCCTCCGAAGGCTTCCTGGCCGAAGGCCGTGGGCTGGCTAGAGGCTTTCGGAGCCCATGGCCCAATGGACCTTCAGCCCTGTAGGGCTTCGTCTTGACCCCGAACACGTGTATTTTTGGCCCAAATTATCAAAATCGATATTTTGACAATCTCAGCCATTAATGCCATTTTTTGCTATCAACATATGCCCCCTGCCTTTTAGTGAACTGAGTGAACTAAAAGCACAATGAACTAAAGACGATACCGTCCATATCGGCTTTTCGACACCTTTTATGCTTGTTGGCGTAAAAGATTACGCTAACAGGTTTCTGTTGAATAGAAACTAACAAACGAAATGTTTGCGAAGAGAACTGTTCTAAGCCTCCGAAAGGATAATAACTTAGAATAGTTCAAATATGTGTATTGAATAACTTGTATTCGGTCCCTATTACAGGGTGAAATGGGGGGTATTTATAGGCCCAAACATTAAGGAAAAGACCTATTTACCCCTCTATTACAACCGACATAGTGGAAACTGTTCGGCTCCCTTAATAGGGCTAAAATGGTAAAAGATTAATCTAATGAGAAAGAAGATAAGTCTTCCATCTTAGCTGGCAGAAAAGATCTTGAAAAGCCTTAGTTCGAAGATGTACTCCGAACCGATGCCTATCTTCGTACTTCAAACTTGACTCTGGGTATCTTCGAAGATGATTGTAAGGAACCTTCGAATTCGCTGTCTGCCTTTACGATGCTTCGGCAATAACCCCGAAGATGAGATATTTTCCCCCAATAGTAGCCCCTCGAATACTCTTCTCTGTTTAACCTGTAACGTTAGGAGAGCAGTATACGAAAGGAAAAAATAACCAGACATAGGGGTTATTGGTTTTTAGTTCATTTCCGAAATGTATGAAGATATAAACTCCAAATCAGTCTTAGGATAATTGCTTTTCGAACTATCTTAGAACCGACTCAGGAAGTTCGAAAGTCTTTTTAGACTTAGAGGAAATAGCCGTTAGTTTTCTGTTTCTAACGGAAACTGTAGCAAACGCTAATCTCGTAGAGAAGTAACGGCAGGAATGCGAAACGACATGGACTAACGGTAAAAAAGTGAAATCTAGGCTATAAATAGAAGGCCTAGAACTTACTCAGTTACCTTTTCACCGCATTCTCGCAATCAAACACTTTTTAGCCCTTTGAGTTCTTTGAGCCCTAGCCTCCATTTCCTCAAAGCAATCCGGTGACCGCAATGTTGAAGACTAAGGGATTTGCACCTCCGTCGGCCTTGGCTCGGCAGCAGAACGCTGCAGCAGCAGCGGCGGCATCGTTGGCGGCGGCACCTCCGATACCAGCGGTGACATCCATGGTGGCAGGAGGGAG
Organism: Zizania palustris; assembly: GCA_019279435.1. Classification (NCBI taxonomy): domain Eukaryota; kingdom Viridiplantae; phylum Streptophyta; class Magnoliopsida; order Poales; family Poaceae; genus Zizania; species Zizania palustris. The sequence continues at coordinate 5,079,955 of JAAALK010000081.1, read as the reverse complement.
AAATCCCCAAATCGTCGATGACCAAGGTTTGTGCACGCCATCAACAAAATACTTGGATCAATCTTTCCAGTTGGGGCCTTCTACCTGCAAGAGAGAGTACCTGGCAATTGCAGCGGGAGGGAAAATTAGTAATGGAGTTATGATCCGGAAGCCAGGCAAAGAAATGATTCCATCGCCAAGACCAGGAGAAGTAGTTGTATTCGAAGCCTTCTTCGAGGCTGGCTTGGGCCTTCCTGCAGTAGACTTCCTGGCGGAGGTACTTGATCTTTTCCATGTCACCCTCCCTCAGTTATCTCCGAATGCGGTAGCTAGACTGGCTATCTTCGAATGAGCCTTGAGAGCCGAAGGGTGTGAAGGAAGGGCAGAGATCTTCGCTGCATTACATAGGGCTACATGCCAACCTAAGACCTTCGTAGGCCCCGGAGGTGAAAAAGTAGTAGTATCCTTCGGTAGCATCAACTTTAGGCTTCGAGATGAGTATGCCCTTCAGTTTCCTGCCAAGGCCATCAATGCCAGATGGTATACTGATTGGGTTCTGAGATGGTTCTATGCCGAAGTTGGGGCAAGCAGTCCTCTGGCCGGGCCTCTTAAAGAAATTCAATTCCGGAAGGAAGCTTTAGTGCAGCCCAACGAAGGTCAACTCGAAGCCCGTCTTAACCTGCTTCAAAAGATTAGCCGAAGGTTAAGCATGCGAGACTTAGCCGAAGAATTCCTCGGCCTGCAAATTTCTCCGTTGATGGCCAACTGGCCTATCGTCTTCGAGGATGATTCGGAAGGCGGTCTCCGCAAGATTAACTTGACTTCGAGCCCTGCAAGTAACTTCGAAACCAACATGTATTATACTTGTTTACTTCGAAGAAAGACTAACTTGAATTATTTATTTTTAGCTTCTTAAGCCCCTATTACTTCAGAGCAAATTATAAGGGCTTCGGAGAAGATTTTGGGTGCCCCAACTCCGACTGAAAAAGAATGGAGAGTTAAATTGGTCGGGAGTTGGGAGAGGTTTAACAGAGTATGGGGAATGTTGGAGATGACTCCGCCCCCTCTGATGGACTGGGTGCCTTCGGAGAAAGGACCCAAGAAGAGGATAGCCGAGGCCGGAGCTTCGAGCTCCGCAAAGACACCGGTGAAGAAGGTGGCTCGGAAGCCTAGAAAACCTGCATCTCCGAGCCCAAGAACCTCAACCTCCGGTTCTAAAGAAGATGAAGGTAAACTATTAGTGAGGTTGATTGATGAAGATGCGGCTCAAAAAGATATTCACATTGAAGATATTGCAGGTATGCCGGAGTCTCAGGCTAACATTTAAGAAGTGAGAGCTCCGGATGCTCAAGAGGAAGAGCAAATCGAAGACCCTGTGGGCGAAGATGAAGTTGAAGTTACTACAACTTCAGTTGTGGATGAAGGGAGGACTGCTCACGAAGATACTCCGGCAGTTGAAGTTTTAACTTTGGATTCAGATGAAGACCTCACCTTTGATCCTCCGAGCAGTCCGGTGCTCGATCGCCCCCAGAATGTCGAAGGTAAACTTCGCATAATTCTCTTATTATTTTCTACAAAATTATACAATGTATAATACCTTTGTTTTTGCAGAGCCCCCTTCTGTAGAAGTACATCGTGAAGATACAATTCAAAGGCCTTCGACAACTTTGGAGCCGCACCCGGAGGTCGCTCAACAGGGGCCTGGAAGGGGTAAAAGACATATAGAGCCTCTCCTTGCTCAAGGATCAACTTCGTCTGAATCAACAGATGAAAGTCAATCTACTGAGGGGGGGCCATCTACCGAAGTTCCAAGGACCTCAGGAGAACGCTCCGGAGCTTTGCCAAGCAGGGATGACCAAGAAGCTTCAGCAATGCTCCCTCTTTTAACTCCTTTTTTGGAGCAAAGAACCGGGCTTCGGACTCTGCTCAAACCTTTAGGTCGAGTCAGTCGCGAAGTCGGGGAGACAGAGCTGGTAGCAATTTTAAGCAGGGCGAAGAGTTCGGAGCTAAACGTTGCAATGGAACGAGCAGCCTACCAGGTACGGAGCACCTTCGAACCAATAGCAAATTAAACATGAATAGTTTCTTACTTCAGTTTTTTCTTTTCTTAGCAAGCGGTCTTGGCCCACGCTGCAACTTTATCAAGCGAAAATGAAATTGCTCAGCTTCGGGAAGAAAATGAAGCTCTTAAACGCAACTTATCTTTCTTCGAAGCTAGAGTGGTTCAAATGGATAATGTGATTTCGACGGAGCGTAGGGCCAGACAGGGCTTGGAGGCTGCTAATAAAGAGCTCGAAGCAGAAAGAATCGTGCTTCGGGCGGAAATCGAAAGGGTGCGGTTGGAGCATGCGAATGCTGGGTCCGAACTTGTGAGGCTCCAAGAGGAAGCTAGCCAACTCCTAAATCAGAAGAATACTTTAACTACGGAGAATGCTAGGATTTCCGGAGTTCTAGCAGAAACGACTTCGAGCAAGGATGCATTAATCGAAGAAAAGCTTAAGTCCGAGAAGGTAGCTACGGAGGTCATAGAACAGATGCTAGGTGTTCTGGAGTACTTCGGTACTACTGGATCACTTCCTTCAGATGACAACATCACTCTACTGCGCCGGTTAAAAAGGATCCAAGGAGCAGCGAAGCAAATGAAGACGGCAGGCATTCGTTACGGAGAACTCTCCGGACAAGTGTCTGCCCTCGGACTACTTCGTTACTACGAGGACTTGGGCCGAACAATCACTCCGAGCACAGAAGGCCCTATTACCTTCGACGATGAACGGCTTCTAACTCCTTCCGAAGGCGTAACTGCTGCCTGGCAGGCCTTTCAAGCTTCATGGAGAGCCGAAGGTCGTTCTACGATCAAGGCTTGGATTGACGAAGGCCAACGCCAGAAGCAAGTTCGGAACCAAGCCTCAAGCAGTCAGCCTCCTCCGAACCCGCAGGTTTAGGAATCATTTAGGATTTTTGACTATGTAAAGCTTCATGCTTGTAAACATTTATCAATGAAAATCTTGTTTGTCATATTTTTAGGCTTTGCCTCTTATGGAAGACATCGAAGTGTTAGAGCTTAACGACGAACTTCGCTCATTATGGAATACCTTCGAACTTCTAAAGACTTACAAGCGTCCTCGATTTCTAATTCCTCGAGATGACTCCGGCGTAATTGCGCCCGAAGTAATCAAAGATGTATTGTCTTATATTAAAGAGGAAGAAAAAGAGGTTAACGTAAACACCTCGTCTTCTGAAGACACTATTTGGTCTGAAGACGAAGGTGAAGCTCGAAATAAAAGATCTGAAGATCTTAGAAGCTGGGAAAGAAGCCCCGAACGGCTTCGAACTTTGGCCGAGCTTCAACAAGAACAAAAGGATTTTAGAGCTTCGAAGGGGAGGAAGAGAGTTAAACGTAAAGTTATTAGAACTTCCGATGCTGGAACTAGTCGTTCCACCCCTAGCTCTAGGGACCGAAGAGGTCTCCGATTCCTTCTTGGTATAGATACCAATTTTTCATATTGTAATCTGTAAACAGATTTATTTGAATAATGAATACCGATTTAAAATTGTCTCCATATTTACTAGCCCCTCTTTGGGTATAAGCAACTTCAAAATGTATTCAAAGATGGTTATGCGCAAAGAAAAAACTTCGGAGTACAATTTTTTGGGGGTTCGGAGCCCCTCTGTCATTTAAAGATCTTTTAAAATCTTACGAAATGTCTTCGACTATTTGCAGTCGGAAGAATGGCAACTTAGTACCTTTGTTTTATGAAAGAAATCACTTGAGATAACTTCCAGGACACTTTAGTGTCTTAAAAAATTTGTCACTTTGGACTATGTTAACAGACATTCGAAGCTCATGGCTCAAATTCTGTTTTGCTTTAGCCACCTTCGGCTTATTTTTGCGATCTCTGTCGAACCGAAGGTTCGGAGTTTGCAATGGTCTCTTTGGACTCTTTTTACGGATGTCTACCAGCCAATGGCTTGGACTCCGTATATTTTGGCCACCTTCGGCTCTTTTTGCAGAAGTCTACCAGCCAATGGCTTGGACTTCGCAGGTTTTGGCCCCCTTCGGCTCTTTTTACGGAAGTCTACCAGCCAATGGCTTGGACTCCATAGGTTTTGGCCACCTTCGGCTCTTTTTACGGAAGTCTACCAGCCAATGGCTTGGACTCCGTAGGGTGTGGTTTTGGGCTCTTTTACGGATGCCTACAAGCCGGTGGCCTGGGCTCCGGATTATGCCAGCCCCCACGTCGGAAGCTTCGAACTTTATGGGTTCGAAGTCTGAAAATACAATCCAGCTTCATGACACTTCCCTCTCGGTCGACCCCGCAGTTCCAGTGCGTCCACTCAGAAGCTGGAAGTCTATGAGGGGAAGGCACTATCAGGATCATATGCTTTATTGATTTAGAAGATGATTACAAGCGAATTACAAGGAGCCCTTATGCGAAGTATCGCTTTAGGTGCTCCGCATGCCAAGTATGTGCTAACTCTTCACCTTCTAAATTAGCTAATTTAAATGAACCAGGGCGCCCTGAACGGACAATTAGGTATGGACCTTCCCATTTATTCCCTAACTTCCCTGGTGCTATAACGCTTTGTAGAACAAGATGACCCGGTCTTAGTTCATTGAGCTTAACCTTCGGGTCGAACCAAGCCTTCGTCTGCTGATGATACTTTGATAAATTTGCCACAGCTCGAAGTCTTGTTTCTTCTGATAAATCTAACAAAGCTTGTCTTTCTTCTTCAATGTCCGGTTCGGTGCTGCAAAATGATCCTCCTTTAAGCTCCGATGGGGTCATAGCTTCATCTCCGAATAGTAGTCTGAACGGAGTAAAACCTGTGGACCTTGTTTGCGTAGTCCGAATGGACCACAGAATCTTCGGAAGCTCTTCGGTCCACAGTCCCTTTGCTAATCCTACTATTCTTCGATTTAACCTTGATAAAATATTTCCATTGGCTCGCTCTACGGCTCCATTAGACTGAGGATGCCTTACTGCAGCAAAACATAGCTGAATGCCTAGATCTTCGCAAAATTTCCTGAAGGGTTCTGCGTCGAACTGTGTTCCATTATCAACTGTGAGGTATCTAGGCACTCCGAACCGGCAAATGATGTTCTTCTAGAAGAATTTCTGTACATTGTTCGAAGTGATAGCTGTTAAGGGTTCTGCTTCCACCCACTTAGAAAAATAATCAATAGCTACCACTGCGAACTTCAGATTTCCCTTGGCTACCGGAAAGGGACCAATTAAATCCATACCCCATCTGGCCATAGGCCATACCGGAGCAATGACTTGAAGAGCTGTTGGTGGGCGATGACTCCGTCGACGCATCCACTGGCATCCTTGACAAGTGCGGACTAAGCTCTCTGCATTAGCTATGATTGTAGGCCAATAAAGCCCTTGGCGAAGTGTTTTTCCTGCCAAAGCTCTAGGGGCTAAATGGCTGCCACAAAGGCCTTCATGAATTTCTCGAAGAATTTCTTGGCCTTCGGCTTGAGATATACATCGGAGTAGAGGGGAACATACTCCGGCCTTGTATAATATACCGTTGATTATTTGATAGTTTCTGGCTTTGAGCTTTAATCTTGACAGCTGGGGCTCTTCGGGCAAATTTGTTCCTCCCTGTAAAAGTTCCATGATCGAATTTTTCCAATCTGCACTAGGAATGCAAAGAATCTCCGTAGAGGGAATTTGTGGCACCGAAGGTATATTGAGTTCCTCGTAGAAAGCTTCTTCGGGCACATCCACAGCTCCGGCTGCAGCCTTCGCTAAGATGTCCGCTTGCACGTTTTCCACTCTTGGTATACTCCGAATGGAAATACCCTTGAAGTGTGCTTCGATTTTACGGATTTCATCTAAATACTTTGCAAGCTGTGGATGCCGAACTTGGAAACTTTTGTCTACGTGCCCTGCTACTATCTGAGAATCTGTCTTTATAATTATTCTTGTAGCCCCTAGAGCACGTGCTTTTCGGAGTTCCAATAAAATCCCTTCATACTCCGCTATATTATTGGTAGACTTAAAGTTGAGTCTTGCGGAGTACATTGCTCTTTGCCCTGATGGTGAAATCAACACTGCCCCAATGCCTGCTTCGGATTCTTGGAAAGCCCCATCTGAGTAAACAGTCCAAACTCCGTCACTTGACTTCTCCGGAGCCAAATTTGCAGGTGGAGTCCACTCTGCTACAAAGTCTGCTAGGACTTGGGATTTGATAGCTGTCCTTGCCAAGAAAGATATGCCGAAGGGTGCTAGCTCAACTGCCCACTTTCCAATCCTTCCAGTGGAATCTTTGCTTCGGAGCATATCTCCTAAAGGATACGAAGTTGGTACAATTACATTATGAGCCAAAAAATAATGTCTTAGCTTCCTCGAAGCCATTATCAGAGCATAGACGAACTTCTCAAGTTCGGAGTATCTTGTCTTCGCTCCTGATAATGCTTCGGATACAAAATAAACAGGATTTTGGACCAACTACCCATTGAAATCCACTTCTCTGACAAGGACTGCGCTGACAGCAGAACCTGTAGCTGCAAGGTACAGGAGTAGGGTTTCGTCCGCAGTAGGCACCGTGAGTGTAGCAAGATTACTGAGATACTCTTTAATATCTTCGAAGCTTTTCTGACACTCCGGTGTCCATGCAAAATCTTCGGACCCTTTCAATGCTTTAAATATAGGCAAGCTCCTCTCCGCAGATCTTGATAAAAACCTGCTAAGTGCTGCCAGACGCCCAGTCAGCTTTTGCACTTGCTTTAAATTTTCTGGAGGAGACATCTTCTGCAGCGCAGTTATTTGAGTAGGGCTAGCTTTAATTCCCCTGCTTGAAACTAGATACCCTAACAATTTTCCAGCCTTAGCTCCGAATATACATTTTTCGGTGTTAAGACGGATCCCACATGCCCGAAGGCTATTGAATGTTTCTGCTAAGTCTAGGCTATGTTGGTGCTTTAAAGCACTCTTTATTACAATATCATCCATGTAGGCCTCCACATTGCGACCTAGTTGATGACCTAGAGCCTTAGCAACTAATCTCGAAAAAGTAGCCCCGGCATTTCTTAGGCCGAAGGGCATTCTTACATAACAGAAGACTCCCGAAGGAGTTACGAAGCTTGTCTTGATTTCATCTTCGCGCTTCAACCATATTTGATGATAACCAGAATACGCGTCAAGGAAGCTTAATAACTCCGAACCTGCGGTGGAGTCAAACAGTTGATCAATTCGGGGCATGGGGTAGGGGTTATGTGGGCATGCTTTATTCAAGGATGTGAAATCAATGCACATGCGCCACTTCCCGGAAGACTTCTTCCTGACGAAGACTGGGTTGGCTAACTATTCTGTGTGAGCCACTTCTCTGATAATCCCAGCCTTCAACAATTTTTCAATTTCGTCCTTAGCTAGAGCAGCTCTTTCTGCGGACATCTTCCGGAGTCCTTGCCGAACAGGCCGGGCCTTCGGGTTTACAAGTAAACTGTGTTCAATGATATCCCGATCGACTCCGGTGATATCTTCGTCAGACCAAGCGAAGACATCCAAATTTTCTTCCACCACCTTTTCCAAGGAGGTTGCAACTTCAGGAGGTAAATCTTTACCAAATTGAAAAGTATACTCTTTACCATATTTAACAATGACCTTCGTTGCAATCTCTCCTGCGGGACTTGGTCTCGGAAAGGACTTCTTCGAAGCTTCGGAGGAGGCTGAAAAGATTTCTTCATTATCCTGCACACTGTTTACTTGTCTCGGATTAAGAGGGGGACCATGACCATATTCTGCCCTCCGAGCAATGGCTTGATCTCCGAAGACTGTAAGGACTCCTGCTTGTGTGGGCATCTTCATGCACAAATAATTGTGATGCGCCACAGCTCCGAACTGGTTTAGCATGCCCCTTCCGAAGATGACGTTATAAGCATACGAGGCATCTATAACATCGAAGATTACTTCCTCAGTCCGGGCCAATAAACCTTCTCCGAAGGTAACTTCTAGGCCTATTTGGCCAAGTGCATCAAGCGGGGGTCCTGCGAAGCCTTGCAGAGGACGAGCCGTTGGAAGGAGATGCTTCCTGGAAATGCATAATTCATCGAAGGCTTGAACAAAAATGATATCTGCCGAACTACCTCCGTGAATCAACACCCTTCTAACTTCAATGCCCGCAATATCAGCAGTGATGACCAGTGGATCTGCGTGCGGGAACTTAATACCAGCTGCATCCTCCGCAGAAAAAAGATATCGGAACGTGAGACCACTCCGGCATTGCAGCTGCAGATGACGAAGTCCCAATATGACCTACTTCCCGAATGTACTCTCTTCGCTGTCTCTTGGACATGCTTCCGAGGGTACCTCCTCCAGAGATAGGGAGAACTACTCTTTTTCCTCTATCTTGCCCTTCCTCTTGCTTCAGAGGTGGCATAACATTGGCCACCGGAGGTTGTCTTGCAGCATCAAAGTTTTCTATCCGCGCCACAGCCCTGACCGGCTCTGGGCGCGTTGCAGCTGGAACTCGGTCGGTACTGCCTCGACCCGAAGTTCTCTCTAAGTACTCTCCCCTTAGGGTAAGTATAGCCTTGCAAGTATCAGTTGCATGGCTTCGATTTTCTCCATGAATGCAGCAGAAAAGGGTCTGGCCCTTGCCAGCCGTTTTCCCTGGCGGCCTCCAGCCGCTGGCCTTGTTCCCCGTAGACTATGGAGCTCTTGGTGCAAACTTCTGTGGGGGTGCAATATTCATGACTTCAGAGCGAGGGTGCTTTTGTCCTCTTCTCCGTTCATGTTGCACTTCGAAGACTGGTTCCTGCGGCTATGCCGAAGTTTTCACTTCTACTTTGACTTCTTGCAATATGGACGAAGTAGCAGCAGTCCTCCGAAGCCAACCCTCTTCTGACCTCGCATACTCCTCGAAGTATGACATCAACTGAGAGACCGAGGAGATGCTTTTCTGATGAAGCTTATCCAGAAGGCCTTGATGACTGACGCCTTCCCGAGCTGCATCAACCACTGAAGATGCGGACAGCCCCCGAATTTGCGACTTCGTATGAGCGAAGCGCTTAAAGTACTGCCTCAATGTTTCTCCGGGGAGCTGTTTCACCTGGAAAAGGCTTCCTGTTGACATAGGAGGCACGAAGGTGCCCTGAAAGTTGCTTATAAACTTCTTCTTCAGCTGCGACCATGAATTGATTGATCCTGGCTTCAAGGACCAGAACCACCTCAATGCCACTCCTTGAAGAGATAAAGGGAAGCACTTCGCCATGGTGTCTCGAACTCCTCCGCTAGCCTCAATTGCTAGGGCATAAGAACGAACGAACTCTCCGGGATCTTCACCTCCGACATACTTACAGAGCTTCGAAGTTTTGAACTTTGGATCAAAGCGAACTTTCTGCAGCTCAGGATGCAGCGGAGATTCATTATCAAAGGAGGTGTTCTCCGGGGCTTCGAGATAATCAAGATCGTCGTCTTCGGGCACTTCTGGGATAGTTGGGATGGCTTGAGAACGAAGCCTGTTCGCAGCTTCTTGTCGCCACCTCGCTACCTCAGCTTGAAGATTGGCCATTTGAGTGGCCATATCTCCAAGATTGTTTTCATCTCCTCCGGAAGGATCTTCCGGGTCTTGAGAACTGGTCGGATCAGTTCGAATCGGGATGGAGGGTGGAGAAGAGACTCCGGGTGGTCGGAGTATGGAAGGGGTTGGCGGAGAAGCTTCGTATGTTCGAGGGATGGAAGCCCCTTCCGAAGTTTGTGGAGGGAATGTCGAAGGCCCTCCGACTTCAACTGTGTCGAAGGGTATTTCTCCGGAGATCCGAGAGGACCTCCGAGTGGGATTGCGAGGTGCGCTCCGCTTAGGAGGCATGATGTAAGAAATTGGTAGAGAACGAAGTTTTTCGGGCTAGGTTCCCCACGGACGGCGCCAACTGTTGGCGTAAAAGATTACGCTAACAGGTTTCTGTTGAATAGAAACTAACAAACGAAATGTTTGCGAAGAGAACTGTTCTAAGCCTCCGAAAGGATAATAACTTAGAATAGTTCAAATATGTGTATTGAATAACTTGTATTCGGTCCCTATTACAGGGTGAAATGGGGGGTATTTATAGGCCCAAACATTAAGGAAAAGACCTATTTACCCCTCTATTACAACCGACATAGTGGAAACTATTCGGCTCCCTTAATAGGGCTAAAATGGTAAAAGATTAATCTAATGAGAAAGAAGATAAGTCTTCCATCTTAGCTGGCAGAAAAGATCTTGAAAAGCCTTAGTTCGAAGATGTACTCCGAACCGATGCCTATCTTCGTACTTCGAACTTGACTCCGGGTATCTTCGAAGATGATTGTAAGGAACCTTCGAATTCGCTGTCTGCCTTTACGATGCTTCGGCAATAACCCCAAAGATGAGATATTTTCCCCCAACAATGCTGTTTACCACACGCTTAGGAAATACCTTTTCAAATACCTACCATTCAAGGCTCTTCGAAACCGCTCTCCCTGCAAAGATTCCAACACGTATGCATTGCCGAGAGCGATTTCGGCTATCTTAAAAGGACATTCCCAACTAGGTGACCATTTACCAAATTTGGTACTCTTCGTGCCTAAGGGTAAAATCATCTTCCACACAAAATCTCCTCCTTGAAATGATTTTGGTTTAACCTTCTTATTGTAGGCTCTGGCTACTCTCTTTTTGTCTACTTCTATGGCTTCCAAAGCCCTTAGTCTCTTATCGGTCACTTCCTCTAGATTATCCTTCAGAAGAGTTTCATACTCGTTGACCGATAAGCCATCTTGCTTTAACACCCTTAAGGAGCCAAGATCTACCTCTACAGGCAGAACGACTTCTTGTCCATATACCAACTCATATGGACTGACTTTGGTAGCACCGTGCTTTGCAATTCTACAAGCCCACAGCGCCTCGGACAGCACTTCATGCCACCATTTAGGAAACTCTTCAATTTTCTTCTTAATGAGCTTAATCACGGTTTTATTACTAGACTCGGCCTGACCATTGGCCTGAGCATAGTAAGGTGAAGAGTTTATCAATTTAAAACCATAATATTCGGCGAAGTCCCTCACTTCTCCAGAAACAAATGAACTACCTTGATCCGTAGTGAGAGTTTGAGGAATGCCAAATCTATGTATGATGTGCTTCAAGATAAAATCACGTACCTCATTGTGAGTCATGTTCATGAGAGGTATGGTAATGGGGGATTGGTCCCGATCTTCTGCTAGGTAAGGATAACTTGGATTGGTGGAGAATCTCGACGTTGACGATCCAAGGCTCCGGTCCGGCGGATCAAAACCTTGCAATCGCTACACCACCGTCTCCGTTGGTTATCAACCACGCAGGGCACGATTGACCTCGCCACGAAGGCTAGTTCCTGCAAGCGAACCCAAGAACACAAGCAAGAACAGGAAGAACACAAGTCGAATGCCAAATCACAGATGAACTATGATGAGGAGAGGTTTCACAAACGCTGATGCGGCAGCCAATCGGTCCGGTGCAGGAGTGGGATCTAAACACACAAGTATAGATGCAAACAAAGCAAAACCTAACCCTAATGGCAGCTGGCGTGAGTTATATAGGGCGTGGGCAGCCTGTAGGAGGCGCACACGACTCGGACTATGGGCCAACACGGCCTCCAACTCAGTACAAGGTCCAACTCGGCCCAGTTCTGTCACGCAGGACTGTTTCAGTCATACAGGACGACTCGAGACTCCAAATGAGGCGAAACCAACGCCAAACAATCCTTCTTCTCATTAGCTTTCCAAAAAGTCCAAGAAAGCGGCAATCGGACTTCGTATGAGGAAGTTATGCCCATTTTTGGGCATGGTGGTTGATGTTGTCCGAACCAGCGAATTCTTGACTTCAAATCATCCGTGCGACTCCGTCTTCAACTCCAACTCTTCTATTCCATCTCCCATGTTCCTTATTAACAAAATATCACTAGTATTCAGTAGCATCCCATCAAAACAAATATTAACATAGTTTCTAAGGAAAGAATTAACCTCGTGGTTCAAGCGACAGGCGGGGGCGCGTGTGATTGGTCCCTGTAATTGAATTGTAGGTTGATGGTGCATGTGTGTATCATGCTGGTGCGTGTGTGTATCATGCTGGTGCATCCGTGTATCATGCTGGTGCATGTGTGTATCATGCTGGTGCATCTGTGTATCATGCTGGTGCATGTGTGTATCGTGTGAAGTGATGTCCTCATCATCCTCCCCCTCTTGAATTGGAGTCGTCCTCGACTCAAGCTCATCATCATCTCCCAAATAGGGCTTTAAATCTGAAATGTTAAATGTGGGACTAACCCCAAAAGCTGCAGGCAACTCAAGTTTATATGCATTATCATTTATCTTCTCAAGCACACGGAAATGACCATCAGCACGGGGCATCAATTTAGACTTTCTCAAATCTGGAAAACGATCCTTGCACAAGTGCAACCAAACAAGATCACCCGGTTCAAATGTTATCTCTTTTCTACCCTTACTACCATAAGCACGATATTTCTCATTCATTTTCTCTATGTTTGCCTTAGTAGTTTCATGCATCTTAAGTAATAATTCAGCACGTGTAGTAGCATCAAAATTAAATTTTTCAGATGGTGGCAATGGTAGCAAATCAATAGGAGCACGCGGATTAAAGCCATAGACCACTTGAAACGGGCTTATCTTAGTAGTGGAGTGTACTGACCTATTATATGCAAACTCAATATGAGGTAGACACTCTTCCCATAGCTTCAAGTTGGTCTTCAAAACAGCCCTCAACATGGTGAACAACGTACGGTTGACGACCTCCATTTGCCCATCCGTTTGTGGGTGACAAGTAGTAGAAAACAGCAGCTTCGTCCCCAACTTATGCCATAACGTCCTCCAAAATGACTTAAGAATTTTGCATCACGATCTAAAATGATGGTATTGGGAACTCCATGCAAGCGTACGACCTCTCTGAAAAACAAATCAGCAACATTTGTAGCGTCGTCGCTCTTGTGACAAGGTATAAAATGCGCCATTTTAGAGAACCGATCTACCACCACAAAAATACTATCCCTCCCCCTCTTGGTTCTAGGTAATCCTAACACAAAATCCATAGAAATATCCTCCCAAGGTACACTAGGAACAGGCAGAGGCATATAAAGACCATGTGGGTTTAGACGGGACTTAGCTTTATTGCAAGTAGTGCATCATGCCACATAGCGCTCAACATCTCGTCTCATCCTAGGCCAATAGAAGTGTGTGGACAGCACATCTTCAGTTTTCTTTGATCCAAAATGACCCATCAAACCACCACCATGTGCTTCCTGCAATAACAACAAGCGAAGAGAGCTAGCCGGCACACATAACTTGTTAGCACGAAAAAGATATCCATTATTCAGCACATATTTATTCCAAGCACGGCCATCTGTACAATTTGCAAAAGCATCTTTGAAGTCCAAATCAGTAGCATACATGTCCTTCAATGTTTCTAAACCAAAGATCTTATAATCAAGTTGAGAAAGCAATGTATAACGTCTAGATAAAGCATCGGCAATCACATTATCTTTCCCTTTCTTATGTTTAATGATATATGGAAAAGTCTCAATAAATTCTACCCATTTAGCATGTCGTTTATTCAGATTTGCTTCACTACGTATACGCTTCAATGCTTCATGATCCGAATGAATAATAAACTCCTTAGGCAAAAGGTAATGTTGCCAAGTTTCAAGCACACGCACAAAGGCATATAATTCCTTATCATAGGTAGAATAATTCAACAGTGGACCATGTAATTTCTCACTAAAATAGGCCACAGGTTTACCTCCTTGTAGCAGCACACCTCCTATTCCAAAACCACTAGCATCACATTCTAACTCAAAAGTCTTACTGAAGTCGGGTAGCTGAAGTAGTGGTGCATGTGTAAGGCGATCCTTGAGTGTGGCAAAAGCTTGTTCTTGTGTTGGTTCCCAAGTAAAAGTAACTCCCTTCTTGGTCAACTCATTCAAAGGACCGGCTATGGTGCTGAAATCTTTCACAAAACGCCGGTAGAAACCTGCAAGACCAAGAAAACTACGTATTTGTGTGATAGTTTGGGGTTGCGGCCAGCTATTGATTGCTTCTACCTTTGCCGCATCAACCTCAATGCCCTGTGAAGTGACAACATATCTAAGAAACACAACTCGATCCATGCAAAACGTGCACTTCTCAAGGTTACCAAACAATCTAGCCTCACGTAGGACAGAAAAAACAGCACGTAGGTGTTCAACATGTTTAGTGGAAGACTTGCTGTAAATCAAGATATCATCAAAGTATACTAGCACAAAGCATCCTATAAAGTGCCGTAGGACTTCATTCATCAAGCGCATGAAGGTACTAGGTGCATTAGTAAGTCCAAAAGGCATGACAAGCCACTCATATAATCCAAACTTCGTTTTAAAAGCAGTTTTCCATTCATTACCTAGTTTCATGCGAATTTGGTGGTAGCCACTACGGAGATCGATCTTAGTAAAGATAATGGCACCACTAAGCTCATCAAGCATGTCATCCAATCTAGGAATAGGGTGTCGATATCGAATGGTGATATTATTAATAGCACGACAATCAACACACATGCGCCAACTACCATCGTTCTTAGGCACCAAAAGAACGGGTACTGCACAAGGACTAAGGCTTTCACGGACGTACCCACGATCAAGGAGGTCCTGTACTTGGCGCTGAATTTCTTTTGTCTCCTCTGGATTGGTACGGTACGCTGCACGATTAGGAAGAGACGCCCCCGGGATCAAATCAATTTGGTGCTCGATGCCGCATATCGGTGGCAGCCCGGGTGGTATCTCAGTAGGAAAAACATCGTTAAACTCTTGCAAAAGGTTAGTGACTGCAGCAGGAATAGATCGAGCTAGGAATGTTCGCAAGTGAAAACAGCATGTTTGTGCAAATCAAGCCATATATCAAGGGAGTATCATCACAAATTTCAGCAAGGTCAGTTTTAGTTGCAAGCATGGCACGTCCTTTCAAATTAATAACTTGTGATGAAGAAGGAGAAGCAACTTTATCTTTCTGTTGCCTCAAAAGCGTTTTAGCTACGTGCTGATTTTCAGAAGGTTGTGTGCTCTTTTGTGCGTCCTTAGCATGTTTTTCTTGTTCAAATTTCACAATTTCAGCAGGAGTATTAGGAAGCAATGTAACTTTCTTTCCTTTATACATAAATGTGTACTTTTTGCTCCTACCATAGTGTGTAGCATCAGTATCATACTCCCAAGGTCTACCAAGTAACAAAGAACATGCTTGCATTGGTACTACAACAAAATCAGCGACTCCGAAGTAGGTACCAATGGAAAATCTGATGTGAGCAGTTTGTGTTACCTTGACCTTACCGCTATTGTTGAACCATTGCATGTGGTAAGGGTGTGGATGTGCACGTGTGGGAAGTTGAAGCTTAGTTACCATGTCGTGGCTCACTAAATTGTTGCAACTACCGCTATCGATGATGACATGTACACGACGGCCATTGACGATGAAGAAGGTCTGAAACAGATTATTCCGTTGTGCCCGATCGTCCTGCTCCATGTGAGTGCTCAAGACACGTTGTACAATAAGTGCTTCATGGTCGGCAGAGGCATCCGGTGCAAAAACAACATCATCGTCGGAAGCATCGTAATCTCCTGCAATGTTAGCAGCAAGTGCGTATTCATCTTCAACATCACTAGCACTTACGTAGCCACCGTCTTCCGTAGCAATATAAGCCCGCTGACTAGGGCAGTCCTTCATAACGTGGCCGAATCCTTTGCATCGGTGACACTGGATCGCTGCAGAACATGCAGTAGAGGCCGCCGAGGAGGTGGGCTTGGCTGGCGCCTTGGATGTTGTAGCCTTGGATCTCTCAGCCTGGGCTGTAGATGTAGAAGTTGCTGATGTAGCCGCCGGTCGAGAAGGTGGTGGTGGTCGTTGCTGCTTCCCACTTGAGCGTGAAGTGGCACCACCAATGTTGGTCCTCATGCTGCGTTGTGGTTGTTGGCGACCTTGCATTTCCTTTTCTGCAAGTATAGCAAGGTGGAAAAGACGAGTGATAGTATTGTATTCTTTATAATCAATGATATCCTGAATTTCACGTCTTAAACCACCATAAAAACGGGCCATTTTATCCTCATTGTCCTCCTCAATTTCAGCACGCATGCAACCTATTTGCAACTCCTGATAATACTCCTCTACCGATTTATTTCCTTGGTTTAGGTGCTGCAATTTTTTTTCTCAAATCACGTTTATATGAAGGAGGAACCCATCTACCACGCATTTGTCGTGAGACACACTCATTAAAATCAGATGGAGGGGTACCGTTGTTATCTGCCATGTTAGTGAAAAGACAAAACAACAAAGAATAATCCTGATGGGAAGCAACTCGGTGGAGTGGTGGGTGTGTGGTGGAAGCAATCTGTCAAGCGCCTTACCCACGCTTGCAAGTGTTCTTACCATGCCGCAGTGAGGTCACCGGCCTACAGGTGAAAAACCAGGTAGAGGGTGGTGGGCGATTGCAAGATGTGAACCTATCCTGACCAAGAGAAGGTGTAGCTTGGAAGGCAAAGTAAGTAGCAAGGAATAGCGATAGTAATAACAGTTAAACCAAGTTCAATAAGTGTTCCCTAGTACTCGTCAAAGTTGCTGGCCTTAGTGCTCCCAAGGTGAAATTCAAGCAATAGAGGGAAACTATGTGCCCAAAACTCAAGTGGAGGCAGAACAAGGTAGCAAACGACAGGACCGTTTCTCTTTTGCTTCTCACAATCTCGTTTCTTTTTATTTTTTTGTTCTTCTCTTTTTTTTTCACTATATTATTTTTTCAACAAGGATGACAAGAGATGCAACCACAAAAATTAGCACCTGCAACTGAGGTGGGATGTGGTTCACAGAAATTCAACAAGTTCGCTGAACGGCGAGCAAAAACTTTGACCAATTTTTTCTTTATCTTCCTGATTTTTTTTGGCGATTCTAATGAAGGCTAACAGGGAAACCCTGTTAGGGTCGGCTCCGAATTGAGTCAAGAAGATGCTCAAAACATTTCAGATTTTTCTGCCAAATGAGCGAAAAGTTATGCCTGTTTTACCGAAGGGGGGTCACAAGGACTCGATGTGGAAACCGACTAGGGTTGTGGAGGGAGGTTTTCGGGTGGGGAATTTTTTTTGAGACACAAGATCAACTACTACTCAAACGACACAAAGGGGGGATTAAACCAGCAACAAGACTCGACCAAGAACACAAACTCAACAAAGTTTAAAACTGAAATTAAAATCACAAGGCACAAAGGGGTTTTCGGTGGGGATTTTTTGTGAGAGTTTTCTGGACTCTAGGTAAAAACAAACGAAGATCGAGATTACCTAACGGGAAATCTGAGCTCTGATACCAACTAATGGGGGATTAGTCCCGATCTTCCGCTAGGTAAGGATAACTTGGATTGGTGGAGAATCTCGACGTTGACGATCCAAGGCTCCGGTCCGGCGGATCAAAATCTTGCAATCGCTATACCACCGTCTCCGTTGGTTATCAACCACGTAGGGCGCGATTGACCTCGCCACGAAGGCTAGTTCCTGCAAGTGAACCCAAGAACACAAGCAAGAACAGGAAGAACACAAGTCGAATGCCAAATCACAGATGAACTATGATGAGGACAGGTTTCACAAACGCTGATGCAGCAGCCAATCGGTCCGGTGCAGGAGCGGGATCTAAACACACAAGTGTAGATGAAAACAAAGCAAAACCTAACCCTAATGGTGGCTGGCGTGAGTTATATAGGGTGTGGGCAGCCTGTAGGAGGTGCACACGACTCGGACTATGGGCCAACACGGCCTCCTACTCAGTACAAGGTCCAACTCGGCCCAGTTCTGTCACGCAGGACTGTTTCAGTCATACAGGACGACTCGAGACTCCAAATGAGGCGAAACCAATGCCAAAAGATCCGTCTTCTCCTTAGCTTTCCAAAAAGTCCAAGAACGCGCCAATCGGACTTCGTATGAGGAAGTTATGCCCATTTTGGTGCATGGTGGTTGATGTAGTCTGAACCAGCGAATTCTTGACTTCAAATCATCCGTGCGACTCCGTCTTCAACTCCAACTCTTCTATTCCATCTCCCATGTTCCTAAGAAACAAATATTAACATAGTTGCTAAGGAAAGAATTAACCTCATGGTTCAAGCGACGGGCGCGGGCGCATGTGATTGGTCCTTGTAATTGAATTGTAGGTTGATGGTGCATGTGTGTATCATGCTGGTGCGTGTGTGTATCATGCTGGTGCATCTGTGTATCATGCTGGTGCATCTGTGTATCATGCTGGTGCATGTGTGTATCGTGTGAAGTGATGTCCTCATCATATGGCCTCAGTCCACTTAGTGAAGTAATCCGTCACAAGCAACACGAACCGATGCCCTTTTGAGGAAGGAGGGTGAATCTGGCCGATGAAGTCTAAACCCAAACCTCAAAATGGCCATGGCTTGACAATAGGATTGAGCAATGAGGCAGGAGCCAATTGAATATTGCCAAACTTCTGACATGCTTCACACCCTCTATAGTACTTGAAACAATCTCCAGTCATAGTCGGCCAATAAAAACCTGCTCTTTTGAGCATCCAACTCATTTTTTGGGCCGACTAATGAGTGCCGCAAATTCCTTCATGGACTTCTCCCATAGCCACCTGGGATTGTTCGTGGTCTAAACACTTCAATAGTACTCCATCGATGGTTTGGCGGTACAATGTGTCGTCTATCAACACGAATTTGAATGCTTGTCGCTAAACCTTCCGACCAACCCTTTGGCTAGGGTCTCTCAAATACTGGATGATTGGGATCCTCCAATCGCCCTTATAGATTTCAGATGGTCTCGCTGGCTCTCCTTCTAAAAAATTTTCTAAATTACTGACTTTGGGGTGCCCTCCGAGCCATTCCTGCTCCTGTTGAAGCCTGGCCGGGCTGGCCATTTGGAGTGTGCTGGTGTGAAGCCCTCCAGAGGGTTTGGACTCCGGGGAGCCTTCTCCGTGCGGGAGGCTTCGGCCTATGGACTCTGGCGTGCCAGGTCACTCGGTTGGCACGCAGAGTACTCTAGTCTAGGGATCTTGGCACGCAGTGGCCTTCGGCGGCCAGAGGGGTTCGACCTAGAGGGTGCGCCTGCCCACCGTTACTGGCTTCGGCAGTGAGACCAAGCATCGACTTCTCCAATACAAAAAATTTTCCTCTCCTGACTTGGTAACCAGATGCTTGCTGAGCCAAATCATTTGTGACTGAATTGGCTTCTCTTGACACGTGAGAGATTTTGAAGTCATCGAAAGTAGCAACTATGTCTAGACATTTATCCAAGTAACTATTCAGCAAGCCGTTAAAGCATTGAGCACTTTTAGCTACTTGTTCCACTACTAACAAAGAATCATGATATGCGTGAACATGTCTAGCACCTACAGATTCTAGTAATTCAAGACCTAGCAATAAGGCTTCGTATTCAGCTTGGTTATTAGTGGAAGAAAATTCTAGACGGGCCGAAGTTTCAAAGTGCATTCCATTAGGTGATATGAGAACCACTCCAATACTTTGGCCACTCTTGCAAGCCGAACCATCAAAATAAAGTTTCCATGGCACTACCTCAACTAGAGCAATATTGTCACTCCAGCTGACATCTATGTGATGATCAACTATAAAGTTGGCTACAATTTGGCCTTTCATCGCTCTCAGGGGCTTGTAGGCCAAACCGTACTCAATATCTCGTAAGCCCATTTTCTGATTCTTCCACTTAGAATCGGCTTCTATAACATGTGCTTTATAACATCGGTTTGGCAAACGACAACACATGTAGTGAGGAGAAGATAATGGCGCAATTTGGTGCACGCATAGTAATGTGATAAACACAATCATTCCACAAACGCGTACCTGGTTTCAGCGTCTAGCAGGCGGCGGCTCAAGAATGTGATGATGTTCTCTTTTCCCTCTACCTCCTGGGTTAGCATGGCCCCAATCCCGTTATCTTCAGCAGCGATGTATAGCCAAAACGGAATCCCGGCTTTGGGTGCTCTCACCACAGGCGATGATGACAAGCACTCCTTGATCTTCTCAAAAGCACTTTGCTGGCTTGCCCCCCAAGTGAACTCGGCTTCGTTTTTTAGCCGGAGTATGGGGACAAATGCATCAATCTTGCCGGACATGTTGGATATAAAGCGATGCAAATAGTTCATCTTGCCTAGCAATTTTTGTACGTCCCTTTTGCACGTCGACGCTGCAATGTTTCTAATCTTCTCAAGTCTCTTAGGATCAATTTCTATGCCCCTATCATGAATCATTAAACCTAAGAACTTACTCGCGGACACACCAAAACCACACTTGAGTGGGTCCATTTTCAACCAATACTGTCGCATTCTGTAAAAAGCAACCTTCAAATCGGCTAAATGGTTTCTCATAGCGTCCGATTTGACTACGACATCATCGATGTAAACATCTAACATAACCCCTAACAAGTCATGAAAGATTAAGTTCATAGCACACTGGTACGTGGCGCCAGCATTCTTCAAACCAAAAATCATGACGACCCACTCGAACAAACCGACAAAACTGGGGCATCGAAAGGCAGTCTTATAGACGTCCTCTTCGGCCATAAAGATTTGATTATAACCATCATTGCCATCAAGAAAACCCAGTACCTTATGTCCTGAAGAATCATTGATTAGCATGTCGGCTATCGGCATTGGATACTCGTCCTTTGGAGTGGCTATATTCAGATCCCTAAAATCAATACATACACGTATCTTACCGCTCCCTTTCTTCTCTATAGGCACAATGTTAGCAACCCATTCCGCGTACCTGCATGACCTAATAAATTCAGCCTTGAGTAGTCGCTCCACTTCTTCTTTAACTCGGTCATAGATGGTCGAGTTAAAGCGACGAGGAGGCTGCTTATATGGCCTAAATCCAGGTTTGATAGGTAGCCGATGCTCCATGAGCTCGCGGCTTAGTCCTGGCATCTCGCTATACTCCCATGCGAAACAATCGACATACGACCGAAGTAACTTTATTACTTCAGCCTTTTCATCGGGCTATAAATGTCAACCTCGTCCAAGGGATCGGCCGACGCAAAACCTTGTCCTAATTTCTCTACTTCGCTAAAGTCCTCGATGGCCTCTGCGATACAATCTTTACTAGACCGATATTTCTCCACACTAGACTTTATCCAATCTAGATTACTCTTGCTAGACATGGCTATCAATACAAAAATAGTAGTGCTACTCCAGCCGGCTTTACAGACACTGGTACAAAATGTCGTCCGAATACGTTAACAAAATTGTAATCTGAAAGATCTCTACCTGACAGGCACTCTACTTTGTTATGGACGGCGTCAACCAATACATCGGCCAATGCTACTTGGGCCGAAGTATCTGCGGGAATGACTTCTACCTCATCGCCGTCCCACTGTATCAGGCACTAGTGTAGAGTAGAAGGAATGCAACAGTTCACGTGAATCCAGTCGCACCTGAGTAGTACGCTGTAGTTACCTTGTATGTCGACGACGAAAAATACTATTGGCAATGTCTTGTTGCCCACCGTCAACTCCATGGAGAGTACACCCTTGGCCTTGGAGCTCTCGCCGTTGAAGCCATTGAGCATCAAGTTGGTCTTCTTCAGGTCAACCTCATCCCTGCCAAATTTCTTCAACAACGAGTAAGGCATTAAGTTAACAGTGGCGCTGCCGTCGACGAGCATTTGGGAAATCGGCTTTCCATCGATGTGACCTCTGATTTAGAGAGGCTTCATATGGCGAGCCGAGTCCTCGGGCTTCTCGAAGATGGCATTGCGCGGACTGAGGTTCAATTGAGTGACCTTGGCCTCATCTTGTGGCATGGCGAACTCGGAGGGAAGCGTGAAGATGTTGATGTCCATCACCTGGGGTGCGGGCCCTTCAGAGACAGGCGAGTAATCGTCATCGAGCATGTTGTTGTTGTCATCGCTCGGACTAGGAGCCGGGTTGGTTATCTCAACCGGCGTCTCCCTCCATACCTGTCTTGTAGCTGGCCGAGGGCAGATTTCTTCAAAGATAGCATCACGCTCGTCCTCGGCTTCCTTCTCGCGCATCTCCTGTGCCCTAGTCGTTGTAGGCGTTTCTTCTGTGATTTAGACATGCCTGGAGGGGCCCAAGATGGTTGCGGCTTGGTGTCGGGTGCTACTGTTCGGCTTCTATCAACTCTGGCCGAAGTGGTACTACGCCCTTCGGCCTTGTGCACCCTGTGCTCAGAGGGGTCTTCACTGCGAACCCCGACGGAAGGATAGGCCTTGTTCGGCCGATCGAACCAGGCTTTGGCGCAGAGCCCAGCTGAAGCATGGGACTTACCTCCGTCATACTTTGGTGACAAAGTCTTCGGGATTGGGACTTCCTGAGACCCAACTCTAATGGTGATGGCTTCGGACTCCCTGACTTCGGCCTCCGCGTGCCCGCACCCTTCGGCTTCGCTCTGCATGGTCCGATTCGGAGGCACCACAGACAGTCTGTGGACGATGCCCCCCTCCACTGCGTCTATTTGTCCCTGCCATCCATAATACTCTGAAGGAAAACAAGACATAGTGTTAAATTGCAGAGGGCACTCTGACCCAGATACGTACGGAGCCCACGGGGTTCCTGCCCAGTCGTACGGTGGAGGCATAGGTGGCTCTAGTGGCCTTGCCCACTGAGAGCCGAACCCGTTACCCGGAAGGGGGTTCGGCAGAGTTGATGATGTCTCGGACCACACCAGCGAAGGGTCCCGTCGGAGAGCTTGTCCAAAACGGTGCGAGTTCGGCCATTGGGGGCTGAAGTCGCTGTATAGGGGGTTCGGCCACTGAGGCTAGAAGCCACCGCACGGGGGGTTTGGCCACTGAGGCTCGAAGCTGCCGAGTGGAGCACCAGTCCACTATGGCCCAAAAACGATGTGCGGAGGGCTCGACTACTTCGGTCTGGAGTCGCCCTCCGAAAATCTTGGACCCTTCGGCTGTCCTAGCTTCTTAGTGCGGGGACCTGCTTCCATGGCTCTTCTTCGATGCTTATGCAACAGCATGTTGTATGTTACCTTCGGCTTCTTGTGAGCCTTAGCCGAAGGGGTGTTAACGTCCCATTTCCACACTCCTACCTCGGGGTTCTTTGGTACGAGCGTGCGAGTGCGCGACTCTCCAACAATCGCATCCTTCCCCTTAGCTGACTCGGCCTGTTCTGGCTGAATCAACACCTTCTTCTCGCTGAGGTCGACGGCGTTGACGGGAAAAGGATCCTTATCCAGCTTCATCTTTAGATTGTGGTCTATCTTCAATCGTCCTTCTTCTATGGCTGATTGGATCTGCTGTCGAAAAACATTGCAGTCGTTAGTATTATGTGAATGCGAATCATGCCACTTGCAGTATGGATACTTCTTGAACTCATCGGCAGATGGAATGACTTGACCTTTAGGTAACCTAAGAAGCTGACTTTTCAAGAGAATCAAATATTTTATCACACTTGGTTATATCAAATGAGTACTTGACCTCACTAGGTCGATTCTTCGTGGGAGATGGCCGTAACTCGGAGCAAGTGACAGGTTTATTTTTAGCGTTCCAAACCCATTCGTCTGCGTACATGTCGGCCGAATACTCCTCTTCCGAATCCTCCTCATCAGAGCATTCCATGATGTGGATTTCAGCCCTAGGCTTGTTGAACGTCTTAATAAATTTTTTATCTTTGGTTCGGCCTTCCTAAAGACTAGAGCCTGTTGTAAGACTTGGCTAACCTCTAAAAAGTTTTGGTTATCTAACCTCTCTTTAATCTCGGAACGCAACCCATTAAAAGATAGTTCCGCTAAATCCCTTTCCGAAATATTAAGGCTAAAACATCGGTTTCTAGTATCCCTAAAACACTTGATGTACTCAGAGGCGTTCTCGTTAGCTTTCTGCTTGACCGATGTCAAATGTGAAAGCCTAAGTTCTGTCTCACCCGTGTAGAAGTAATCATGGAATTTCCGTTCTAAATATTCCCACGTCTGAATGGAGTTCGGCGGGTGCGCCGAAAACCAAGTGAAAGCGGTGCCAGATAGCGAGAGAGAAAATAGCCAAACTTTTAGGGAATCTATCCCACTGACTTCTCCACATTGTGCCAAAAATTGACTAACGTGCTCTAGTGTAGTTTTGCTACTCTCGCCATCGAACATAGTGAATTTAGGGATTCTATAGCCGTGGGGGTAGGGCACTGTATCAAGATGGTCGGGGTATGGCTTACGGTAAACCCTAACCCGTCCCTTGGGCACGAAGTCGGCACACTCCCTAGATAGTGCGTGGACCCGCTCCTCTATGTCATCTTGGCATGTTGCCTGTGCGCGCCTCTTATGCGGGGGCGCGACACACGGTGGGATATCGGCGTGTCGTACATGGGCCTCCTCCATGCATGCTATCTGCATGACGTGCTCGTGTCGGGGTGCCTATGCATGCGGTGCGGGCAGCGCGGGTACCGGCGCAGGTGGTGGTGCATGGTACGCAATGCTAGTTTGTCCGTAAGTGTAATGATTAGTCTCGGCCATAAGTGTTGAGGCCGGAGACATGGTTGTGCCAGTGCTGTCGTTAGTTCTGCCATACCCATGGTTTGACGGAGGTGCACTAGGAATAGGAATAGGGGGCATGGCCTCAGTAAAGCCGAACCTCCTAAGAGTTGCCTCTACTATTGGGAGTTGACTGTTGAATCTAGACGGTTGGCTAGCGAAGCGCTAACGGCCTGATCTACTAATGTGGCTATTTTTTGCTCAATCTCTAAAGAAGATAAACGGGGTAATACATGTGTTACCTAGACCTAAGTGAGGTCGGGGGTGATGATGTCACGCATGATGAAGCCTGCGGGTGTCTTCACATAGCCCCCAAGCATCATGTCTGGGAGTGCCTTTAACTTTGCCTCGATCTCTGCTCGGTCTTCTGTGGGGATATCTTCAAGTGTAGGTGTCAAGATGTTGCGGTTGTCGATATTCGTGCCTCCTATTGCGTCCATCGGCGGTGTAGGCGTAGTAGTCGATGTAGATGTACTGGTGGCCGATGAAGACGTACTTGTCATGTTGGCGTAGCTTTCCCCAAAGGAGTCACCAAAAAGTGTCTTGACACGAGAACGTGCCCCCGCACTTGGATCAGTTCGACGATCCAAAAGTGTGCGGATACTTAAGGACAGGCCTAAGCGTGACGCAGCACCGACGTCGCGTTACGACTACCCTTAGTCGTGATAAGGGGGGTGGAGTCACCAGGCAATCAGATCACACAAAATAATCCAATTAGCCGAAAGAAATATATTAAACAGAATAAAATCAGCAAACCGGTCGGAGCCTATCTGCTTCGAAGTCTGGTGCAAAGGGGTCACCGAAGTATACCTTCGGCGTCCGGTGCGAAGTGTCTCACCGAAGGGTGCCTTCGGCGTTCGGACTGGTCCGGTCGAAGATGAACTCCGAATGGATCCAGACATGACAATCACCTCCGAGCGGCGGGGTTCGGCATGAAGTCTCTGATACAGTGAAGTACAAAATAATAACCCAAACGCCGTGCATGAGCGACTTCGTCCAGGAGGGTCTTGGGGTTGTTTTGAGTGTGGAGATCCTTCTCACATAAAAGCAAATTGCCCTAAACTAAAAATGAAAAATGAAAATGAGCACAAGTACCAGAAGTGGAACAAGAAACTCTTCTTTAAGGGGAAGCGCAGAAAAGTGGCTAAGAGAGTAGCCAGAGCATTTATGGCTGCCCTCAGTGACATCGATAGTACATCAAGTGAGGAGCCAAGCTCCGATGAATAAGAACCATCCAAGAATGAACAATAGAAGGAGAAGAAGAAAATGGACTTCACCGACCTTTGCTTCATGGACAACAGCATCCACAGCAGCGACAAACTCGACACATCTGAGGTATATCTATTCTATGACCAGCTTCTTGTTCAGAATGATGAATTACATGATGTTGTCTATTCTCAGGATAGATTACTTAAACTTGCTATTAAAGAACGAAAAGAACTTAAACTCAGACTTGAATCTTTATCCAGTGAACTTGCAATCTTAAAATCTAAGTTTGATGATGTTGAATGTGAGTCCTATGTTATTGTTATGAATGAACTTGCTCAGGTGTGTTTTACACATGCTCAAACTGTTGAAAAACTTGAAATTACTAAAAAGCAGCTTTTGGAGGTGGAGTCTAGTCCCGTTGTCATCAACGAATGTATGAATTGTCCTTTACTTGTTGAAAGAATTAATTTGAGAGATAGGCATGTTGATGAACTTAAGGTTAGATTGGAGAGTGTTGAGTGTTCTAACGATGTGCAGCCAGCTTGTCCTACCTGCATCACACTTAAGGACAAACTCAGCTTTACTAGAGAGCATGTCGAAAAACTAAAATGTGAAAATGATTATCTTCTCTCTGTGGTTGAAAAATGTATTGAAGGAAAGGGTAGGTTGGATTTGCTTTTGGCTAAAACAAAATTATGTGCTGACAGGGAAGGGTTAGCTCTAGGGTTGGGCTATGAGAGAATCACTCCAAACACTCCGAGCGAAATTGTGTTCACTCCACCCACTACCCTTGAGAAAGAAAGAGCCCAGTTAGACACCACACAAAAAGCCGAGAATCCTACTCAACCTATTAAGAAATCCCTTCGTTCACCAAATGAAACTCCTCAACAAAAACCCATGAAGACCGTGAGATTTGCACCTGAGACCCTTGCTCACACACCCAAGAGATTGTATCACTGCTCCTATTGTCATCGGGTGGGTCATTTGGTTGGGTTTTGCTTTTGTCACATCAAGGATGAACGACGTTCTTTTGCGATGAGCTTTCAGGACATGCATTACCCTTCTTTTGGTATGCATGAGTTTGTTTTTCACTCTTATCCTGATTTTGAGGCTCCCCATGGTCCCATGAGAGATTTTTCCCGTCGTGGTGTACACCATGCTTCATATGGTGCTAGACCGCGTGTAAGAGGCTTTGATTCTCGACAGTTTAGGAGACCTCGTCGTTTTCCAGGTTCACGCTTTGGAGGTAGACCACACACTTTTTATCATGATTCATACCGTATGCATGATACATCTACCGATTTACCTGGTTCTCAAGTTTTACAATGCTAGATTCATAAACAGTTTTTCACTCACCCCAACACTGAGCATTCGAGATCTTCTAGCATGTTATGAGGGTGAGTTGTGTAGCACTGCATGAGCTTCTGTTATATGATTAATTGCTTTTACAAGTACATGCTTTGTTATGCCTTTGAAGTATTGTCTTTAATACTATTGATTTCACTTGGCTTGTTTACATCTGATATTTGTCATGAGCATGGTTTTTATTTGTGAAAATGTGAAAATGATCACTCCTTAGTCTAGAAACTAGCATGAATAGGTTGATTGCTTTTGCTATCTTTTACATACCTGGTAGCTAGGTCCTTTTCACTTGGATGCTAATACGCAACTTGATCTTATCAAAAATGTTGTGCTGAAAATTAAAAAAATTGAAAATGAAAAATGAATGAAAATGAAATGAAAATGATTGATATTCATGTTGTTTTGTGCTGAATTGAAAAGATCCAGGTTGGTTTACTTTATCGCACTACTTTGTTCTGGACTGCTTACCATAGAACTTTGGTATGAACTGGGACATTGAAGTGTTTGCCAAGACCATTGCTTTAAGCTTCTGATGGTTTCAACCTAGGCTTAGCTTGGTCGGTTAGCATAAGGTTGACATGCAAATAACCCCGAGCACGAAAATGAAAATATATTTAAAAAATCAATCAAAAAGCTTAAATCGATTGCATATCAATTTTGTTGAAGCTCCTTGTAGTGGGATATGCTTATCTGGTTAGTATTTGATTAGCATTTGCATCTCATGCCTTTCCATGTCTAGTATGCTAGTCTGAGTAGTGATGTGTTGGAACAATTGCATTAGTTCCAGCAGGTTTTTCTGTGGTGGAGTATGATATGGAGAATGAACCTCGATGGGTCCTCACAGGGAGAGATGGGGTTTATACTGGTTCGGGCCTCCCTAGGGGATAATAACCCTACGTCCAGTTTATGGTGGATTGGGCATGGTGTGCCTTGATGCGAAGAGGATAACTCCAGGGTCCCATCGCCCCCTGGAGCCCCTGTGTCCCCCGTTACAAGGGCTTGGCCCTGCTTTTATAGGCACGCAGGCCAGAGGAAAACACTGGAATGCCCCCTATGAGTCTCAGGCTCATAGGGGCAGAGAGGGGAAAAGGAGCTAGCTACAATACAAAAGGCGCCAGACAACTTTACAGCTTTACTGGCGTGTCAGGCTGCGCCAGGCTTTGACCAGCTAAACGACATACCAGGGGCGGGGGGCCCCCGGTATGGACTTGGCTCCGGAGGGCGGCCTCCGGACTTGGCTCCGGAGGGCGGCCTCCGGACTGGACTCCGGATGGTGGCCTCCGGGCTTGACTCTCGGAGGATGGCCTCCGAACAGGACTCCGGAGGGTGGCCTCTGGACTTGGCTCTCGGAGGGTGGCCTCCGGACTTGGCTCCGAAGGGCGACCTCCGAACTGGGCTCCCGGAGGGCGGCCTCCGGTCTTGGCTCTCGGAGGATGGCCTCCGGACTCGGCTCTCGGAGGTTGGCCTCCGGACTTGGCTCCGAAGGGCGACCTCCGAACTGGGCTCCCGGAGGGCGGCCTCCGGTCTTGGCTCTCGGAGGATGGCCTCCGGACTTGGCTCCGGAGGGCGACCTCCGAACTGGGCTCCCGGAGGGCGGCCTCCGGACTGGACTCCCGGAGGGTGGCCTCCGGGCTTGGCTCCCGGAGGGTGGCCTCCGGGCTTGGCTCCCGTAGGGTGGCCTCCGGACTGGACTCCCGGAGGGCTTCCGCAGCTACGGGCCTCGAAAGGCACATTTGGACCTGGAAACAATATTTAGAGAGAAAACAGGCTCCGACAGTACCTGGCTCTGGGCCGAAGGCTGTCGGAGGCTGACGTCATTTGGCCCCTGTTTTAAGGGAAATATATTCCCCCAACAGTACCTCCGGGCTTGGCTCCCGGAGGGTGGCCTCCGCGCTTGGCTCCCGTAGGGTGGCCTCCGGACTGGACTCCCGGAGGGCTTCCGCAGCTACGTGCCTCGAAAGGCACATTTGGACCTGGAAACAATATTTAGAGAAAACAGGCTCCGATAGTACCTGGCTCTAGGCCGAAGGCTGTCGGAGGCTGACGTCATTTGGCCCCTGTTTTAAGGGAAATATATTCCCCCAACAGTAGCCCCTCGCGTGTAGGCCTTCGGAACGAAGGGGTGCGCGCGCCCTTAGGACAAATGACCTGAAAACACTTCAGAGGAAACATACCTTCGGAGCCAGGACCGAAGGAGACCTCGATTCCTGGGGGTAATAAATGCTCGTGCCAGAGCGGCCTCGGGGAGCCCGAACGGCTCCGCAACGGTCAGAAAAGTTACCGTTACCTTGCTTGGGCTTGATTTGCTTTCGCCGGAGGCCCATCTGGCGGCGGGCTCGGCCCATGACGGTTGGAATTCTTACCGTGCCTATAAATAGGGACTTACCGCGTGCAGCCCCGGCACACTTTCATTCACTTCTTTCTTACCGCCCTACCACCTTCGCTCTCCTCTCCCTCCTAGCCTCGCAGAGCGACCTCCGCTAGCTTCTAGCCTTTCGCCACCCTTTAGTCCTTTGAACCGAAGTCTGATCAGAATGCCGAAGAGGGCAGTGGCGAAGCCCCTGGTTTTGGGCTCGAGCTCGGGCTCCGCCCAAGTGCAGGCGGCGGCGGCAGCGGCCGCGGCAGCGAAGCCCGCAGCTAGGCGACTGGGGCCGAGGGACCTTTGGACGCCCTCCGACAGGTTCGAGCAGACCCTGGAGATGAGGGCTTCGATCTCTACGGAGGAGTCGGTCCGGAGAGGCTGCGAGGGGAAGATTGCAGCGAAAATCCAATTAAGGGTTCCAGAGAAGTCGGAGGCCGTACCGAAGCCCCGGGCCGATGAAGTGGTGGTATTTGAAGCCTTCTTCGAGGCCGGCCTCGGACTGCCTGCGGTGGGGATGCTGAGCGAAGTCCTCAAGGCCTACAACCTCAAGCTCCCTCAGCTTTCGCCCAACGCAGTGGCGAGGCTAGCTGTCTTTGAGTGGGCCATGAGGGCCGAAGGCTGCGAGGGCCGCGCGGACGTCTTCGTTGCTCTTCATGACGCCAACTGCCAGCCGAAGCCCAGGGAGGGGACGGACCGCGCCAAGAGGGCGCTGGCCTTCGGCAGCGCCAACTTCCAGCTCCGGAAGGAGTTCCAGGACGCCTTCCCTGCGAGGGCTGTAAATAACAAGTGGTATTCGAGATGGGATCAAGAGTGGTTTTACGCCTCCGTCGGCGCGAATTCTCCCCTTCGGAGCACCAACGCCCACATCTTGTACCGACACGAAGGGGTGGTGACGACCAGCGAAGGCCTCCTTCATTCGAGGATCTCGCTGCTCCGAAGGGTGGCGGCGAAGATGAGCATGAGGGACCTCGCGGAGGAGTTCATCACCCTTCGGCTCAGCCCCCTCGCGCGCTCTTGGCCGGATGGTCTCTTCCGGGCTTCGGGCCGAGGTGAACTCAGCGAGCTGGCCTTCGACCGCTTCTGTAAGGCTTCGCGCTCTACTTTGCTTTTAATACTTCAATTACTTTGCTCTTAACTCAACCTTTTTGTGCAGCCGACCTCGACATGAGGACCCCGGAGGAGGCCATCGCGGCGGCGGATCGAGTCGTCGGGACTCCGACCCCCGAGGAGCAGAACCAGCGCCTCGCCCTGGTGGGGTCCTGGGAGCGCTGGAACAGAGTGTGGACCGCGCTTGGCCTCGAAGGGCTCCCTGCTCTGCCGGACTTCGCCCACCTGGCTACCTCGTCGGCCGGAGCCAAGAGGAAGAGGGGGGACGAGGACGAGGCGGACGCCTCGGGGGAGGCTGCGGCGAAACCCGCAACTACTCCGACTACCAAGAAGGCCGCGAAGCCCCTGGCGGCGAGGACTTCGGAGGCGGAGGCCGACGCGCGCACTCCTGCTGCCAAGGAGGCCACGGATGTCCCGGCGGAGCCAACTTCAGGCGCGGAGGTGGATGCGCCAGCTTCGCAGCGAGGGAGCTGGAGGACACACTTAGCTCCTGCTTCCTTCCAAGAGATCTCTGATGATGGTAAACCCTTTTTCTTTTGCATGCTTCTCTTCAATATGCAAGTTTTGACTTGGCTCCCTGCAGAGGACGAGGACGACGTGAGGCCCGCTAAGACGAAGCCGTCAAGCGAGGGTGGATCGAAGTCTGCCGAGGCGAAGCCCACGGAAGTTTCGAGTAGCAGCGGCAGCAGCAGCGGCAGCGGCAGCGACTCAGAGTCCGAGAGTACTTCGTCCGACGATGAAGGCAGCGGCAGCCGCGAAGTCCCTCGAGGCGAAGAAGAGGTGGACGTGGTGGGCCTGAGCCCTGCCCCGCCGGAGCCCGCGGAGACCACCGTGGCGGTGATTCACCCCTTCAAGCCGAGGGGGGGCGTGACGGCGGCGGCGATCCTCGGCTTCCGCGAGGCCTGCGCTTCTGCGGAGGAGGGGGACTTGGTGGCCCAGCTTAGCCACCGAGATCCCACGGAGCTCTTCGTTAGCTCGAACGAAGTCCTCATGCGGGTGAGCGGAGCCCCTTGCAGCTTCGAACTATACTTGTCCCTTGGTTAATACTTAAGGTTGCTTGAATTCCTGCAGGCCTTCGCACTGAACGCGGCGGCTTCGACTGCTGCTGACCGGCGGATGGAGCGCCTCGCGGAAGAGAAGGAGGCCCTTCGCCGCGAGGTCCTGGAAGAAGTCGAGAAGCGGAGGCGGGCCGAGGCTTCGGCCGCTGAGGCGAAGTAAGCCTTGGCCTCGGAGACGGCTCGGCTCCGCGCGTAGCTCCAAGCTTCGAAGGACGCCGAGGCCCGTCAGGCGAAGGAGAACGAGGAGCTCCGCCAGCGGGCTCGGGATGTTGAAAGCTTCGTCGCGGCTAATCTCGGCGAGGCCACTCAGAGTCTGACCGAGGTCCTTGAGAAAATAGGGACCGAGTGTCGGACTCCGGATTCTGGCGATCAAGACCCGATTGGGGACCGCGCCGATTTCTTGAAGACTGCGGCTTCGGTAGCGGACGAAGTGCTGACGGGCTTCGCTCTTATGGCCGGTCGCGTCGCCGGTCAAGGGGTGTTGCATATGCTTCATGCCGCAGGGTGCGACCACCTTCGGGCGGCAACCTCCGTGGCTCCCGTGGCCTTCGGGGGTCCGCACTTGGTGACGCCTCCGGGCGAAGTCCGCGGGGCCTGGCGGCGGCTGCAGGAGCCTTGGAAGGAGCAAGGCTGCGAGGCAGTCCTCGACCTCATGAAGGCCCTTCGACAACGCCGGTTCAAGGGACCCGTTGACTCGGACAAGCCTTCGACCTCGACGACTCCGCCTCCGAAGGTGTAGATCTCCTTAGGCTTCCTTGTAATACCTAGCTGTAGGCTTTGTAAAAACTTATCAGTTTATTAATATAAATGCGGGGGTTTTTTATACCTGCCCAGGCTCAGCCTTCGAGCATAGACCTCGAAGTCCTCGAGGACTCTGAAGGGCTTCGACAACTGTGGGCGATTCTTGAAGTAGCTAGGTCCGAAGGCCCCCCCCGGTTTAAGCTTCCGAGGGGGCCTAGGGGCGAAGCCATCTCCGAAATAGCTCAGGATTTGCTAGCCGCTGTGAAGGCGGAGCCCCTTCAGAGCCCTTTACCTTTGCCTTCGCGAGCGGCCTTAGCGAGCGACGAAGCCCTAGACTTTTCTGCCTTCGACACGGCTCCGCCTGCTTCGCGAACCTGGAGCAACCTGCAAAGCGGAAGCCGAAGCCTGTGGGCTTCGGAGCCTGGACGGGCCGGTCGAGGGAGAGCGGGCTCCGACGAGGCAACATCCAGCCGAGGGGGCCCCCGCCGAAGGAGAGGCAAGCGAGGGTTGGGGCCTCGCACTCGGTTCTTTTTAGGCTTAGACACAGATTACTCGTAGTTTGTTTCCGAAGCATGCTTGTAACATACTTCTCAATTGTCTCTTAATGAACGGAGTTTATTATATCTGCATACTTCGTTTGTATGCTTCGCATTGTTTGGCTTCGAACGCTTAGCTTGTCACGCTCGTACTGCGCATTACACTCGCACACCTCGCATACATTCTTCCCCCCTTTTGCTCGTGGCAGTTAGGGACTTAACCGTTGCTGGTGCGGGCAAAAAATAAACATGCGAAGGGGTGCGCCTTTTCGGCGGCTTCGGATATTTTGATTTGTACCGAGCGAGGGCCTCTTGCGGGCTCCGAACGCATCAATTTGGTGCGAAGCAAGGCTTCCGCATACCCAATTTGAGCGAAGCATGCTTCGGCATGCCGTGGTTTGGATGCTGTGCGTGAGCGGGGCTCTGAAACGCACTTAGATTATGGCGAAGTATGACTTCGAGACGCTTAGGCGTATAGTATATGAGCACGCGAAGCCAGGCTTCGGAGCGTGTTTAGATAATGAAGCAAGGCTTCAGAACTTGGTCCTGTAATGAGAAGGATATTTGGTGTGGATTCACCGAACCTGTGATAGTGTGAGCCACCTTCGACTCTGAGCCACCTTCGACTCTGGGTCACCTTCGACCCTGGGATGCTTCGGGTGCGGAACCCGGAATCCCTGGGATGCTTCGGGCGCGGAGCCCGGAATCCCTGGACGCGTCGGGCCAGTGGCCCGGAGTCCTTTTAGCCCACTGCTACGGGCCCGGGGGCACTGTGTAGCCTTCGGAGGGGTACTCCGGGTTTTATAAAGCGAAGCAAGGCTTCGGTTTTAAATAAGGCGAAGCGTGGCTTCGGGTTTAAATAAGGCGAAGCATGGCTTCGGTTTTTAAGTAAGGCGAAGCATGGCTTCGGTTTTTGAACAAGGCGAAGCATGGCTTCGGGTTTAAATAAGGCGAAGCATGGCTTCGGTTTTTAAGTAAAGCGAAGCATGGCTTCGGTTTTTGAACAAGGCGAAGCGTGGCTTCGGTTTTTAAGTAAAGCTAAGCAAGACTTCGAGCTTATGTTAATGTAACTGCAGATTGGTGCGTCGGAGTAAGGCTTCGGGCGGTACTTACCTTGTAGCCCTCGGGCTCCGACGACCTTTGAAGCGTGGAGCGGAGCCCCTTGCCGGAGAGTGGGCTCCGGTATGCGAAGGATGGAGGAAGGCGAAGGTGGCCTTCGATCTGCCCCCGAAGCCCCTAGCCGGAGGGTGCGCGAAGCGAGAAAGCCTCGATGCTCCCCCCTCGGGCGCACTTCGGGTTGCAGGCAGTGGTAGAGAACTTAGCTTCTAGGACTAAGGTCCCCACGGACGGCGCCAACTGTTGGAACAATTGCATTAGTTCCAGCAGGTTTTTCTGTGGTGGAGTATGATATGGAGAATGAACCTCGATGGGTCCTCACAGGGAGAGATGGGGTTTATACTGGTTCGGGCCTCCCTAGGGGATAATAACCCTACGTCCAGTTTATGGTGGATTGGGCATGGTGTGCCTTGATGCGAAGAGGATAACTCCAGGGTCCCATCGCCCCCTGGAGCCCCTGTGTCCCCCGTTACAAGGGCTTGGCCCTGCTTTTATAGGCACGCAGGCCAGAGGAAAAGACTGGAATGCCCCCTATGAGTCTCAGGCTCATAGGGGCAGAGAGGGGAAAAGGAGCTAGCTACAATACAAAAGGCGCCAGACAACTTTACAGCTTTACTGGCGTGTCAGGCTGCGCCAGGCTTTGACCAGCTAAACGACATACCAGGGGCGGGGGGCCCCCGGTATGGACTTGGCTCCGGAGGGCGGCCTCCGGACTTGGCTCCGGAGGGCTTCCGCAGCTACGGGCCTCGAAAGGCACATTTGGACCTGGAAACAATATTTAGAGAGAAAACAGGCTCCGACAGTACCTGGCTCTGGGCCGAAGGCTGTCGGAGGCTGACGTCATTTGGCCCCTGTTTTAAGGGAAATATATTCCCCCAACATGATGCTTTTATTTTGCTAAAATCTGAAAATACTTGCTCATGCTTTTATTTAGATGGCATTCATCTGAGTGTTTCATACAGTACTTTTAGACAATATTCAAGGCAAATGCTCGTTTTTACTGTAATTAGATTTGCTCATGTTTCAGAAGCTTGCATATATACTCTACCCTCACACCCCTCTTTGCATCTTTTTATCATCTTGATGCTTGCATTGCCAAAGGGGAGAAATGGTTTACATGATGCAGTGATGCTTTTCGCCATTAACAATTGCATGTACTACCGAGTACATGTTCCACCAAGCCCATTATACAATTGTTTTTTATGTGAGTCTTTTGTATAGAACAGAAAAGGTTTCAGATCTATTTTTAAAGTGCAGTCTTTGTGTGTGCAAATTCAGTGCTGGTGATCCCTCAATCTATCATTTGACATAATATCAGATAAGAGGGTGATAGCATCTGTTTTTATCAGAGTCTTTACTACATTTGCTTCTGCTTGTTCATTTAGAGATGCGTTGGGTTATTTGAAAAGGTCATCATATTCGCAAAAATTTGTCGAGGCGCCTATTCACCACCCCCCTCTAGTCGCCATTCCGATCCCACACACATCCTTAGAACACTCAGCACTCTCCAATCTAGACTCTAATTCATTGACATGCTTGTCCCTTAAATTAATGCTTTCAATAACTAAAGGACAATTCATGCATTCATTGCCAATATTAGGTCTAGACTCCACCTTCAAAAGATTCTTCTCCGCAATCTCAAGCTTATCGATAGCTTGAGCATGCACAGAATGAAGTTGATCAAGCTCACTCATGACAACAGTACATGACTCACAATCAGCATCATCAATTTCAGACTTAAACATGGCATATTCAGTTGAAATAGATTCAAGTCTAAGTCTAAGTTCTTTTCTTTATCTAGCAGCTTGTTTCAGTAATATATCCTGACCAATGACTACATCATTCAGTTCATTAACTTTGATAGAAAGCTGGTCATAGGATAATGGTACCTCAAATGACTCTAGCTTATCGCTGTTATGGATGTTGTCATCCATGAAGTAAAGGCCGATGAAATCCTTCACCTTCTTCTCCTCCTTCTTTCGAGACTCCTCTTCCTAAGAGCTATACTCCTCAGCTGACGATGTGTCAATGTTGCTGAGAGCTGCCACAAAGGCTCTGGAATCGGCCTTGGCTACCCTCTTAGCCACCTTGCCGCGCTTACCCTTAGAGAAGGGTTTCCACTCCTTCTTGTGGTGTCTGGGGCACTCACTCTCTTCTCTCTTCTTAATCCTAGGGCAATCGGCCTTAATGTGAGAAGTGTCACCACACTAAAAGCATCCTCTAAAATCACCTCTCCACTGATCCTGTCTCTCCTTGTAAAAATGGGTGAACTTCCTAGCAATGAGAGCAAGGTCTTCATCATCAAGAGTATTTGCCTGCTCTTTTGTAACAGAGACTAGGGAGGACAAGGCAAAACCTCTTGCAATAACACAAGTACCCGATGTGTTTGGTTCTGCTGAGGTGCCACGACTAGAGGTAGAAACTAGTGCCATGGGAGGAGACAAAGAGTTTCTATGCCTTGCAAGAGATGCCTTGGCAATCTCTATGGACTTGAGCTTGTTGAAGAGCTAATCACAGGTTAATGTGTCATAACCTGCGGACTCCTCAATACTGGATATCTTTACTTCCAATATGCTATGATCAAGGGCATAGTGAAGCTTGATAACCCTATCGTGGTCAGAATAAGCAAGCGTGCCTACGGAGCATAAATTACTCACTATTGCATTAAAGCAAGAAAACATGACATCTATAGATTCACCGAGGCCTTGCACAAATAGCTGATACTATCGATTGTATGTGCTCTAGTGCCTAGCCTTGATCTGAGTAGAGTCCT
The DNA here is from genome assembly GCA_019279435.1 of Zizania palustris. Taxonomy (NCBI): domain Eukaryota; kingdom Viridiplantae; phylum Streptophyta; class Magnoliopsida; order Poales; family Poaceae; genus Zizania; species Zizania palustris. The sequence continues at coordinate 5,043,233 of JAAALK010000081.1, read as the reverse complement.
CATGAAAAATAGTGAGTGTGGACCAAATTTCCGTAGCTGTCTTAATATGCTGGACTCGATTAAATTCGGTCCTACTCAGGCTTGTGAATAGTATGGTTTTAGCTTTGTTGTTGCTCTCATGCAGTTGTTTCTCAGCCTGAGTAGTGCGGGTTATAGGAATAACATATTCTGAGTCCACAATCTCCCAAACGACACTTCCTTGGCTTAGTAAATAAACCTCCATGCAAACTTTCTAGTAAGAAAAGTCAGTACAATCGAATAGAGGAATTTTACTGACTTTGTCCATGTCACCAAATGATCTCAAAACTGGTTAAGGACAAATGGTAATCATAACCTGGTCTGATACCAATTGTTTGACCGAAATAGGTGACTAGAGCGGGGTGAATGGGGGCTTTTTAAATTTTCTCTTCTACTGAACAGACTTCGAACACAGGCTTCACACAGGGTAAAGGTACGAAGTCCAGAAGACTTATCTAACACTCAGAAGCCCAAAAGCGCACTGGACTCAGCAAAGTTTGTGCTTGCTCCGCACACAGAGGTTCCTTCAAGCAGGCTTTGCACAACAGTACTTCGCACAAGTGTGTTTCCCTCAAAGAGCTTCGATCAGATGCTCTGCAATAGTAACAGGTACAAGGCTTCGCAACATGGAGTGCTCCGAACAGGACTTAGCAAAACTGACTGCTAGGAGGACTTGGCAACGCTAAAGAAAAACAGCTTTGCAAAAGACTATACTCCGCTGGTAACATGTGAGGACTGGCCTCTGAAATACACATAGCGTACGTACTCCAAAAAATGTACTGACACAGATTTCGCACGCACAAGAGACAGAGTTCACTTCATCAGCAAGAACACAGAGCAGAAACTCATGTTAGCACAGAACAAAATGTACTGCAGAAAACTCAATCTAAACAGTCTGAAAAACATAGATACAAGTTCATGCAATCAATGAAAATAGAATAGAAATTTAATTGCAACAACAGGGAACACAAAACTCACAGAGTCAGAGTACAGAACATGGCGGCTGGCCCTAGGCTACAGTGAGTACAGAAGGTTCTAAAAGTGAAGTACACAGTGTTGCTCTAGACCTCAGCCCGACTCTCCATTTATAGGCACAACTCAAACCTACGAAGAGAGTACTATACCCCTAGGGTTTACAACTTTACAGCCTCTAGCAGTAACGAGGGTACAGATGGTAGTCTACTTTATTGGAAGCTTCTTTTCTGTCAGCTTTAAAGACTGGAATCTTCGGAGCCCCCCTTCGCACACTAAGTGTTGTAGTGACTTTGGTAGTAGGCTTTGAACCTGATAGGTCAAAGGCTCGATCTATCAATGAGATGAGATAAATCGATTTGGTGGAGGTCGAACTTGACGATCTGACTACTACGTGTAGCGTACGTTGCGCCAATGCAATCGCTAGGCCAATCTCCTGGATGTTACCGATCTTGTGGATGCTCGATCAGCCTAACCACGAGGGTCTTAATCCCTACCTGAAATCGAGAACAAGCAAGAACTAAAAGTGCAATCAAGATATTACGAATTTATAAGGAAGCTTTGATAGATGGGATTCTGCAAGTGCGTAGTACAGGAGGTCTAGATGACACTCGTGCCTATGGCGAAGATAGAAAAATAGCTAAATTTTATACTAAATAAAATCCAAGTTCTATTGAGACCTAGGGTGGTTTATATACGGGGGAAAGAGATGTAATTCGGCCAGCCTAAAGGGGTGGCCTAATTGTACTCTAATTGGTCTCTAAATTGTGTTTTTCCCTTGAATAAGGACTCTAACAAATCTCTAACATAATTTTGGACGAATTCATCTCTAATTAGGTTTCCCCCTTAACTAAGGACTCTAATAAAAATATGGTTATTTATTTGGAAGAAAATTACATGGGCCAGGCCCAACTTAAAGTGATGTAGCACCATATAATTATGTGGATGAAATTAAGGATGAGAACTCAAATTCTAGATCCATCAATTATATCTTCATCTCTGATCATCTCACTCTTGTTGTCATCTACATGGTTGAACTTGCTCCAATGCTTGTCCCTCTCGTCCATGCCAGGTCCCTCATTCCTAAATAGAACAAACACATCTGATTTAGGCAGAATCATATTCTCATGTATATTTGGAAGAGTTCCTAGGAACGAAAGTACCTTATACTTTATTTGTCATGCACGAGCTCGTGTGATAGGTCCTTATAATTATCTAATTATATCTATATTAGGGATGTCCTCATCATCTTCCCCTTCTTGAATTGAAGTCGTCCTCGATGCTATCTCATCATCTTTTCCCAAATACGGCTTCAAATCTGCAATGTTAAATGTGGGACTTACTGTACCAAGCTCTGGAGAAAGCTCATGTTTATATGCGTTATTATTTATCCTCTCTAAAACTTTGAAAGGACCAGCATCACGTGGCATTAACTTGGACATACGCAAATTAGGAAAATGATCTTTGCGAAAATGCAACCAAACAAGTTCACCAACATCAAACACAATATGCTTTCTTCCTTTATCCTTGACAATTTTATATTTATCATTCATACGTTCTATGTTTCCTGTAGTAATCTTATGCAACTTGAGAATCAATTTTGCATGTTGTGTAGCATCAAAATTATGTTGTATCGAAGAAGGAAGAGGCGACAAATCAATAGGTGAACGAGGAATAAAACCATACACAACCTCAAAAGGACACAACTTAGTGGTAGAATGTAGCGAACGATTATAATCAAATTCTATATGAGGTAAGCAATCTTCTCACATTTTTATGTTCTTCTTTAAAACAGCCCTTAATATAGTAGACAATGTTCTATTGACTACTTCCGTTTGTCCATCTGTTTCGGGATGACATATAGTACTAAACAACAACTTAGTCCCCAACTTAGCCCATAAACATCTCCAAAAATGGCTAAGAAATTTAGTGTCACGATATGAAACAATGGTATTTGGCACACCATGCAAATGAACAATTTCACAGAAGAACAAATCAGCAAAATGCACATCATCATCATTCTTGTGACAAGGAATAAAATGTGCCATTTTTGAAAACCTATCCACAACAACAAAAATACTATCCTTCCCCTTCCGTGTTCTAGGCAATCCTAAAACAATGTCCATAGATATATCCTCCCAAGGAATAGTAGGAACAGGAAGAGGCATGTATAAACAATGTGGATTAAGGCGTGACTAATCTTTTTGGCATTTAGGGCAGCGAACCACAAATCTTTGAACATCTCAACGCATTTGTGGCCAAAAGAAGTGTGTAACAAGTGCATCCTCCATCTTCTTCACTCCAAAGTGACCCATCAATCCTCCTCCATGCGCCTCTTGTAACAACAAAAGACGAACGGAGTTATCTAGAATGCATAGCTTCTTAGCACGGGATACAAATCCATCATTAAGGACAAATTTGTTCCATGTTCTCCCATCTTTACAATTCAATATTACATATTTAAAATCAGCATCATGGGCATATTGTTCTTTGATGGTTTCCAAACCAAAAATCTTATAATCAATCTGGGATAACATGGTATAACGGCGAGACAATGCCTTAGCAATAATATTATCTTTACCCTTTTTGTGTTTGATGACATAAGGAAAAGATTCAATAAACTCAACCCACTTAGCATGGCGCTTATTTAGTTTATCTTGACTACGAATATGCTTCAAAGATTCATGACGAGGATGGATGACAAATCCTTTAGGCCATAAATAGTGTTTCCATGTTTCTAATGTTCGAACAAGAGCATACAATTCCTTATCATAAGTAGAATAATTTAGACTAGGCCCACTCAATTTCTCACTAAAAAATGCTACAAGTTTTCCCTCTTGTAATAAAACACCTCCCAACCCAATGCCCCTAGCATTACATTTGAGCTCAAAAGTTTTATTAAAATCAGGAAGTTGTAATAATGGTGCATGTGTTAACCTTTCTTTCAGCAACATGAAAGCCTCTTGTTGTGCATCGCCCCAAACAAAGGGGATATCTTTCTTAGTAAGTTCATTTAGTGGTGCAGTAATGGTTCCAAAATCTTTGACAAAACGCCTATAGAACCCAGCTAGGCCAAGAAAACTCCTCACTTGTGTGATCATTTTACGAGGCGGCCAACTCGAAATAGCTTCAATCTTGGCTGGGTCAACTTAAATTCCCTGTGTTGTAACAACATAGCCAAGGAAAACAACTCGATCAATGTAGAAAGTGCACTTTTCAAGATTACCAAACAAACGTGCATCACGTAATGCATTAAAAACAACATGTAAATGGTTTAGATGGTCTTCTAAAGATCTATATATCAAAATATCATAAAAATATACCACCACAAAACATCCTATGAAAGCACGCAAAACTTCATGCATTAAACACATGAATGTACTAGGGGCATTGGTTAAACCAAAAGGCATTACTAACCACTCACATAACCCAAATTTAGTTTTAAATGCTGTTTTTCATTCATCTCCCAATTTCATACGAATCTAATGGTAGCCACTACGCAAGTCATCTTTAGAAAATATTATAGAGACACTCAACTCATCAAGCATTTCATCTAAACGTGGTATAGGTGAGGAGCCATGCTGAATAGCATGGGCCTCATGGCTCCAGATGTGATGAGTCATTGTCAATGATAGTCAAAGAGGACAGAAGAAGAGAGGAGATCTGCTGCGTCATGAGCCGCGTGTGACTCAGGTACACGGGCAGCGAGCGACTGTCGGGCAGAGGGGCCGCGAAGTCGGGCTGGCCCAATCTAGGTACATGGGCTAGGAGCAGCAGAACACCCACTGGGTTGTTGACTAGGGTTGACTCAGGTACACGGGTGGCGAGTGATTGTCGGGCTGAGAGAGCTGCAGAATCGGGCCGGCCTAATCCGGGTATCTAGTGCAAAGACGGTGGAGGCTTTGTCAGTTTCGGCGCAAAACTGACGACCGCTGATCTTGTATCGGACTGTCCAGAAGAGAAGTCGTAGTCGCTACGAAAGCTTAGCTTCCGGATAAGTCATCTGTAAATAGGAGTTTACTATTTTGTCCCTAGGCCCACAGTCAGTCAGTCGAGTCTGTAAAAATATCCTAATGGCAGTTTTGTCTTTTTCTTTATTTTAGGGTCTGTAAAAAACCTAAGGGGCTGGTGGAATATTCCTAGTAATTGGGCAGCCTATAAAAGGGCCCCAATCCCTATGGTTAGGTTACCCTTTCTAGAAATCACTTTTTAATCAAGGATTGGGTCATTTGTGTGTGTTTTATCTCTCCTGTTCATGCGCCGCCAGGCTTCAGCGCAAGAGATTTCTATTCTTGCATCCCCTCTGTTTTTCATGATGCTGTGAAGATTTATTCTCTGTTCATGTCATTCGGCGTGCAGTGATTTTTTGTGGCTTTAATGCTTCGATCTACGTGCGGTTGCTTCTTATTCCTGAACGTTTTCTTCTCTGGTTGCTTGCGTTCTTCAGCCGAGTAGTACTACTTCTTGCATGCAACAAGTAGTACCTACTCCCTATAGCTACATTACGCTAGTACTCTAGCTTTTCCTTTTCCTGTGTAGCTTTTTGATCGAGTAGACAGAGCCTAGCCTTTTCTCTTGATGTTTCTGGCGAAGCCCCCTCGATTGCTCGAAGTATTTCAGCTCTGTGAAGCAGGCTTCGGCCAGACTTCTTCAAACGCTTAGCTAGGACTCCGAACTTGAACTTTGAATCTAGCTTCGAAGTGTGCTCTGTTCTAAGGTTTTGTTCTGACATACTTCGACACTCTTTTGCGAAGCATACTTTGACAGGCTTCGGAGTTAGCTTTGAAGCATGTCTCTTTGGTAGGCTTCGCTCGGAGAGTGTTTTCTGAGATCTTTCTGCTGCTGCTTTTGAGGGTTACAGTTTGTGTGTTTGAAGCTTGTCATTCAAAGTTAGTCCTCAATTCAGAGGTTACCACTTCTGTAGTCATACCTCGATCAAGCTAGCTTCAAAGGTAGAGTGTAGGCTTCGATTTGGTCTTGCTGCTGTGTGTTTGGCTTCGCTTCTCGTTCGAAGATTGCTTTTCTGTGAACTTTGTTCGAAGTTTTCTGATCGAAGTCTAGGCTTCGAAGTACACTGTTCGAAGCAAGCTTCGATACTCTCATCCTTCGCACCGAAGCATACTTCGCATTTTGTCTCACTCGAACTAGGCTAGACTCAACAGACCTTCAGCACTTTAACGACAACCTTCGCTAGACCTCGACAAGGGACTCCGAAGCCGGCTTCGACACTGCGAAGCAGTATTCGACACAGCGAAGCAGGCTTCGCCAAGTTTCGAACAGGAGACAAAGTTGAACAGTAACTTCTCATCACTTTTCATGTACACTTAGATCATCTGCTGAGAAGCTTCATTTGCCATGAATTGAATATTTTGCTTATCTGCCTATTACCATTGTAATGGTGTTTCTTTGTTTTTGACACCGGTCGTTTTAGGCTAGATACTTTTAGACTTAGGCAATCTGTTCACGCTTTGCTGCTTAGTCTTTTGAGGTGCGTTGGGTGTTGGGAGCAGGCCATAGATTCGAAAGAATTTTTAGGCACCCATTCACCCCCCCTCTGGTCGCTACTTTCGGTCCTACAAGTGGTATCAGAGCTTGGTTAGGGTTTTTCCATACCTTAACTGGTTCTAAACCCCAGTAGTGATCATGACGTCTCCTGGCAAGGTCCCATCCTTGGAAGCTTATGGCTATAATTATTGGAAGACTCGCATGCGAGCCTATCTCATGAGCCAAAGCTCGGACATCTAGGACATTTGCGTTCACGCTACGTTTGTCATATTGCCAGTTGCTGAGCGTGGTACTCCTGGTATCATCGCCCAGCATCTGAACAATAGCAAAGCTGTGAACATCTTGCTTTCTGGTTTAGGTCCCACTGAGTTTCAGCGTGTGAGCCATCTCTCCACTACGAGAGAGATCTGGGCTACACTTCAGGCACACCATGAAGGGATAGCTCAGGTCAAGGCTCGGCTCTATCAGACCTACCGGCGTGAATACGAGAACTTCACACAAAAGCCGGTGAATCTGTTAAAGCATTTTTTGGTTGTTTCCAATCGATCATAAACAAGCTTCGGGACAACAAGGCTGAGGGTGTTCAGTTAGTCTCAGATCACGAGCAGGCGCTCAAGGTTCTCCATACCTTGGACCCAAAGATCTGGGAGATCAAGGTATCCTCTATCATTGAGAGCACATCTTATGATACCTTGACCATTTCTGAGTTGTTTAGCAAGCTGAAGGCCACTGAGGTTGATACCCAGTTGAGATCAAATCTCACTGGCTCTGGATCAAAGTCTCTGGCCCTTGCTACACCTTATGTTGATCCCTCTTCTGTGAGCTGTGCTGGGTTCTCTTTGATGTCTATCACTGAGGACCAGCTTGAGTCGTTGGGAGATGATGACCTGTGTCTTTTTAACAACCGGGTGCGTTGTGTTTATGACAAAAGAATGTTCAAGAGACACGGCACAAAATCCGGGTGCTTTGAGTGTGGTGACCCAGGACACTTCATCGCCGACTGCCCCAAGCGCAATGGACACAAGAAGGGCACCGGTGGTGGCTTCCACGACTCCGGCAGGCACGACAGCTCCTCCTTCAACAAGGGCAAGCCTAAGACCAGATTCTTCAGAAAGGCCCTGAAGGACTACCGGCGAGAGAACAAGAAGCGCGACAAGGCTTTCTTCGCTGAGATGGAAAAGAGCTACTCCAAGCGTTCCACGTCTTCTTCCTCTTCATCAAGCTCAAGCGATGAGGAGATCATCATCAGGAAGGGGAAGGACAAGGACGATTCGACAGGCCTTTGCTTCATGGCCTTTGGGGATAGACCGAAGAGCTGCTGACATCAGCGCCGAAGATCCCACAAGAGCTTCTGCTCAATGGCTCTTGGGGATAAAGAAGAGAAGGGCTTCTCCGATGACTCCGACGATGATGACAACGAAAAGGTATCATCTTATGAACGCGAAATCGTTGATTTACTTGAAAGCAATCGTCAGGAGTTAAAATATCGGGAAAAACTGCTTAGGGGAGCTAAGAAGAGGATAGATGAGTTAGAGAGTGAGCTTGCCGTGGCCAACGGCAGAATTGAGAGTCTATCTTCTTCCCCTTGCTTGGGTGATAGCAGTGAGTGCCCAAAGTGTGAGGTGCTCCTGTGTGACCTGTCGACTCTAAAGTCCAGGTACAAAGAAAGGGTTGATGAGAGGGACGCTCTGGCCACTGAGCTTGAAAGCGCTCAGCTGGAGCTGAAAGATGCTCAAGCCATTGTCATCGCACCCTGTGCTGATTGCCCATCTCATCTAGCTGTCTTAGCTGAGCTGAAAGCCAAGGGCGATTAGCATTTGGGGGATTTGGAGAGAGTGAGAGCTGAGCTAGCGCAGACTAGGCTAGAACTTGAGACACTGTTAGTTCCACCCACTGCCTGTGAGAACTTCTTATCTCTTAGAATGGAGTTGCTCAAACTGAAAGCCGAGAAGTCTGTCCCAATAGATAGAGAGTGTGAGACCTGTTTGTCTCAGGTGGAGGTTCTAGCTTCCTTGAGAGAGGAGCTAGCTGATTCTCAGAATGAGAACTTTTACCTCCGTTCTATCCTGAGTTGGATCAGTGCCAGAGAGCCACAACTCAGCATGATGATCCAGCAGTTTAAGAGGCAGGATGAGTTTGGGGTAGGTTACACCTACACCAAGGCTGACTTTGAGAATGCCATTAGTCGGGCAGTGGAGTGGAGTAAAATGACTCCTGAGTAGAGATACCCCAAGACTCACTCCACTGAGTCTTCCCAGGCTAGTCAGCCCAAGGATGGAGTGATTCATGAACAGCCCAAAGCTCCAACCAAGAAGCCCATCTGGGTTCCAAAGCCCAAACACCTCCATACTTCTCTTGACTCTCTTCTTGGACCCTCTCAACCCAAGAAGACTACACCAAACACCACTAAGCCCAAGAACCCCAAGCCTCAACCACATCCCAAGAAGCCCACCTACCATTGTGAGAGAGAAGGACATCTTGCGGAGTTTTGCTTCAGGAGGAAGCGGGTTGAGAGAGCAGAGCGTGCTCGTGGTGGTCAGGAGCAGTTCTACTAGCAGGATGGTAGACTGCGTGTTCCTCGACGCGGGGAGAGGCTAGAGGCCAGGCCGCGTCATGTAGGTGGTGGTAGAGGAGACAGCTTTCATGCCCGTGCTCCAGTTGGTGGTGTTCGTTCCGGCAGAGCTCCAGGCCATTTTGGCTACGGTCCTAGACCTCGTGGCCGAGGCTTTAGGAAGAACCGAGGACCGCGCTTTGAGCCGCGATTTGGTCCAAACTCTTCTGATAGTTTTCGCTTTCTGTCTTTTGAGCAGATGGCTCGACACTGGTTTAGTTCTTTTTCTAAACCTGGTGCCGGACCATTTGCTCCCCCTTACAACAACTGATTGTGCAGGATCGGGGACTGGAGGACGTTTGGATCATGGACTCAGGATGCTCTCGCCACATGACGGGACATCGCAGATGGTTCTCCAGTCTCACTCCCCCGAGCTCCAAAGAGTACATCACTTTCGGGAACAGTGGTCAAGGGAAGGTTAGTGGCAACGGCTCAATTCGCATTTCAGACCATTTCTCTTTGAAGAATGTTGCCTTGGGTAAAAATTTGAACTTTAATTTGATTTCTGTCTCGCAACTTCTTGAGGATGGTTTGGAGGTGCGTTTTAAGAAGGGAAATTCTTCTGTGTTTGATTCTAGAGGGTCTTTGATTTGCTAGATCTTACCATTCGGTAAAGTTTTTCGGATTGACTTCTCTAGCTCTTTTGGCCCTTCTCGCTGTTTGATTGCTGGATCTTCCTCTGAGCTCTAGAAGTGGCATAGGAGGTTAGGTCATTTGAGTTTTGATCTGCTAGTCAGGTTAAGCTCTATGGACCTCATCCGAGGATTGCCCAAGCTTAAGATGGAGAAAGATCTAGTTTGTCATCCCTATCATCACGGGAAAATGGTTGCCGCTTCTCACTCACCTGTGACTCAGGTGATGACTTCGTATCCGGGCGAGTTGTTACCCATGGACACTGTCGGTCCAGCTCGGGTACGCTCAGTCGGTGGGAAGTGGTACGCGCTTGTCATAGTTGATGACTTTTCTCGATTTTCGTGGGTTTTCTTTTTGGAGTCTAAGGATGAGACTTTTCATTTTGTTCATGACCTGATTTTGAAGCTGAAGAATGAGAACAATGGTCGGATGCGAGCAATTTGCTCCGACAACGGCTCTAAGTTCAAGAACTCTCAGTTCGTCAACTTCTGTAGTGATCAGGGTCTTGACCATTAGTTTTCTTCTCCTTACACTCCCCCACAAAACGGCATTGTGGAACAAAAGAACCGCATGCTAGTAGAGATGGCCAGGACGATGCTCGATGAGCACAGGACTCCTAGGCGTTTTTGGGCTAAAGCCATGAACACGGCTTGCTATTTGGCCAACCGCATTTTTCTTAGAGCTTAACTAGGTAAGACCTCATACGAGCTGTGGTTTGGCAGACAGCCCAAGGTGAGCCACTTGCGAGCGTTTGGCTGCAAGTGCTTTGTGCTCAAGAAGTGAGGGCATTTGGATAAGTTTGAGTCTCGTTGCTGGGATGGAATCTTTCTTGGTTATGCATTGCTTTCTCGAGGCTTCCGTGTTTGGAACCTCGACTCCCAGCAGCTTGTCGAGACTTGCGAGGTTTCTTTTGATGAGTCCTTGCCTTCTTTGACTCCTTCTTTTGAGCTTTCTGGTGATGGTGAGCTCGGAGAGTCTATCTTCGAGGAAGATGAGGATACTCCAGCTGCTGATGAGGGTGGGCCTTCTGCACAGCCTGCAGAACCCACACCTTCTGAGACTTCGACTGAGGACGAGGGTGGACCTCTGATCACTTCTTCCACTTCGATCGAGCCCCCTCAATCGAGTCTAGAGGTGCCAGCTGCTGACTCCGGTGAGGTGACTTCAGATCACTAGGGATCTCGAGCAGTTCAGCGTGATCACCCCTCAGAGCTCATCATGGTGATTTGACTGAGAGAACTTTGCGTTCATCTGTTGACTCGCTTGCTGTGTTTGCTGAATCAGCTTTTGTTGCATCTTTTGAGCCCAGAGACGTTTCTCATGCTCTTTCTGATTCTAATTGGATTAATGCCATGCAAGAAGAGCTTGAGAATTTTGTCCACAATCGGGTTTGGACACTGGTCGAGCTGCCACCAGGATGCAACCCCATAGGCACCAAGTGGGTGTTCAAGAACAAGCAAGATGAAGATGGGGTTGTGGTGCGCAACAAAGCTCGACTGGTTGCCCAGGGTTTTTGCCAGAAGGAAGGTATTGACTTTGAAGAAACTTTCACTCCTGTTGCCCGTCTTGAGTCCATTCGCATTCTCTTAGCTTTTGCCTCTTCGAAGGGTTTTAAGCTTTTTCAAATGGACGTCAAGAGTACTTTTCTGAACGGGTACATAGAGGAGGAAGTTTATGTTAAGTTTCCTCGACATGTTTTTAAGCTGCAGAAAGCTTTATACGGGTTGAAGCAAGCCCCCAGAGCTTGGTATGACCAGTTGAAGCAGTTTTTGTTGGGGAAGGGCTTTGTGACGGGTTATGTGGATAAGACTCTCTTTTTGCTCAGAGTTGCTTCAGATTTCTTAGTTGCTCAGATTTACGTGGATGATATTATTTTTGGCGGTACTACTGATTCTCTTGTGTCCAAGTTTTTTGAGCAGATGCACAGCGAGTTTGAGATGAGCCTCATGGGTCAGCTCAAGTACTTCTTAGGGCTCCAGATCAACCAGACCAAGGATGGCACCTTCATCCACCAAGGTAAGTACACTCGTGACATGTTGAAAAAATTTGACTTTGGTGGAGAGCTGAAACCGCAGATGACCCCGATGGGCACATCTGGGGGCCTAGACAAGGACGAGAGCGGCATCAAGGTCAATGAGAGAGAGTTTCGAGGGATGATCGGTTCGTTGCTGTACTTGACGGCCATGAGGCCAGACATACAGTTCACTGTGGGACTGTGCGCGCGCTTCTAGTCTTCACCACGCACGACTCATCGGTAGGCTGTCAAGCACATCTTCAGGTATCTTACCTATGCGCCTAATCTAGGTCTTTACTATTCAGCATCATCATCTCTTGATTTATCTGGCTTTTCGGACGCTGACTTTGGTGGGTGCCGGTTGGATCACAAGTCGACTTCCGCTACTTGCCAGTTTCTTGGTTCGTCGCTTGTGTCTTGGTCTTCTCGAAAGCAATCTGGAGTTGCACTTTCGACCACTGAGGCTGAGTATGTAGCTGCTGCTAGGTGCTGCTCATAGTTGGTTTGGATGATTTCCACGTTGAGAGATTTTGGGTTGTTCTTTCCTACCAGAGTTCCTTTATTTTGCGACAACACCAGTGCTATTAGTGTAGGGAAAAACCCTTGTCTCCATTCAAAAACCAAACACATTGATGTGCGCTTTCATTTTCTGCGGGATCAATATGAGAAAGGTGTCATTGACCTTGTTCATGTTGATACCCATCATCAGTTGGCTGACATTTTCACCAAACCCCTAGATCAGTCTACTTTTGAGCATTTACGAGGGGATTTGGGTATTGTGTATCCTTTTTAGGATATTTTGAGTCAGTTTTCTTTCTTACTCTTTTCTTGAGTCTTTTTGCGTGTGTTCATATCATACAAACTCACATATCACACTTTTAAGTTGCTTCTGTTATATGATTGGACTGCTTTACTTATTCTAGCTAGTACATGCTTTTTGACTACTTGTCGATGATCATGCTTTGGTTCAGTGCTCTTGATATGTCTGATATCTGTCATATGCATGGCTTTTATGCTTTAAAAAATGATCACCATTGCTTCTGGTAACTAGCTTGTGTAGGCTGAGTGTTTTTGCTATCTGTTACATGCCTTGTAGCTAGTTCCTGACTTAGCTGCAAATATGCAACTTGGACATCTTTATGCTTTTTTACATGGAAAATGTGCTAGAAAAATGATGAAAAATCAGAAAAAATGAAAATTCCATGCCTTGTTATGCATAACTTGAAAAGATCCAGGTAGGTTTGCTTTGTCGCATTACATTGTTCTGGACTGCGTACCATAGCACTTTGGTATGAACTAGGACAGTGTAGTGTATGTCAAGACCAATGTCTTAAGCTTCTGATGGTCCAGTTCTGGCCTAGGCTTGACTTGGTCCGTCAGCATAAGGTTTGACATGCAAATAACCCCTGGCAAAAATGAAAAAGGAAAAAGAAAAATCCTGACAAATGAAATGATAACAAGTTTGCTGAAGCACTTTGTTTTGGATAATGCTTATCTTGGTAGATATCAGTTAGCTTCTACATCTCATGTTTTACCTTGCTTGTCAGCTGGAAAATGTGGTGATGCTTTTGTTTGCAAAAATTGAAAAATGTGTGCTAATGACTTTCTTTAGATATCATCTGTTGCACTGTTCATGCCATTTATCTTAGACAGTATGTTTTTTGCTGTATCTGTTAGATGTTGTAATTGCAGTCAATCATATCTGAGAAGCACGCTTTATTCACTCCACCTGCACCCCAGTTGCATTCATTGCATATTTTGAGGGGGAGTTGCATTTCAGAAGGAGTCTGTGTCTTTTTCGAGTGCTTGATGAGTTCACTTGTCAACAAGGGGGAGAAATTTTGGGATAAGAGTTCAAGGGGGAGTTTTGGCTTTTTTTTCTGGGATTTGTTTCAGGGGGAGTTTTTGTCCCGTTTGTTTGATATCCTTGTTGATGTTTCTGAGATCGCACTCATTTTGAGCTTTTACATTTTGGTTAACCATAATGACCACTTCTTGCTTTTTGTTTGGCTTTTGGTCATTAGGTTTAAACTTTTACTTTATTTTATTCTTCTTTGTTTTCTTGTGCTTTGTTTTCGTATTTTCACATGTGTTTGCAGGTACTGAAGAGCTGAAAAAGTGAAGTGTTGACAATGCACTCCTCAAGGGGGAGATTGAGGAGCCATGTTGAATAGCGTGGGCCTCATGGCTCCGATGTGATGAGTCATTGTCAACGATAGTCAAAGAGGATAGAAAAAGAGAGGAGATCTGTTGTGTCATGGGCCACGTGTGACTCAGGTACACGGGCAGCGAGGGACTATCGGGCAGAGGGGCCGCGAAGTCGGGCTGGCCCAATCGAGGTACATGGGCCAGGAGCAGCAGAAGACCCACTGGGCTGTTGACCAGGGTTGACTCAGGTACACGGGCGGCGAGTGATTGCCGGGCTGAGAGAGCTGCGGAATCGAGCCGGCCCAATCCGGGTATCTGGTGCAAAGATGGTGGAGGCTTTGTCAGTTTCGGCGCAAAGCTGACGACCGCTGATCTTGTATCGGACTGTCCAGAAGAGAAGTCGTAGTCACTACGAAAACTTAGCTTCCGGATAAGTCATCTGTAAATAGGAGTTTACTATTTTGTCCCTAGGCCAACAGTCAGTCAGTCGAGTCTGTAAAAATATCCTAAGGGCAGTTTAGTCTTTTCCTTTATTTCAGCGTCTGTAAAAACCCTAAGGGGCTGGTGGAATATTCCTAGTCACTGGGCAGCCTATAAAAAGGGCTCCAATCCCTAGGGTTAGGTCACTCTTTCAAGAAATCACTTTTTAATCAAAGATTGGGTCATTTGTGTGTGTTTTCTCTCTCCTGTTCATGCGCCGCCAGGCTTCTGCGCAAGAGATTTCTATTCCTGCATCCCCCTCTGTTTTTCATGATGCTGTGAAGATTTATTCTCTGTTCATATCATTCGGTGTGCAGTGATTTTTTGTGGCTTTAATGCTTCAATCTACGTGCGGTTGCTTCTTATTCCTGAACGTTTTCTTCTCTGGTTGCTTGCGTTCTTCAGCCGAGTAGTACTACTTCTTGCATGCAACAAGTAGTACCTACTCCTTGTAGCTACAATACGCTAGTACTCTAGCTTTGCCTTTTCCTGTGTAGCTTTTTGATCGAGTAGACAGAGCCTAGCCTTTTCTCTTGCTGTTTCTGGCGAAGCCCCCTCGATTGCTCGAAGTCTTTCAACTCTGTGAAGCAGGCTTCAGCCAGACTTCTTCGAATGCTTCGCTAGGACTCTGAACTTGAACTGTGAATCTAGCTTCGAAGTGTGCTCTGTTCTAAGGTTTTGTTCTGACATACTTCGACACTCTTTTGCGAAGCATACTTCGACAGGCTTCGGAGTTAGCTTCGAAGCATGTCTCTCTGGTAGGCTTCGCTGGGAGTGTGTTTTCTGAGATCTTTTTGCTACTGTTTTTGAGGGTTACAGTTTGTGTGTTCGAAGCTTGTCATTCGAAGTTAGTCCTCGATTCGGGGGTTACCACTTCTGTAGTCATACCTCGATCAAGCTAGCTTCGAAGGTAGAGTGTAGGCTTCGATTTGGTCTTGCTGCTGTGTGTTTGGCTTCGCTTCTCGTTCGAAGATTGCTTTTCTGTGAACTTTGTTCGAAGTTTTCTGATCGAAGTCTAGGCTTCGAAGTACACTGTTCGAAGCAATCTTCGATACTCTCATCCTTTGCACCGAAGCATACTTCGCATTTTGTCTCACTCGAACTAGGATAGACTCAACAGACCTTCAGTACTTTAACGACAACCTTCGCTAGACCTCGACAAGGGACTCCAAAGCAGGCTTCGACACTGCGAAGCAGGCTTTGACACAGCGAAGCAGGCTTCGCCAAGTTTCGAACAGGAGACAAAGTTGAACAGTAACTTCTCATCACTTTTCATGTACACTTAGATCATCTGCTGAGAAGTTTCATTTGCTATGTCTTTAATATTTTGCTTATCTGCCTATTACCACTGTAATGGTGTTTTTTGTTTTTGACACCGGTCGTTTTAGGCTAGATACTTTTAGACTTAGGCAATATGTTCACGCTTTGCTGCTTAGTCTTTTGAGGTGCGTTGGGTGTTGGGAGCAGGCCATAGATTCGAAAGAATTTTTAGGCGCCCATTCACCCCCCCCTCTGGTCGCTACTTTCGGTACTACAATAGGATGATGGTAACGAATAGTAATCTTGTTGATAGCTCTCCAATCGGTACACATGCGTGAAGACCCATCTTTCTTTGGAACCAAAATAAAAGGAACAACACATGGACTAAGAGACTCACGAATGTAACCATTGTCGAGGAGTTCCTGAATTTTGGTGTTGAATCTCTTTTGTCTCCTCTGGATTTCTACGATATGGTGCACGGTTGGGCAGTGAAGCACCAGGAATTAAGTCAATTTGATGCTCTATTCCCCAGAAAGGAGGTAATCCTGGTGGCATTTCTTGTGAAAAAACATAAACATACTCCTACAAAATGTTAGTGACCGCAGGTGGCAAAGAGGGAGGTATATCCTTAAATAAAAACAAGACGTCTTTGCAAATAAGGTCATAAGAAACAGAAGTTGTCACATCCAATTTGGCAATATCAGATTTGTGAGCAAGCAAAGAAGGATGTTTCAATCTAATCTCATTTGGAAAGTTAGAATTAGATTTACTACTATTCTTAGGTGGCACAAATTCTGCAGCAACAATCCGATTTTCGCTCATATGTTTGTCCTGGTTGTTTGCACTACTAGTTCTAGCAAGATCATCTTTGTAAATTTGCTCAGGAGTAATAGGTTTTAACCCAATTTTCTTTTCATCATGCACAAGATAATATTGATTAGTTCTACCATTATGAACAGAGTCGCTATCGTATTGCCAAGGTCTACCAAGTAACAATGAACATGCTTGCATGGGTACAACATCACAATCAACAAAATCAGAATATGTACCAATAGAAAAATGCACTCATGTAATTCATGTTACCTTGAGCCTAGCAGTGTTGTTGAACCATTAAATGTGGTATGGATGGGGATGTTGTCGTGTATTGAGAGAAAGCTTCTCTACCATATCAATGCTAGCTAAATTGTTACAGCTCCCTCCATCAATGATGATTCTTATAGCACGTTCATTCACAACTTCTCTTATTCGGAACAGATTATGGCGCTGATTACACTCGATTGGGCTCAATTGCACACTTAAGACACGTTGTGCAATTAAACTCTTGTACAGATTTTCAGCTTCGGCGTCCATAATCTCTATGTCATAATCTGAAACAGGATTGTCTTCATCCTGTGTAGCAATGAGGGCTAACGTTTGTTCATCGTAGTCACTCGCACAGAGGTGCAACCTCATTCGATGTGACCGTATCCCCAGCATCTATGACACTGAATGTTCTTCATTTTTCCTGTGGAAGAAACAAAAGACATAGAGCTCCGAGAAGGGCCATTAGAAGAGGGTAGAGTTGCCGCGTGTGGCCCCCTGGAAGAGGGCGTGCTAAACTTGGTTGCGGAGGGGGGTACAGCACCACCAAGAGATGACGGTGCTGGTGGTCGTGGTGTCCAAGATGAAGTGTGACCTACAGAATTGTTAAACCATCTCCATCACTCACGATTCTGCACTTCACGTTTAGCTTTACAAGCAAGATGAAACAAACGAGTGATGGTGGTATATTTCTTATACTCTAAGATAATTTGAATTTCATCATTGAATCCACCAAAGAAACGTGCAAGTAAAACTTCATTATCTTCTTCCACACCACAATGGATCATCTCTATTTGTAGTTCTTGATAATATTCTTCTACTGAATTTTTTCCTTGTTGTAATTGAGATAATGTTTTAAGAAAATTACGTTGAAAATTTGGGGGAACAAAACGAGTACACATAGCACGTTCCAATGCATCCCAAGTATCAGGAAAATTAGCATAATGCAAACAACAATATTCAGACCACCAATGGAAGCAAAATTAGTGAATTCACAAGTGGCAGCATTAACACGTCTATCTTCAGGATAATTTAAACAAGTAAAGCGTTGTTGTACTTGTAACTCCCATGTTAGATAAGCATCAGGATTATATCGACCATCGAACGGTGGAATATTTAATTTAAGCTTAGCTACATGATCATCATCACATACCAGTTGTCGTAGTGGTGGCCGCGCATCGCGAATGAAGGGATGTGGATTACCATGAGGCTGTTGATGAACCTCATTGTCCTCCTCGTTCTCATACGCATACTCATCATCTCCCGTGTAATCATCTTGCTTATTAGCGGTCGCTACCTGAGTAGTAGTAGTAGTAGTAGTAGTAGTAGAGTGCTGCCCATGTTGGACCGAAACACGATGAGCATGTCCGTGTCCTCCGAAGACTGGAGGAGGTGGTAATCGATTGAGGACCTCCTTGAATTTAGCATCAAGCATGGCGTGCAAAGCTATAACGAGGCCATCAATATTCTCTATTGTATTCACAAATCTTGTGTCAATATCTTGTGCTTGGTCCACCACTAGCTTGGTGAAATGGGTGTGTAACTCAGTATTTGTCATCTGTTCTGGATCGATGGGATCCGGAGGCTTCACTGATCCTACCATGATTAGTGTTCAAAAGCACAAATATATATGACCTACGAACTACTAGAAGGTGGAGTGATATCTCATAATGTGTCAAGCACAATGTAAGATCTTACAAGTTCTTACCAAACAAGAGGGGGTGAATGGCAGAAGTAAGAATCAGTCACTCCAAAGAGTTGACAAAGTGATTGCTAGGGAACGTCAACCAACACGGTGTATAAATATGTGGAGCTATATGAGGCTTAAAATATGGTAGCAAGGATTAACAATAATCAAAACAGTGATGCAATGTTGAATAAACTCTTAACGACTATACTTGTGCTGGTCTTAGGCTAGAACATACTAGAGACGCGAGCCTATATACAAACGATACCACCAAACTGATAAAGATAGAATTATCTTTCCTCCACTTTTCTCACAAGTTTTCTTTCTTCACTTTTTTCTCTCTTTTTTCGATGCGGCTTTTTTTGCACATTTCTGCCTTTTTTTCTTTTTTAAAAGAACAGCAAATGACAATGATAGCATGTTCTGGACTTTGGAATTGTATGATCTAAAATAGAATGTAAATGACCGAATCTGAAGATGACTCGAAAAGGACAATTAGAGATCTGGTTGTAAGCTTTCCAAAAAGTATCAAAACTATCCAATCCAAGTTCACATGGTCGAGATATAACATTTTTATAAATGCCAGCACAACCTGGTCGAATCCTACTCAAATTCCAATAACAAATCCGACTCCGGTTTGATTTATACTCGAAAATTTGGGATAAAAGGCCCTAAACACTTGATAAAAAGAGCAAAACTCGTTGGTTAAAAAATGACAAGAACTCGAAACTCTAAATGAACTAAACGCTAAGACCGTCAACTTGACAACACGATGCAGAAGTAAACTCAACGAAGCAATGCACTGAAAATAGAATTGTAGAAGGCCCGGATTGGTTATGGGATAGGGAAAAAACATAAAACAAATTTTGGCTTTTTCGTGGACTCTAGGTATGAAGGACTGATGCAATCTAATCTATTAAAATTGTATGATCTCACTGAGCAACCTAAAATCTGATACCACTTGATAGGGAAAAGGCTCGATCTTTCGATGAGATGAGACAAATCGATTTGGTGGAGGTCGAACTTGATGATCCGACTACAACGTGTAGCATACATTGCACCAATGCAATCGCTAGGCCAATATCTTGGAGGTTATCGATCTTGCAGATGCTCGATCAGCCTGACCACGAGGTTCTTAATCCCTGCCTAAAATCGAGAACAAGCAAGAACTAAAAGTGCAATCAAGATATTGCGGATCTATAAGGAAGCTTTGATAGATGGGATTCTGCAAGTGCGTAGTACATGAGGTCTAGATGACACTCGTGCCTATGGCGAAGATAGAAAAAACAGCTAAATCTTATACTAAATAAAATCCAAGTTCTATTGAGACCTAGGGGGTTTATATAAGAGGGAAAAAGATGTAATTCGGCCTTCCTAAAGGGGTGGCCTAATTGTACTCTAATTGGCATCTAAATTGAGTTTTCCCTTGAGTAAGGACTCTAACAAATCTATAACAGAATATTGGACGATTTTATCTCTAATTAGATTTCCCCTCTAACTAAGGACTGTAATAAAAATCTGGTTATTTATTTGGACGAAAATTACATGGGCCTAGCACAACTTAAAGTGACGTAGCACCATATAATTATGTGGACGAAATTAAGGATGAGAACTCAAATTTTGGATCCATCAATTGTATCTTCATCTCCGATCCTCTAACTCTTGTTGTCATCTCCATGGTTGATCTTGCTCCAACACTTGTCCCCCTCATCCATGCTAGCTCCCTCATTCCTAAAAAGAACAAACACATCTAATTTAGGTAGCATCATATTCTCATGTATATTTGGAAGAGTTCATAGGAACGAAAGTACTTGATTATAACCCATAGGACTCTGCTACACCAAAGTTTGTCTTTGATATAAGTGACGGTTTTGAGCCGATGCCGTCAAAGCACTTGATTCCTCGCACCATCATCACCTTCGGAGTGGACCACCACAACTTCACAGCCACCCTTAGCTCGACTACCACCCATCCGTGTATCGAAGCCATGCATGGCGTAAGTACATCAAGTAATCCTGACTTCGAAGCCCTACCTTCGAAGTACCTCATGTCGTGGGTTTTGTCCACCACATTTCGAAGTCCCTCCTTCATCCAAGGCCTCCGCATGAAGCACTTGGGTCAGTCCGGCGATCCAAAAGTGCACGGATACTTAGGGACGGGCCTAAGCGTGACGTAGCACCGACGCCGCGTTTCGACTACCCTTAATAGTGATAAGGGGGATGGAGTCGCCAGGCAACCGGATTACACAAAATAATCCAATTAGCCAAAAGAAATAGATTAAACAGGTTAAAATCAGCAAACCAGTCGGAGCCCTCCTGGTTCGAAGTCTTATGCGAAGGGTGCACCGAAGGGTACCTTCGGCATCTGGTGCGAAGAGCTCCGCCGAAGGGTGCTTCGGTGCTCGGACTGATCCGGCCGAAGGCAGACTCCTGACGGACCTGAACACGGTGATCACCTCCGAACAGTGGGGTTTGGCGTGCGATCTCCAATGCCTCCGCTGAAGGATGCTTCGGCGTTCGGACTGATCCGGCTGAAGGTAAACTCCGAACGGATCTGAACACGGTGATCACCTCCGAACAGCGGGGTTCGGCGTGCGATCTCCGACGTAGTGAATTACAAAGTGGTGACATGTAGGCCACGCATGGGTGCAACTTCATCTTGGTGCGGGGTGTAGTCATGGCGAAGCCTGTCACGATGAAGTGTGCCAACGAAGCCTGTTGTCGAAGCCCGCGATCCTATTGAAGGGTGTCCTAGGGACCTCCAAAACTGATCTCTTAGCTCCGAACACCTCCGACGAAGGGGCTCCGAACGTACAAACCTGCAACAAGGGTGATGCGAAGTACCAATTCGGCCTTAGGACCGAATTTGCAAGGTGTTGCACGGGTGGCGAAGGTAGCAATCTATTACGCAGATTAGCGGATACTTCACAAGCGAAGTAACAAGGCGATAGCAATCTATTACGTAGATTAATGGGGACTTCATGGGCGTAGTACCAAGGCTTACCACTGTTCCGTAGCGGTGGATGGATGGCTTCCAGGCAAACCCACAAAGAGGTATAGGAAAGTAAAGGTAAAAGTAAAGGTACGATCAAAGCATGGCTTTGGTTTGGTTTGTGTTGGGGGGGCTCTCCACGCCAGCGAGGCCTCTCTATTTATAGAGGGTTAACTCTAATCTACTCTACTATTAATCCGGCCGGATAGAGATAAAGATTGAGCTGGAAACGCATCCAACTCTATCTCTGTCGAGGTGGGCCTCGGCTAGGCCCGCCGAGGCCTGCTCCTCGGGCCGAAGCTTCGGTAGCGTGGGCTTCGGCCAGGCCCGTTGAGGCTTGCTCCTTGGGCCAAAGCTTCGATAGCATGGGCTTCAGCTAGGCCCATTGAGGCTTGCTCCTCGGGCCGAAGCTTCGACAGCGTGGGCTTCGGCTAGGCCCGTTGAGGCTTGCTCCTTGGGCTGAAGCTTCGATAGCACGGGCTTCGCCCAGGCCCATCGAGGCTTGCTCCTCCGGCCAAAGCTTCGACAGTGTAGGCTTCGGCCAGGCCCATCGAGGCTTGCTCTTGGGCTGAAGCTTCGAAAGCGTGGGCTTCCGAAGCTTCGGCAGCGTGGGCCTCCGAAGGCTTCCTGGCCGAAGCCCATGGGCTGGCTGGAGGCTTTCAGAGCCCATAGCTCGACGGGCTTCGGCCCCATAGGGCTTCGGATAGACCTTGGACATGTGTATTTTCGGCCCAAATCACCAAAAATTGATATTTTGCTAATCTAGCCATTAATGCCATTTTTTGCTATCAACACATGCCCCCTGCCTTTTAGTGAACTAGTGAACTAAAAGCACAATGAGCTTGAGACGATACTGTTCATATCGGCTTTTCGACATTTTTATGACGTTTGCCACACACTCAGGAAATATCCTTTCAGGTACCTACCATTCAAAGCCCTTCGAAACTGCTCTCCCTGCAGGGATTCCAACACGTATGCGTTCCCGGGAGCGATTTCGGCTATCTTAAAATGACCTTCCCAACTAGGTGACCATTTGCCGAATTAGGGACTTTTCATGCCTAAAGGTAAAATCGTTTTCCATACCAAGTCTCCTGTTTGAAATGATTTTGGTTTAACCTTCTTATTGTAGGCTCTAGCTAGTCTCTTCTTATCTACCTCTATGGCTTCTAAAGCTCTTAGTCTCTTATCGGTCACTTCCTCCAGATTATCCTTCAGAAGAGCTTCATATTCATTGACCGACAAGCCATCTTGCTTCAACACTCTTAAGGAGCCAAGATCTACCTCTACAGGCAGAACAGCCTCTTGTCCATATACCAACTCATATGGACTGACCTTGGTGGCACCGTGCTTTGCAATCCTACAAGCTCATAATGCCTCGGAAAGCACCTCATGCTACCTTTTAGGAAACTCTTCAATTTTCTTATTAATAAGCTTAATCACGGTTTTATTACTAGACTCGGCCTAACCATTGGCCTGAGCATAGTAGGGTGAAGAGTTTACCAACTTAATGCCATAGTATTCGGCGAAGTCCCTTACCTCTTTTGAAACAAATGAACTACCTTGATCAGTAGTAAGAGTTTGAGGGATGCCCAATCTATGTATGATGTGCTTTAAAATAAAATCGCATACCTCATTATGGGTCATGTTCTTGAGAGGTACGACCTCGGTCCATTTGGTGAAGTAATCTGTTGCCATCAACACGAACTGATGCCCCTTTGAGGAAGGAGGGTAGATCTGGCCGACGAAGTCTAAACCCCAGCCCCGAAACGGCCATGGCTTGACAATAGGATTGAGTAATGAGGCAGGAGCTAACTGGATATTGAGAAACTTCTGACATGCCTCACACCCTCTGTAGTACTTGAAGCAATCTTCAGTCATAGTCGGCCAATAAAAACCTGCTCTTTTGAGCATCCAACTCATCTTTTGGGCCGACTGGTGAGAGCCGCAAAGCCCCTCATGGACTTCTCCTGTAGCCACCTAAGACTGTTCATGGTCTAAACACTTCAATAGCACTCCGTCAATGGTTTGGCGATACAATGTGTTGCCTACAAACACGAATTAGAACGCTTGTCATCGAACCTTCCGATCAACCCTTCGGCTAGGGTCTTTCAAAAACTAGACGATTGGGATTCTCCAATCATCCTCACAGATTTCATAGGGCTTCGCTAGTCCTCCTTTTGGAAGAACTTCTAAAACACTGACTTCGGGGTGCCCCCCGAGCCATTCCAGCTCCTGCCGAAGCCTGGCCGAAGTGGCCGCTCGTAGTGTGCTAGGTCGAAGCCCTTCGGAGGGTTTGGACTCTAGAGAGCCTTCCCTGTCCGAGATACTTTGGTCTACAGGCTTCGGCATGCCGGACCCCTTGGCGGGTGGAGTACTCTGATCTAGGGCCTCCGGCATGCGGTGGCCTTCGGCGACCTGAAGCTTCGACCCGAAGGGTGCACCTGTCCAGCATCACTAGCTTCGTCAATGAGACCAAACATCGGCTTTTTCAACACAGAAAATTTCCCTTTCCTGACTTGGTAGCCAGATGCTTGCTGAGCCAAATCTTTAGCAATTGAATTGGCTTCTCTTGACACGTGAGATATTTTGAAATCATCAAAAGTAGCAACTATGTCTAGGCATTTGTCCAAGTAGCTATTCAGTAGGCCATTAAAACATTGAGCATTCTTGGCTACTTGTTGTACTACTAATAATGAATCACCGTACGCATGAACATGCTTAGCGCCTACAGACTATAATAGTTCAAGACCTAGCAACAAAGCTTCATATTCGGCTTGGTTATTAGTGGAAGAAAAATCTAGTCGGGCCGAGGTTTCAAAGCACATACCATTAGGTGATATGAGAACCACTCCAATACCCTGGCCATTCTTGCAAGCCGAACCGTAAAAATATATTTTCCGTGGCACTACCTCAACTAGAGCAATAGCATCACTCCAGCTAGCATCTATGTGATGATCAACTATGAAGTTAGCTACGACTTGGCCCTTCATCGCCCTTAAGGGCTCATAGGCCAAATCGTACTCAATCAACGCATAATCCCATTTTCCGATTCTTCCACTTAGAATCGGCTTTTGTAACATGTGCTTTATAACATCGGTTTGGCAAATGACAACACATGTGGTGGGGAGAAGATAATGGCGTAACTTGGTGCACGCGTAATAAAGTGATAAACATAATTGCTCCACAAACACGTACCTGGTTTCGGCATCCAGCAGGCGGCGGCTCAAGAATGTGATGATGTACTCCTTCCCTTCCACCTCCTGGTTTAACACGGCTCCAATCACGCTGTCTTCAACGGCGATGTATAGCAGAAACAGAATCCCGGCCTTGGGTGCTCTCACCATGGGCGTTGATGACAAGCATTCCTTGATCTTCTCAAAAGCACTTTGCTGGCTTGCCCCCAAGCGAACTCGGCTTCATTTTTAGCCGGAGTATGGGGACAAAGGCATCAATCTTGCCGGACAAGTTGGATATAAAGTGACGCAAATAGTTCAACTTGCCTAGCAACTTTTGCACATCCTTCTTGCATGCCGGCGCTGCAACGCTTCTAATCTTCTCAAGTATCTTAGGATCAATCTCTATACCTCTCTCATGAATCATGAAACCTAAGAACTTACCTGCCGACATGACAAAAGCACACTTGAGTGGGTTCATTTTCAACCCATACTGTCGCATCCTAACGAAAGCAACCTTCAAATCGGCTAAATGGTTTCCCATAGCGTCCAATTTGACCACAACGTAATCGATGTAGACTTCTAACATGACTCCTAACAAGTCATGAAAGATCAAGTTCATAGCGCGCTGATACGTGGCGCCGGCATTTTTCAACCCAAAAGTCATGACGACCCACTCAAATAAACCAACAAAACCAGGGCATCTAAAGGAAGTCTTATAGACGTCCTCTTCGGCCATAAAGATTTGATTATAACCGGCATTGCCATCAAGAAAACTTAGTACCTTATGTCCTGAAGCATCGTTGATCAGCATGTCGGCTATTGGCATTGGATACTCGTCTTTTGGAGTGGCTCTGTTCAGATCCCTGAAATCAATGCATACTCCTATCTTGCCACTGTAGGACCGAAAGTAGCGACCAGAGGGGGGTGAATGGGCGCCTAAAAATTCTTTTGAATCAATGGCCTGCTCCCAAAACCCAACGCACCTCTGAAGACTAAACAGCACAGAAATAACAGATCGCCGAAGACAAAGGTATCTAGCCTAGAAGCAACTGTTGATAAACAGAGAAATGCCAATGCGGTGCTAATAGACCGATGAAAAGAGGACACTAGACAAGGCAAGATAAACTTCTCAGTAAAAACAATCTAAGTGCACTATGAATGAGAAGAGAAGTTACTGTTCAAATCTGTCTCCTGTTCGGAACTTGGCGAAGCCAGCTTCGCCAGTCGAGGTCAGCTTCGGAGGTCGAAGCCTGCTTCGGAAATGATTGTCGAAGTCTGCTGAGGAGGTTTGGTCTAACCTGGTTCGAGGTGGCAAAAGAGCGAAGCTGCTTCGAAACTAAGGACAAGAGTATCGAAAATAGCTTCGAACCAAGTACTTCGAAGCCTATCACTCGAGCAGGAAGCTTCGAACACAACGCACAGACAAACAACCTTCGAAGAGTGAGGCAAAGCCCGACACACGGCAGAGAGAACAAATCGAAGTCTATGCTCTACCTTCGGAGCTAGCCAAATTGAAGTATGACCTTCGAACCACCCTTACTGGGACTTCGATCAAAACAGCAGAACACACATTGTGAAGTCTATCAGAAAGACATGCTACGTTCAAAGTCTGTCAACGTAGGCTTCACGAAATAGCCGAAGTATCCTCGAAACGTAGTGCACCTTCGCACAAATGGTCGAAGTATGTTAAGCTGACAGACAGCACAAAAACATCCCTCGAAGCTAAAAACGCAGTGCACAAAGTGAAGACGAAGTTCAAGCGAAGCCCTTCGAGGAAGTGAGATCGAAACCTGTCTCACGGAGCTGAGAGACTTCGAACAGAGAGAAGGTAATTCACTAGAAATAGTTAGAAAAGGTGTTTAGTCTTGTCTGCTTCGATCAAAAAGCTACGCTGAAAAAGCAAAGCCTGAGTACAAGTGTACTGTTGCTACAGTGTAGTAGTACTACTTGCAACCATATGAACTAGTACTACTTGTGCGAAGAACACAGGCAACAGAGAAGCAAATAGTGAACAAACTGCACACGATTCACTAAGATTTAGATCCACAAAAATCAATGCATGCCTCGCACATAAGCAGAGAACAAAATCTCAGTGCATTAATGAAGAACAGGAGGAAAGCATGCAAGAATAGAACCTTCTGGCGGCGCACAAAATAGGAGCAGGAAAGAGAATGCGTAGGAAACAAAGATGACCCAAGGAATAATTGAAAAGTGATTTCTAGAAGGGTAGTCCAACCCTAGGGATTGGGGCCCTATTTATAGGCTGCCCAATGACCTAGAATATTCCACCAGCCCCTAAGGGTTTTTACAGACGCTAAAATAAAGGAAAAGACTCAACTGCCCTTAGGAATTTTTACAGACACGACTGACTGACTGTGGGCCTAGAGATACAGATGACTTATCCGGAAGCTAAGCTTTCGTAGCGACTACGGCTTCTCTTCTGGATAGTCCTATACAAGATCAACGGTTTTCAATTTTGCACCGAAACTAACAAAGCCTCCACCGACTTTGCACCAGGTACCCGGATTGGGCTGGCCCGATTCCGCAGCTCTCTTAGCCCAGCAATCACTCGCCTCCCGTGTACCTGAGTCAACCCTGGTCAACAGCCCAGTGGGTCTTCTACTGCTTCTGGCCCATGTACCCGGATTGGGCCAGCCCGACTTCGCAGCCTTCTCTGCCCGACAGTCGCTTGCTGCCCATGTACCTAAGTCACACGTGGCCCATGAAACAGCAGATCTTCACTCTTCATCTGTCCTCTGTGACTATCGTTGACAATGAATCATCACTTCTGGAGCCATGAGGCCCACGCTATTCAGCATGGCTCCTCAATCTCCCCCTTGATGAGTGCATTGTCAACACTCCTCTTTTTCAGCTCTTCAGCACCTACGAGCAAATGTGGAAACACGAAAACAAAGTACAAGAAAAACAAAGAAGAAGAAAATAAAGTAAAAGTTTAACCTTAATGACCAAAAGCCGAACAAAAGCAAGAAGTGGTCACTATGGTTAACCAAAACGTAAAAGCTCAAAATGAGTGCTTATTTCAGAACAACAAGGATATCAACAGAGTAAGAACAAGCGAGATAAACACTCCCCCCTTAAACTCTGATCCCAAATTTTCTCCCCCTTGTTGACAAGTGAACTCATCAAGCACTCAAAAGAGACACGGACTCCCCCTGAAATGCAACTCCCCTCAAAATATGTAATGAATGTAACTGGAGTGCAGGTGGAGTGAATAAAGCATGCTTCTCAGATATGATTGACTGCAATTACAACATCTAATAGATACAGCAAAAGACATACTGTTAATGATACATGGCATGATCAGTGCAACATATGATATCTAAAGAAAGTCATTAGCACGCATTTTTCAGTTTTTGCAAACAAAAGTATCACCACATTTTCCAGTAAACACGCAAGGTAAAGCATGAGATGCAAAAGCTAACTGATATCTACCAAGATACGCATTGTCCAAATCAAAGTGCTTCAGCAAACTTGTTATCATTTCAATGTTCAAGCTTTTTCTTTTCTCTTTTTCATTTATGTCAGGGGTTATTTGCATGTCAAGCCTTATGCTAACCGACCAAGTCAAGCCTAGGTCAGAACTGGACCATCAGAAGCTTAAGACATTGGTCTTGGCATACATTATAATGTCCTAGTTCATACCAAAGTGCTATGGTACGCAGTCTAGAACAATGCAATGTGACAAAACAAACCCACCTGGATCTTTTCAAGTTATGCATAAAGAGCATGGAATTTTCATTTTTTTTTCTTGATTTTTCATCATTTTTACAGCACATTTCCATGTTTTAAAGCAAAAAGATGTCCAAGTTGCTTGTTTGCATCTAAGTCAGGAACTAGCTACAAGGCATGTAACAGATAGCAAAAACATTCAGCCTACACATGCTAGTTACCAGAAGCAATGGTGATCATTTTTCAAGTTTTAAAGCATAAAAGCCATGCATATGACAGATATCAGACATATCAAGTGAACTGAACTAAAGCATGATCATTGACAAGTATTCAAAAACATGTACCAGCTAGAATGAGTAAAGCAGTTCAATCATATAACAGAAGCAGATTCTAAGGTGTGATATGTGAATATGCATGATATGAACACACACAAAAAGACTCAAGAAAAGAGTAAAGAAGAAAGAAAACTGACGCAAAATATCCTAGAAAGGATACACAACACCCAAATCCCCTCGTAAATGCTCAAAGGTAGACTGATCTAGGGGTTTGGTGAAAATGTCAGCCAACTGATGATGGGTATCAACATGAACAAGGTCAATGGCGCCTTTCTCATATTGATCCCGCAGAAAATGAAAGCGCACATCAATATGTTTGGTTTTTGAATGGAGACACGGGTTTTTCCCTACACTAATTGCACTAGTGCTGTCGCAAAACAAAGGAACTCTGGTAGGAAAGAACAACCCAAAATCTCGCAGAGTGGAAATCATCCAAACCAACTGTGAGCAGCAGCTAGCAGCAGCTACATACTCAGCCTCAGTGGTCGAAAGAGCAACTCCAGATTGCTTTCGAGAAGACCAAGAGACAAGAGATGAACCAAGAAACTGGCAAGTACCAGAAGTCGACTTGCGATCCAACCGGCACCGACCAAAGTCAGCATCCGAAAATCCAGATAAATCGAGAGATGATGAAGCTGAATAGTAAAGACCAAGATCGGGCGCACAAGTAAGATACCTGAATATGCGCTTGACAGCTTGCCGATGAGACGCGCGAGGTGAAGACTGGAAGCGCGTGCATAGTCCCACAACAAACTGAATGTCTGGTCTGGTTGCCGTCAAGTACAGCAGCAAGCCGATCATCCCTCGAAACTCCCTTTCATTGACCTTGACACCGCTCTCGTCCTTGTCCAGACCCCCAGATGTGCCCATCGGGGTCATCTGCGGCTTCAACTCCCCACCAAAGTCAAATTTCTTAAGCATATCGCGAGTGTACTTACCTTGGTGG
This sequence comes from Zizania palustris, assembly GCA_019279435.1. Taxonomy (NCBI): domain Eukaryota; kingdom Viridiplantae; phylum Streptophyta; class Magnoliopsida; order Poales; family Poaceae; genus Zizania; species Zizania palustris. Next base: position 5,013,687 of record JAAALK010000081.1, on the reverse strand, counting down.
ATGAAGGTGCCGTCCTTGGTCTGCTTGATCTGGAGTCCTAAGAAGTACTTAAGCTCACCCATGAGGCTCATCTCAAACTCACTGTGCATCTGCTCAGAAAACTTGGACACAAGATCATTAGTAGTACCGCCAAAAATAATATCGTCCACGTAAATCTAAGCGACTAAGAAGTCTGAAGCAACTCTGAGCAGAAAGAAAGTCTTATCCACAGAACCCATCACAAAGCCCTTCCCCAACAAAAATTGCTTCAACCGGTCATAGCAAGCCCTGGGGGCTTGCTTAACTCGTATAAAGCTTTTTGCAGTTTAAAAACATGTCGAGGAAACTTGGGGTTCTCAAAACCGAGGGGCTGCCTAACATAAACTTCCTCCTCTATAAACCCGTTCAGAAAAGCACTATTAACATCCATTTGAAAAAGCTTAAAACCCTTCGAAACGGCAAAAGCTAGAAGAATATGAATGGACTAAAGACGGGCAACAGGAGCGAAGGTTTCTTCAAAGTCAATACCTTCCTTCTGCCAATAACCCTGGGCAACTACTCGAGCTTTGTTGCGCACCACAACCCCATCTTCACCTTGTTTGTTCTTGAATACCCACTTGGTGCCTATGGGGTTGCATCCTAGTGGCGGCTCAACTAGTGTCCAAACCCGATTGCGGACAAAGTTCTCAAGCTCTTCTTGCATAGCATTAATCCAATTAGAATCAGAAATAGCATGAGAAACGTCTCTGGGCTCAAAAGATGCAACAAAAGCAGATTCAGCAAAAACAGCAAGAGAGGTAGATGAACGCAAAGTTCTCTCAGTCAAATCACCTATGATGAGCTCTGAGGGATGGTCACACTGAATTGCTCGGGTTCCCTGGTGATCTGAAGTCACCTCACCGGAGTTAGCAGCTGGCACCTCTGGACTCGACTGAGGGGGCTCGATCGTAGTGGAAGAAGTGATCAGAGGTCCACCCTCATCCTCAGTCGAAGTCTCAGAAGGTGTGGGCTCTGCAGGGGGTGCAGAAGGCCCACCCTCATTAGCGGCTGGAGTATCCTCATCTTCCTCGAAGATGGACTCTTCGAGCTCACCATCAGAAGGCTCAAAAGAAGGAGTCAAAGAAGGCAAGGACTCATCAAATGAAACCTCACAAGTCTCGACAAGCTGCTGGGAGTCGAGGTTCCAAACACGGAAGCCTCGAGAATGCAAAGCGTAACCAAGAAAAACACCATCCCATCAACGAGACTCAAACTTGTCCAAATGCCCTCCCTTCTTGAGCACAAAGCACTTGCAGCCAAACGCTCACAAGTGGCTCACCTTGGGCTGTCTGCCAAACCGCAGTTCATATGATGTCTTACCAAGGTAAGCTCTAAGAAAGATGCGGTTGGCCAGATAGCAAGCCGTGTTCATGGCTTCAGCCCAAAACCGCCTAGGAGTCCTGTGCTCATCGAGCATCGTCCTGGCCATCTCTACTAGCGTGCGGTTCTTTCGTTCCACAACGCCGTTCTGTGGGGGAGTATAAGGAGAAGAAAACTGATGGTCCAGACCCTGATCACTACAGAAGCTGACGAACTGAGAGTTCTTGAACTCAGAGCCATTGTCGGAGCGAATTTCTCACATCCGACCATTGTTCTCATTCTTCAGCTTGAAAATCAGGTCATGAACAAATTGAAAAGTTTCATCCTTAGACTCCAAAAAGAAAACCCACGAGAATGGAGAGAAGTCGTCAACAATCACAAGTGCGTACCACTTCCCACTGACTGAACGTACCCGAGCTGGACCAACAATGTCAAAGTGTAAAAGCTCGCCTAGATACGAAGTCATCACCTGAGTCACAGGTGAGTGAGAAGCGGTAACCATTTTCCCATGACGACAGGGATGACACACTAGATCTTTCTCCATTTTAAGCTTGGGCAATCCTCGGATGAGGTCCATAGAGCTTAACCTGACTAGCAAATCAAAATTCAAATGACCTAACCTCCTATGCCACTTCTAGAGCTCTGAGGAGGATCCAGCAATCAAACAGCGAGAAGGGCTAAAAGAACTAGAGAAGTCAATTCGAAAAACTTTACCGAATGGTAAGATCTGGCAAATCAAAGACCCTCTAGAATCAATCACAGAAGAATTACCCTTCTTAAAACGCACTTCCAAACCATCCTCAAGAAGTTGCGAAACAAAAATCAAATTGAAGTTCAAATTCTTGACCAAGGCAACATTCTTCAAAGAGAAATGATCTAAATGCGAATTGAGCCAATGCTACTTACGTTCCCTTGACCATTGTTCCTGAATGTGATGTACTCTTTGGAGCTCGGGGGAGTGAGACTGGAGAACCATCTGCGATGTCCCGTCATGTGGCGAGAGCATCCTGAGTCCATGATCCAAACGTCCTCCAGTCCCCGATCCTGCACAATCAGTGGATGTAAGTGGGAGCAAATGGTCCGGCACCAGGTTTAGCAAAGGAGCTAAACCAGTGTCGAGCCATCTGCTCAAAAGACGGAAAGCAGAAATCATCATGAGAGTTCGGACCAAAACGCGGCTCAAAGCGCTGTCCTTCTGCCTAAACCCTCGGCCACGAGGTCCAGGACGGTAGCCGAAATGGCCTGGAGCTCTGCCGGAACGACCACCACCAATTGGAGCATGGGCAAGAAAGTCGTCTCCTCTACCACCACCTACACGACGCGGCCTGGCCTCCAGCCTCTCCCCGTGTCGAGGAACACGCGGTCTACCACCCTGCTGGTAGAACTGCTCCTGACCACCACGAGCTCTCTCTGCTCTCTCAACCCGCTTCCTCCTGAAGCAAAACTCCGCAAGATGCCCGTCTCTCTGGCAATACTCACAATGATAGGTGGGCTTCTTGGGATGTGGTTGAGGTTTAAGGTTCTTGGGCTTGGTGGTGTTAGGTGTTGTCTTCTTGGGTTGAGAGGGTCCAGGAAGAGAGTCTAGAGAGGTGTGGAGGTGTTTGGGCTTTGGAACACAGATAGGTTTCTTGGGTGGAGCTTTGGGTGGTTCATGAATTACTCCATCCTTGGGCTGACAAGCCTGGGAAGACTCAGTGGGGTGAGTCTTGGGGTATCTCTGCTCAGGAGTCATTTTACTCCACTCCACTGCCCGGCTAATGGCACTCTCAAAGTCAGCCTTGGTGTAGGTGTAACCTACCCCAAACCCATCCTGCCTCTTGAACTGCTGGATCATCATACCGAGTTGTGGCTCTCTGGCACTGATCCAACTCAGGATAGAACGCAGGTAAAAGTTCTCATTCTGAGAATCAGCTAGCTCCTCTCTCAAGGAAGCTAGTACCTCCACCTGAGACAAGCAGGTCTCACACTCGCTATCTATCTGGACAGACTTCTCGGCTTTTAGCTTAATCAACTCAAGTCTAAGAGACAGATAGTTCTCACAGACAGTGGGTGGAACTGACAATGTCTCAAGCTCTAGCCTAGTCTATGCAAGCTCAGCTCTCAACCTTTCCAAATCACCCAAATGTTCATCGCCCTTGGATTTCAGCTCAGCTAAGGCAGCTAAATGAGATGGGTAATCAACACAGGGTGCGACGACAGTGGCTTGAGCATCTTTCAGCTCCAGCTGAGCGCTTTCAAGCTCAGTGGCCAAAGCGTCCCTCTCATCAACCCTTTCTTTGTACTTGGACTTCAAAGTCGACAAGTCACATAGAAGCACCTCACACTTCGAGCACTCACTGCTATTACCCAAGACAGGGGAAGAAGATAGACTCTCAATTCTGCCATTGGCTATGGCAAGCTCACTCTCTAACTCATCTATCCTCTTCTTGGCCCCCCTAAGCAGTTTTTCCCGATATTTCAACTCCTGACGATTGCTCTCAAGTAAATCAACAATTTCACGTTCATAAGATGATACCTTGTTGTCGTCATCGTCGGAGTCATCGGAGGAGCTCCTTTCTTCATTATCCCCAAGAGCCATTGAACAGAAGCTCTTGCGGGATCTTCGGTGCTGGTGTGAGCGGCTCTTCGGCTTGTCTCCGAAAGCCATGAAGCAGAGGCCCGCCGGATCGTCCTTGTCCTTCCACTTCCTGATGGCAATCTCCTCATCACTTGAGCTCGATGAAGAGGAAGAAGACGTGGACCGCTTGGAGTAGCTCTTCTCCATTTCGGCGAAGAAGGCCTTGTCGCGCTTCTTGTTCTCTCGCCGATAGTCCTTCAGGGCCTTCTTGAAGAATCTGGTCTTCGGCTTGCCCTTATTGAAGGAAGAGCTGTCGTGCTTGTCGGAGTCGTGGAAGCCACCACCGGTGCCCTTCGTGTGTCCATTGCGCTTGGGGCAGTCGGCGATGAAGTGTCCTGGATCACCACACTCAAAGCACCCGGATTTTGTGCTGTGTCTCTTAAACATTCTTTTGTCATAGACACGACGCACCCGGTTGTTAAAAAGACACAAATCATCATCTCCCAACAAATCAAGCTGGTCCTCAGTGATAGACATCAATGAGAACCCAGCACAGCTCACAGTAGAGGGATCAACAGAAGGTGTAGCAAGGGCCAGGGACTTTGATCCAGAACCAGTGAGATTTGATCTCAGCTGGATATCTACCTCAGTGGCCTTCAGCTTACTAAACAACTCAGAAATGGTCAAGGTATCGTAAGAAGTGCTCTCAACGATAGAGGATACCTTGATCTCCCAGATCTTTGGGTCCAAGGTATGGAGAACCTTGAGCGCCTGTTCGTGATCTGAGACTAACTGAGCACCCTCAGCCTTGTTGTCCCGAAGCTTGTTTATGATCGATTGAAAATGACCAAACAAGGCTTCAACAGATTCACCCGGCTTTTGTGTGAAGTTTTCATATTCACGCCGGTAGGTCTGATAGAGCCGAGCCTTGACCTGGGCTGTTCCCTCATGGTGTGCCTTGAGGGTAGCCCAGATCTCTCTCGCAGTGGAGAGATGGCTCACACGCTCAAACTCAGTGGGACCTAAACCAGAGAAAAGAATGTTCACAGCCTTACTGTTGCTCAGATGCTGAGCAATGATACCAGCAGTACCATGCTCAGCAACTGGCAATATGACAAACGTGGTGTGAACGCAAATGTCCCAAATGTCCGAACCCTGGCTCATGAGATAAGCTTGCATGCGAGTCTTCCAATAGTTATAGCCATAGGCTTCCAAGGACGGGACCTTGCCAGGAGACGTCATGGTCACTACTGGGGTTTAGAACCGGTTAAGGTATGGAAAAACCCTAACCTCGCTCTGATACCACTTGTAGGACCGAAAGTAGCGACAGAGGGGGGTGAATGGGCGCCTAAAAATTCTTTCGAATCAATGGCCTGCTCCCAAAACCCAACGCACCTCTAAAGACTAAACAGCACAGAAAGAACAGATCGCCTAAGTCTAAAGGTATCTAGCCTAGAAGCAACTGTTGATAAACAGAGAAATCCCAATGCGGTGCTAATAGACAGATGAAAAGAGGACACTAGACAAGGCAAGATAAACTTCTCAGTAAAAACAATCTAAGTGCACTATGAATAAGAAGAGAAGTTACTGTTCAAATCTGTCTCCTATTCGGAACTTGGCGAAGCCAGCTTCGCCGGTCGAGGCCAGCTTCGGAGGTCGAAGCCTGCTTCCCTGGTCGAAGCTTGCTTTGGAAATGATTGTCGAAGTCTGCTGAGGAGGTTTGGTCTAACCTGGCTCGAGGTGGCAAAAGAGTGAAGCTGCTTCAAAGCTAAGGACAAGAGTATCGAAAATAGCTTCGAACCAAGTACTTCGAAGCCTATCCCTCGAGCAGGAAGCTTCGAACACAACGCACAGACAAACAACCTTCGAAGAGTGAGGCAAAGCCCGACACACGGCAGAGAGAACAAATCGAAGTCTATGCTCTACCTTCGGAGCTAGCCAAATTGAAGTATGACCTTCAAACCACCCTTACTGGGACTTCGATCAAAACAGCAGAACACACATTGTGAAGTCTATCAGAAAGACATGCTACGTTCGAAGTCTGTCAACGTAGGCTTCACGAAATAGCCAAAGTATCCTCGAAACGTAGTGCACCTTCACACAAATGGTCGAAGTATGTTAAGCTGACAGACAGCACAAAAACATCCCTCGAAGCTAAAAACACAGTGCACAAAGTGAAGACGAAGTTCAAGCGAAGCCCTTCGAGGAAGTGAGATCGAAGCCTATCTCACGGAGCTGAGAGACTTCGAACAGAGAGAAGGTACTTCGCCAGAAACAGTCAGAAAAGGTGTTTAGTCTTGTCTGCTTCGATCAAAAAGCTACGCTGAAAAAGCAAAGCCTGAGTACAAGTGTACTGTTGCTACAGTGTAGTAGTACTACTTGCAACCAGTATGAACTAGTACTACTTGTGCGAAGAACACATGCTACAGAGAAGCAAATAGTGAACAAACTGCACACGATTCACTAAGATTTAGATCCAAAAAAATCAATGCATGCCTCGCACATAAGCAGAGAACAAAATCTCAGTGTATTAATGAAGAACAGGAGGAAATCATGCAAGAATAGAACCTTCTGGCGGCGCACAAAACAGGAGCAGGAAAGAGAATGCGCAGGAAACAAAGATGACCCAAGGAATAATTGAAAAGTGATTTCTAGAAGGGTAGTCCAACCCTAGGGATTGGGGCCCTATTTATAGGCTGACCAATGACCTAGAATATTCCACCAGCCCCTTAGGGTTTTTATAGACGCTAAAATAAAGGAAAAGACTCAACTGCCCTTAGGAATTTTTACAGACACGACTGACTAACTGTGGGCCTAGAGATACAGATGACTTATTCGGAAGCTAAGCTTTCGTAGCGACTATGGCTTCTCTTCTGGATAGTCCGATACAAGATCAACGGTTGTCAGTTTTGCGCCGAAACTGACAAAGCCTCCACCTACTTTGCACCAGGTACCCGGATTGGGCTGGCCCGATTCCGCCGCTCTCTCAGCCTGGCAATCACTCGCCGCCCGTGTACCTGAGTCAACCCTGGTCAACAACCCAGTGGGTCTTCTACTGCTTCTGGCCCATGTACCCAGATTAGGCCAGCCCGACTTCGCAGCCTCCTCTACCCGACAGTCGCTTGCTGCCCGTGTACCTGAGTCACACGCGGCCCATGAAACAGCAGATCTTCACTCTTCATCTGTCCTCTTTGACTATCGTTGACAATGACTCATCACTTCTGGAGCCATGAGGCCCACGCTATTCAGCATGGCTCCTCAGCTGCTCCCTTTCTTCTCTACAGGTACAATTTTAGCAACCCATTCTGTGTACCTGCATGGCCTAATAAATTCAGCCTTAAGTAGTCGTTCCACTTCTTCTTTAACCCGGTCATAGACGACCGAATTAAAGCGATGGGGAGGCTGTTTATAAGGCCTAAACCTGGACTTGTGGGGCAGACGATGCTCCACGAGCTCGCGACTTAGCCCTGGCATTTCACTATACTCCCATGCGAAACAATCGACATATGACCAAAGTAACTTTATTACTTCAGCCTTTTCATCGGGCTGTAAATGTTGGTTTACAAAAGTCGGCCTTGAGATGCTACCATCGCCTATACCAACTTCCTCCAAGGGGTCGGCCAACACAAAACCTTGCCCTAACTTTTCTACTTCGCTAAAGTCCTTGATGGCCTCGGCAATACCGTCTTGATTAGACCGATACTGCTCCACGCGAGACTTTAGCCATTCTAGATTATTTTTGCTAGACATGACTACTAATACAAAAATAGTCGTGCTACTCCAGTCGGCTTTACATACACTGGTACAAACCGTCCTCCGGATACAATAACAAAGTCATAATCCGAAAGATCTCTACCTGATAGACACTCTACTTTGTTATGGACGGCGTCAACCGACACATCGGCCAATGCTACTTGGGCTGAAGTATCTGCGGGGATGACCTCCACATCATTGCCGTCCCACTGTACCAAGCACTGGTGTAGGGTAGAGAGGATGCAACAGTTCACATGGATCCAGTCGCGTCCGAGTAACACACTATAGTTACATTGTACGTCGACGACGAAGAACACTATTGGCAACGTCTTGTTGCCCACCGTCAACTCCATAGAGAGCACTCTCTTGGCCTCGGAGCTCTAGCCATTGAAGCCGTTGAGCATCAAGTTAGTCTTCTTTAGGTAATCTTTGTCCCTGCCAAGTTTCTTTAACAATGAATAAGGCACTAGGTTAACAGTGGTGCCGCCGTCGACGAGCATCTGGGAAATCGACTTCCCATCGATGTGACCCCTAACATGGAGGGGCTTAAGATGGCAGGCTGAGTCCTCGGGCTTCACGAAGATGGCATTGCGTGGACCGAGGTTCAATTGAGTGACCTCGGCCTTGTCCCGTGGTGGTGCAAACTCGGCGGGTAATGTGACGATGTTGATGTCCATCGCCTGAGGTGCGGGCCCCTTAGAGATGGGTGAGTAATCATCGTCAAGCAAGTCATCCTCGTCGTCGCTTGGACTGGGATCCGGGTTGTTTATCTCAACCGGCTTCTCTCTCCATACCTGCTTCGTGGCTGGCCGAGGGCGGATCTCTTCGAAGATAGCATCGCGCTCGGCCTTAGCTACCTTCTCGCGCATCTCCTGTGCCCGCAGCCTTTGTAGGCGTCTCTTTTGTGATTTGGACATACCCGGGGGAGCCCAAGATGGCTTCGGCTTGGTGCCTGGAGCTACTGTTTGACCCCTATTAATTCTGGCCGAAGTGTGCCCTTCAGCCTCGGGCGCCCTGTGTTCGAAGGGGCTTCGCTACGAGCCTCGTCGAATGGATCGGCCTTGTTCGGCCGATCGAACCAAGCTTCAGCGCGGAGCCCGGCCGAAGCATGCGGCTTACCTCCGTCAGACCTCGGTGACAAAGTCTTCGGGATTGGGACCTCCTGAGACCCAACTCTGATAGTTATGGCTTTAGACTCCCTGACTTCGGCCTCCGCGTGTTCGCACCCTTCGGCTTCGCTCTACAGGGTCCGATTCGGAGGTACCACAGACAGTCTGTGGACGATGCCCCCCTCCGCTGTGTATGTTTGCCCCTGTCATCCATAATACTCAGAGAGAAAACAAGGCATAGGGTCAATCTGCGGAGGGTACCCCAACCCAGATACGTGCGGAGCCCACGGGGTTCCCGCCCAGTTATATGGCGGATGCATCGGCGGCTCTAGTGGCCTTGGCCACTGCGAGCCGAACCCGTCACCCGAAGGGGGGTTCGGCCAGGTCGAAGGTGTCTCCGACCACACCAGCGAAGGATCCCGCCAGGCTAGAGGTATGTTTGCCTAGTGCGGGCCGAAGCCTCCCATCGGAGAAGCCCACCACGGCACGGGGTTCGGCCATTGGGGGCCGAAGCCATCGCATGGGGGACCCGACCACTGGGGTCTGAAGTTGTCGTGCGGGGGACCCGATCATTAGGGTTCGAAGTTGCTGCACGGGGAACCCGACCACTGGGGTTCGAAGCCACCATGCGGAGCACCAGGATACCTCGGCCCGAAGCCTTCGTGCGGAGGGTTCGCAACCTTCGGTCCGAAGGCACCCTTCGAAGGTCTTGGCCCCTTTCGCTGCTTTAGCTGAGCGTGTGGGCCTGCTTCTTTGGCCCTCTTCTGATGTTTGTTCAACAACATGTTATATGTTACTTTCGGCCTCTTGCGAGCCTTAGCCGAAGGGGTATTGATGTTCTGCTTCCACACTCTTACCTCAGGGTTTTTTGGTACGAGTGTGCGAGTACGCGGTTCTCCAACAATCACATCTTTTCCTTTAGCGGACTCGGCATGTTCTAGCCGAATCAACACCTTCTTCTCGCCGAGGTCGACGGCATTGATTGGAAAAGGATCTTTATCTAGCTTCATTTTTGGATCATGGTCTATCTTCAACCGTCCTTCTTCTATGGCTGATTGTATCTACCGTCGAAAAACATTGCAATCATTAGTATTATGAGAATGCGAATCATGCCACTTATAGTATGGATGCTTCTTTAACTTGTCGGCATGTGGGATAACCTGACCCTTAGGTAACCTGAGAAGCTGACTTTTTAAGAGGAAATCAAATATTTTATCACATTTAGTCACATTGAACGAGTACTTGACCTCATTAAGTCTATTCTTTGTGGGGGATGGTCGTAGTTCGGAGCAAGTGATGGGTTTGTTTTTAGCGTTTGTAACCCATTCGGCCGCGTACATGTCAGCCGAATCCTCCTCCTCTGACTCCTCCTCATCAGAGTGTTCCATGATGTGGATCTCGGCCTTAGGCTTGCTAAACGTCTTAATAAATTTCTTATCTTTGGCTCGGCCTTCTTGGACCAGAGCCTGTTGTAGGACTTGGCTAACCTCTAAAAAGTTCTGGTTATCAAACCTTTCTTTAAGTTCGGAACGCAACCCGTTAAAAGCTAATTCCACCAAGTCCCTTTCTGAAATATTAAGACTAAAGCACCGTGAGAAACCAAGGGTTGGTTTCGGAGTCTGTGATGACTGATTGACAGATTTTTACGCTCTGATTCGAAGGGGTCCCTCCGAAGGGGTTCAGAGGTTGGTTCTCCGAAGGTGTTCGGAGGCTGTTTCACCGAAGGGTTCGGTGGGTCTGTTGGCTGCAGCTGTTGCATCGGAGTGTTTCTGTCGGAGGGGTCCGACAATACACAATGACTTGGATGTACCAAAGGGCTCGGTACTTTGGGTGGTACACTGGAGTGTGTATCGGAGGCTGTTACCCGGAGAGGTCTCCGGGGTACTGGATACACTTGTCTGTTTGTCTATGGTGCGTAGGTGACTTCGGAGGCGACGGACGGTTCGTAGCAGGTGAACCTGGGTCAAGCGGGAGGCTTGATGCCAAGGGAGCAGGGAGCTCCATCACGAAGGTTGCGAAGGGGTCGAGGTCGGACCTCGGGTCGAGGTGCGCCAGGAGAAGGCAGTAAGTGCGGAGCCTGGCTCCGGGTGAAGGTACTCCGAGACGAAGTCCTCAGAGGCGAAGCACTTCGAAGGGTACTTCGAATGGAGTGACTTCGGAGTATGGTGGATCAAGTTCTCAGCAATGAGGCAAGGTGTTCGAAGTGTGATCCGGAGGGAGACACTCGAAGGTATACCCGACGAAGGTCTCAGAAGTCGAGGTGCATCGAAGGCATGGTCCGGGTGAGGATCGTCGAGGAGTGTACTCGGGGAGAGACACTGCGACGAAGTGCTCATGGAATGCTTCATGCGGAGGCCTTGGATGAAGGAGGGACTTCGAAGGGTGGTACTCCAAAGGTGGGGCTTCGGAGTGAGGCTTGCTTCAGAGTGAAGCTGACATCGGAGCGAGGCTGGCTCCGGAGCGAGGTAGGCTCCAGAGCGAAGCTGGCTCCGGAGCGAGGCAGGCTCTGGAGTGAGGCTGGCTCCGGAGTGAGACTGACTTGAGGTACTTCGGCCATGCATGGCTTTGGTACACAGACTGACGGAGTTCAAGCTGGGAGAAGCTGCGAAGCCATGGTGGTCCACTCCAAAGGTGTTGGTGCGAAGGCCCAAGGGCTTTGACGGCTTTGGCTCAAAACTGTCATTGTATCGAAGGCTGATTTCAGTGAAGCGAAGGCCGTCAGGCCCAAGGCTTCTCACCAAAGCTACCGCACCCCTCGCGTGCGAAGGGGGGCTTCAGAAGGGTCCAAAACTGCAAAGGCTGACAGCGTCTGCTCTGCAAAAGCTGGTACTGTCCCCTCTACGAAGCTGACAAAAGAAGCCTCCAAATAAAGTAGACTACCAGTTGTACCCCCTGTTCTGATGAGACAAAACCAGTGTAAACCCTAGGGGTAAAGTAGTCTATTCACAGGGCTGAATAGTGCCTATAAATAGTGGAGGCTGGCTAGGTCACATCAACACTTTGAGCAGTCATTTTTGAGCTCATGTGCTAGCCGCCACATACCTTGTATTCATCCTGTGAGTTCAATTTTTGTGTTCCCTATTCAAGCATTGAAGCTTTGATTCTGTGTTCATTTAAATCTTGAGCTTGTATGCGTACTTCTCTGCATGCTTCGATCTCTTTTGTCTCACTTCTTTTGAGTTGAGTTTGTGCACTGAATCTTTTCTGGAGAAGTGTGTGGGAAGCCTGTTCGAGCGAAGTGTGTATGAGTGAACTGTGTTTTTCAATGTCTGTTCGCTCTGTGTAAAATGGAGGCTAGACCTCTCTGATTACTAGCGAAGCACTGTCTCTGTGCTGAATCGAAGCCCGTTTTCTTCCCTTGTCGAAGCCCTTGGCGAAGTGTGTTCAGTGTGCGTTTAGACCTTCGAAGTACGAAGCCCAGCACCAGTTGCTGTCGCTAAGTATTTTGTCGAAGTCCACAGAGGGAAGTCTACTCTTGCAAAGTTTGTAGTGCGAATCCTGCTCGAAGGCACCCAGTGTGTGGAGCCTGCACTGACTTAGCAAAGCCAATCGAAGTCCTCAGAGGGAAGTCCGCTCTTGCGAAGAGTGAAGTGTGAAGCCTGCTCAAAGGCACTCTGTGTGTGGAGCCTGCACTGACTTTGCAGAAGCTGAATTTTCGGGGTTGTGGATGGAGCGAAGTCTTCTTGGCTTCGAACTTTTGCTCCTTGCGAAGCCTGTGTTCGGAGCTGTGAAATACCTCCGAACCAGAACTTCGAAGGGTGTGTTCGAAGCCTGTTCCGCAGAAGACAGAATTAAAACAGAAGGATATTTTTAGTCTGTAATTTTAAAAGCTCCCATTCACCCTTCCTCTGGTCGTCGTTTCTGGTCCAACAATTGATATCAGAGCGGGTTAAGATCACCAGTTGACCTTAACCGATTTTGTGATCTGTTGGTGACATGGACAGAGTTAGTAAAATACCTCTGTTCGATGGGACGGACTTTGCATACTGGAAGGTGCGCATGGATGCTTACTTGCTAAGCCAAGGAAATGCAATTTGGGAGATTGTGGACTCACAATACTCCATCCCTGAAACTCGCACCTCTCAAACAGAGAAGGATCAGTATAATGCCAACTCCAAGGCAAGAAATATATTGTTCATTGGTTTGAGTAGAAGTGAGTTTGATAGGGTGCAGCACCTTAGGACAGCTAGGGAAATTTGGACTACACTCACTATTTTTCATGAGGGCTCTACACAGATTAAGGCCAGGCGCCAAAGCACATACAATCAACAGTATCAGCTGTTTGTGCAGGCACCAGGTGAATCTATAGATGCCATGTTTTCTCGCTTTGATGCGATAGTGAGTAACTTGCGGTCCAACGGGACGCTTGCTTGCAATGATCATGATAGGGCTATCAAGATTCTCTATGCTCTTGATTGTAGCATATGGGAAGTGAAGATATCCAGCATTAGGAGTCCGCAGGTTATGACACATTGACCTGTGATGAGCTCTTCAGCAAGCTGAAGTCCACAGAGATTGTCAAGGCATATCTTGTAATGCATAGGAACTCCTTGCCACAGCCATTGGCATTGGTTTCTAGCACTAGCCGTGGCACCACTGCAGAACCAAGCACATCAGGAACTTGTGTTTTTGCAGATGGTTTTGCTTTGTCCTCCCTGGTCTCCATCACTAAGGAGCAGGTGGACACTCTGGATGATGATGAGCTTGCTCTCATTGCTAGAAGGTTCACCCGTTTTCACCATGAGAGATGGGATCAGAGGAGAAGTGGTTTCAGTGGTTGTTTTGAGTGTGGCGACACTTCTCACATCAAGGCCAATTGCCCAAAACTCAAGAAGAGAGATGAGAGTGAGTGCCTCAGATACCACAAAAAGGAGAGGAAATCCTTTGTGAAGGGCAAGCGTGGCAAGGTGGCTAAGAGGGTAGCCAAAGCTACTTCTAGAGCATTTGTTGCTGCTCTCAGCAACATCGACACTTCCTCAACTGAGGAGTCGAGATCTGAGGAGGAGGAGTCCCCAAGGAAGGAGGATGATGAGGACATCACTTCACATGATACACACATGGAGCCTCCACCTACAATTCAGTTACTAGGACGAATCACATGCGCCCGTGCCCGTCGCTTGAACCATGAGGTTAATTCTTTCCTTAGCAACTATGTCAATATTTGTTTGGATGGGATGCTACTGAATACTAGTGATATTTTGTTGCTTAGGAACATGGGAAATGGAATAGAAGAATTGGAGTTCAAGACGGAGCCGCACGGATGTTTGAAGTCAAGATTTCGCTGGTTCGGACTACATCGACCACCCTGCACCAAAATGGGCATAACTTCCTCATACGAAGTCCGATTGGCGCGTTCTTTGACTTTTGGGAAAGCTGAGGAGAAGACGGATCGTTTGCCGTTGGTTTCACATCATTTGGAGTCTCGAGTCGTTCTGTGTGACCGAAACCGTCCTGCGTGACAGAACTGGGCCGTGTTGGCCCATAGTGCATGTCTGTTCGCCTTCTAGTCCACAGCCCATGTCTGTTCGCCTTCCACAGGCCGCCGCCCTATATATTCTCACGCCAGCCGCCTCTAGGGTTAGGTTTTGCTTTGTTGCATCTACACTGTTGTGTTTAGATCCCGCCTCTTGCACCGGACCGATTGGCTGCTGCATTGGCGTTTGTGAAACCTCACCTTATCTTCGTTTGTCTGTGATTTGGCATTCGATTTGTATCCTTCCTGTTCTTGCTTGTGTTCTTGGGTTCGCTTGCAGGAATTAGCCTTCGTGGCGAGGTCAATCGCGTCCTGCGTGGTTGATAACCAACGGAGACAGTGGTGTAACGATTGCAAGGTTTTGATCCGCCGGACCGGAGCCTTGGATCGCCAACGTCGAGATTCTCCACCAACCCAAGTTTATCCTTTACCTAGCGGAAGATCGGGACCACTCCCCCATCTGTTGGTATCAGAGCTCAGATTTCCCGTTAGGTAATCTCGATCTTCTTTTTGTTTTTACCCAGAGTCCAGAAAACCGCACCAAAAAATTCCCCACCGAGAACCCCTTTGTGCCTTGCGATTTTAATTTCAGTTTTAACTTTGTTGAGTTCGTGTTCTTGGTCGAGTCTTGTTGCTGGTTTAGTCATCCCTCTGTGTCATTTGAGTAGTAGTTGTTCTTGTGTCTCAGAAAAAAATTCCCCACCGAAAACCCCCCCCCCCTTCCGCAACCCTACTTTGTTTTCCACATCGACTCTTTGTGACCCCCCTTCAGTAAAACAGGCATAATTTTTTGTGTCGTTTGGCATAACTTTTTGAGCCGGTTAGCCCTCACCAAACTCGCCAAAAAAATCAGGAAGATAAAGAAAAAAATTGGACAAAGTTTTTGCTCGTCGTTCACCGAACTTTTTGAATTTTTGTGAGCCACATCCCACCTCAGTTGCAGGTGCCAATTTTTGTGGTTGTAAGTCTGGTCATCCTTGTTCAAAAAAAATAGAGAAAAAAAAAGGAAAAAAAATATATAAAAAAAAAGAGAGAAGCGGTCATGTTTGTTGCTTGTCCGAACTCTTGTCTGAACTCCTGTCCGAACTCTTGTCCAATCTGAGGCAGTCATTGGCTGTTTGTTGCTTGTCCGATCTCTTGTCTGAACCTTTGTCCGAACTCTTGTCCGATCCCTTGTCCGATCCGATCAGCAGCAGAAAAAAAATTATTATTATTTGTGCACATACCCTTGTCCGATCACTTGTCCGATCTCTTGTCCGATCCCTTGTCCGATCTATAGAGAGCTGAATTTGGCCTGTTTTTTTTTGCTTCCTTTTTGATTTTTGGGCACATAGTTTCCCTCTATTGCTTGAACTTTCACTTTGGGAGCACTAAGGCCAGCAACTTTGACGAGTACTAGGGAATACTTATTGAACTTGGTTTAACTGTTATTATTATCGCTAATCCTTGCTACTCACTTTGCCTTCCAAGCTACACCTTTCTCTTGGTCAGGACAGGTTAATTTCTTGCAATTGTACACCACCCTCCACTTGGTTCATCACCTGTAGGCCGGTGACCTCACTACGGCGTGGTAAGAACACTTGCAAGCGTGGGTAAGTTGCTTGACGGATTGCTTCCACCACACATCCACCACCACACCTAGCTGTTTACATAAGGATTATTCTTTGTTGCTTTGTCTTTTCTCTAACATGGCAGCACTTATTGTACGACGTGACTTGAGCATTCACATGGACCAGGATGACCAGGCACAACGGAACAATATATTTCAGACCGTCTTCCTCGTCAATAACCGTCGTGCGCGTGTCATCATCGACAGCGGTAGTTGCAACAATTTGGTGAGCCTCGACGTGGTAACTAAGCTTCAACTTCCCACACGTGCACATCCACACCCTTACCATGTGCAATGGCTCAACGACAGCGGTAAGGTCAAGGTAACACAAACTGTTCACATCGAATTTTCCATTGGTATATACTTCGGAAGTGCTGATTTTGATGTAGTACCAATGCAAGCATGTTCTCTATTACTTGGTAGACCTTGGGTATATGATACTGATGCTACACACCATGGTAGGAGCAATAAGTACACATTTATGTATAAAGGAAAGAAAGTTACATTGCTTCCTATGACTCCTGCTGAAATTGTGAAATTTGAACAAGAAAAACATGCTAGAGACACCCAAAAGAGCAAACAACCTTTTGAAATTCAGCAAGTAGCTAAAACACTTTCGAGGCAACAAAAAGATAAAGTTGTTTCTCTTTCTTCATCACAAATTGTTAATCTGAAAGGACGTGTCATGCTTGCAACTAAAACTAACCTTGCAGTACGTAGTTTTCTTGGTCTTGCAGGTTTCTATCGGCGTTTTGTGAAAGATTTCAGCACCATAGCCGGTCCTTTACCTGAGTTTACCAAGAAGGGAGTTACTTCTACTTGGGAGCCAGCACAAGAACAAACTTTTGCCACACTCAAGGATCGCCTTACACGTGCACCTCTACTTCAGCTACCCGATTTTAGTAAGCATGTTGAGTTAGAATGTGGTGCTAGTGGTGTTGGAATAGGAGATGTGCTGCTACAAGGAGGTAAACCCGTGACCTATTCTAGTGAAAAATTGCATGGTCCACAATTGAATTATTTTACCCATGATAAGGAGTTATATGCCCTAGTGCGTGTGCTTGAAACTTGGCAACATTACCTTTTGCCTAAGGAGTTTATTATACATTCTGATCATGACACACTCAAATATTTAAGAGGGCAAGCTAAACTGAACCGTAGACATGTTAAATGGGTTGAATTTATTGAATCTTTCCCATACATTGTGAAATACAAGAATGGCAAAGGAAATGTGGTTGTTGATGCATTGTCTCGCATGGTTGTTCTTTTATCTCAACTTGATATTAACGTTCTAGATTTGGAAAGTTTGAAAGATTTGTATGTTGTAGATAAAGAATTTGCTGAACCATACACTAAATGTAATGAGGGGAAAGACTGGAAAACATTTCATGTTTATGACGGTTTCTTGTCCCATGCTAACAAGCTATGTGTTCCAGATTCGTCCGTACATTTGTTGTTGTTGCAGGAATCACATGGCGGTGGATTAATGGAACATTTTGGGAGAGAAAAGACTTTGGCCCTGCTGTCCAATAATTTTTATTGGCTAAAGATGCGGAGAGATGTTGAACGATTTGTGCAGCGTTGTGCCACATACCATAAAGCTAAGTTCAAACTTAACCCATATGGTTTGTATACTCCACTTCCTGTTTCTAGTGCACCTTGGGAAGATATTAGCATGGACTTTATTGTGGGATTGCCTAGGACAAGGAGGGGGAGATACTCCATATTTGTAAGAGTGGATAGGTTTTCTAAAATGGCACACTTTATTCCCTGTCACAAGACCAACGATGCTTCACATATTGCTGATTTATTTTTCAGGGAAATTGTGAGATTGCACGGGATGCCTAGAACCATCATTTCAGATCATGATGTGAAGTTTATAAGTTACTTTTGGAAGACAATGTGGGACAAGCTTGGCACAAAATTGCTGTTTTCAACAACTTGTCACCCGCAAACTGATGGTCAAACAGAGGTGGTAAACCGTACACTCTCCATGTTGCTGCGAACAATGAGTAAGAAGAACTTGAAAGAATGGGAGGACTGTCTTCCACATGTTGAGTCTGCATACAATAGAGTTGTCCACTCAACAACACAATTGTGCCCGTCTGAAGTGGTGTATGGTTTTAAGCCAATCACACTACTTGATTTGCTGCCACTTCCTTTTCAAGAGAGAGCAAACATAGAGGCAACTAAGTGTGCAGAGTTTGTGAAAGCTATGCATCTGAAGACCAAGGAAGTTATAGAAAAGAAGGCACGCTATTTTGCTCAGAAGACAAATAAAGGAAGAAAGAAGATGTTTTTCAAACCAGGAGATCTTGTTTGGTTGTACTTGCGCAAGGATCGTTTTCCTGATTTGAGAAAGTTTAAATTGATGCCCCGTGCTGATGATTTAAAACCCTATTTGGGAGCTGACGATGAGCTTGAGTCGAGGACGACTCCAATTCAAGAGGGGGAGGATGATGAGGACATCACTTCACATGATACACACATGGAGCCTCCACCTACAATTCAGTTACTAGGACGAATCACATGCGCCCGTGCCCGTCGCTTGAACCATGAGGTTAATTCTTTCCTTAGCAACTATGTCAATATTTGTTTGGATGGGATGCTACTGAATACTAGTGATATTTTGTTGCTTAGGAACATGGGAAATGGAATAGAAGAATTGGAGTTCAAGACGGAGCCGCACGGATGTTTGAAGTCAAGATTTCGCTGGTTCGGACTACATCGACCACCCTGCACCAAAATGGGCATAACTTCCTCATACGAAGTCCGATTGGCGCGTTCTTTGACTTTTGGAAAAGCTGAGGAGAAGACGGATCGTTTGCCGTTGGTTTCACATCATTTGGAGTCTCGAGTCGTTCTGTGTGACCAAAACCGTCCTGCGTGACAGAACTGGGCCGTGTTGGCCCATAGTGCATGTCTGTTCGCCTTCTAGTCCACAGCCCATGTCTGTTCGCCTTCCACAGGCCGCCGCCCTATATATTCTCACGCCAGCCGCCTCTAGGGTTAGGTTTTGATTTGTTGCATCTAAACTGTTGTGTTTAGATCCCGTCTCTTGCACCGGACCGATTGGCTGCTGCATTGGCGTTTGTGAAACCTCACCTTATCTTCGTTTGTCTGTGATTTGGCATTCGATTTGTATCCTTCCTGTTCTTGCTTGTGTTCTTGGGTTCGCTTGCAGGAATTAGCCTTCGTGGCGAGGTCAATCGCGTCCTGCGTGGTTGATAACCAACGGAGACAGTGGTGTAACGATTGCAAGGTTTTGATCCGCCGGACCAGAGCCTTGGATCGCCAACGTCGAGATTCTCCACCAACCCAAGTTTATCCTTTACCTAGCGGAAGATCGGGACCACTCCCCCATCAGAGGAGATGAAGGACAAGAAGGGATGAGATTTCATCGGCCTTTGCTTCATGGCCGACAGTGATCACAGCGGCGATGAGCTTGACTCATCTGAGGTACCACTATCCTATGACCAGCTTTCAATTAAATTACATGAACTGAATGAAGTAGTTCTTGGTCAGGATAGATTACTTGTGCAAGATGCTAGATATAGAAAAGAACTTAGACTTAGGCTAGAATCTGTTTCTACTGATTATGCCATGCTTAAGTCTAGAGTTAATGATGTTGAATATGAATCTTGCACTGTTGTCATGGGTGAGCTTGCTCAGTTGCGTTTTATCGATGCTCAAACTCTTTCTGAGCTTGAGACTGCACAGAAGCAGCTTTTGATGGTAGATTCTAGTCCTCATGATATAATTGAATGCATGAACTGCCCCTTATTACGTGAGAGCATTGATTTACGTGATAAGCATGTTCAGGGTTTAGAGGCTAGATTGGAGAGGGCCGGTAGTTCTAAGGATGTGCAACCTGTGTGTGACACTTGCATAACCCTTAAGGACCAGCTAGGCACTGTTAGAGAGCGAGCTGAGAACCTCATGACTGAAAATGAATACCTTCTTTCTGTGGTTAACAAATGCACTGAGGGAAAGGGTAGGATGGATTTGCTCTTGGCCAAGACCAAGATGTGTGCTGATAGAGCAGGGTTAGCTCTAGGTTTGGGTTTTGAGAGGATTCCCTCAGACAGTGAGAACAAAACTGTTTTTACCTCACCCACTACCCTAGAGAAAGAGAGAGCTCTGTTAGACACTCCATCAGTCAAAAAGCCTACCCGAACTCCAAAGAAAACCACTCCTCCCGCAAAGAAAATCCCTCCCAAGAAAACCACTCAGCAGAAGCCCAAGGAGCCTGTGAGAGTTGCTCCTATGACCCATAAGAGTGCCCCTAGGAGAGTTTTTCATTGTTCCTACTGTCAGCGGGCGGGTCATTTGGTTCGGTTTTGTTTTCGTCGCATCAACGATGAGCGACGCTCTCGGGCGATGAGTTTCCAGGACATGCATTACCCATCTCGAGGTATGCATGAGTCTGAGTTTTACTCTCGTCCTGTTTTCGAGGCTCCTCATGCTTCTCAAAGAGGTTTTGCTCCTCGAGGTGTTCACAATGTTCCATATGGTGGTAGACCCTGGGCGAGTAGCTCTGTACCTCGTCAGAGTAGGAGACCTCGTCATGCTTTTAGATCACAGCATGTAGGTAGACCTCGCACTTTGCATCATTCTGATTATCCTGTGCATAGAGAGTCTACTTTTACTGTGCCTACTACTCGTATCACTCAGTGTTGGATGCCTTGTCATATATTCACTCACCCCAGCACTGAGCGATCGAGATTTTCGTATCATGTGTAGGCACCGGACCGAGGCTTGGAGGGCACGTGGATCATGGACTCCGTTTGTCCGCGCCACATGACCGGAGATGCAGCATGGTTCTCCAGCGTCACAACAACCAAGCAAAGGGAACATATCACCTTCGGCAACAATCGAAGGAGTAGAGTGAAAGGTAAAGGTGTGGTAAGAATCAACTTGAATTTCACTCTCAAAGATGTTGCATTGGTTGAAAACCTGGGATACAATTTGCTTTCTGTATCTCAGTTGCTTGATGAGGGCTTCGAAGTGTGATTCCATCACGATACTTCGCAAGTGCTCAATTCTGATGGCGTTGTTGTCTGCAAGATCTTTATAGTTGGGAGAGTTTTTGGAGCTGATTTTTCTGAGTCATCTGGTTCTTCTCATTGTCTTGTTGCATATTCTACTTCTGAGCTTTGGAAGTGGCATAGGAGACTAGGGCATATGAGCTTTGAGTTGCTCGCTCGTCTGAGTGCCCTAGGTCTGATCCGAGGATTGCCAAAGCTCATGTTTGAGAAGAATTTAGTTTGCGCTCCTTGTCGACATAGAAAAATGATTGCCGCTTCGCATTCGCCAGTCACCACAGTGATGACTGAACAACCCGGAGAACTTCTCCACATGGAGACTGTAGGTCCTTCTCGGGTTAGTTCTTTAGGCGGCAAGTGGTATGTATTAGTCATTGTCGACGATTTCTCTCGCTACTCTTGGGTGTTCTTTCTTGCCAGCAAGGATGAAGTGTTTTCACACTTTCGGAGCTTGGCTTTGAGACTTTTCACTGAACTCCCTGGTGCATTGAAATTCATTCGAAGTGATAATGGCACTGAGTTCAAGAACAGTCTCTTTGTTGACTTTTGCATGGAGCATGGCATAAAACATCAATTCTCTTCTCTGCGGGTTCCTCAACAGAACGGTGTTGTTGAGAGAAAGAACCGCACTTTGGTTGAGATGGCTAGGATGATGCTCGATTAGCACAGGACTCCTAGAAAATTCTGGGCTGAGGCCATGAACACTGCTTGTTACATCTCAAACCGAATCTTCTTGCTCTCAATTTTGAACTTGACATCTTATGAGCTATGTTTTGGGAGACAGCCCAAGGTTACTCATCTTCGAGTTTTTTGCTGTCGTTGCTTTATCCTAAAACGTGGTAATTTGGACAAATTTGAGTCGCGTTCTTCTGACGGGATCTTTTTGGATTACACTACACATGGTCATTCTTATCGTGTTTATAATTTGGAGACTAACACTATCATCGAGTCATGTGATGTGACTTTTGATGAATCAACCCCCTCTGTTAGTTCTCCTCTTGAACAGGCAAATGAACACGACATGGAACAGACCATCTTCGAAGAAGAAGATCCTGGAGAGTTCGAGGATGAACCCCTACTACCCTCGACATCAACCACCAAAGCCAACCCCACTTCGACCACTTCGGCACTAGGTCCCGAAGCAACTACCTCGACGTCGGTCATCTTGGACCACTCGAACGCACAAGTTGAGGGGAAGACTGCTTCCCGCCGCGAGGCTCCACATCATGTTCAAAGGATGCACCCTCCCGAGCAGATCATTGGTGAGCTTGATCAAAGGGTAACACGTTCTCATGCTCATTTCATTGATTCCGCTTTTGTTGCATCTTTTGAGCCCTTAGATGTTAGTCATGCACTTTCTGATTCTAGTTGGATCAATGCCATGCATGAAGAACTTGAAAATTTTGAGAGAAACCAAGTCTGGACTTTAGTTGATTCTCCACCAAATGTTCATTTCATTGGAACAAAATGGATTTTTAAAAACAAACAAGGGGAGGATGGGACTGTAGTTAGAAACAAGGCTAGACTTGTAGCTCAGGGTTATTCTCAATTAGAAGGGATTGATTTTACTGAAACTTTTGCACATGTTTCTCGTCTTGAGGCCATTAGGATTTTACTTGCATTTGCGGCATCCCGTGATTTCAAACTCTATCAAATGGATGTTAAAAGTGCTTTTCTTAATGGCTTCATAGGCGAAGATGTTTATGTAAAACAACCCCCTGGTTTTGAAAACCCCAAATACCCACATAAAGTCCTTAAACTTCATAAGGCTCTTTATGGACTCAAGCAGGCCCCTCGGGCTTGGTATGATAGACTTAAGCATTTTCTGCTTGAGCGGGGAAATTTGATGGGATATGTTGATAAAACCCTGTTCACTCTCAAGCACGGCAAAGATTTCCTCCTAGTTTAGATTTATGTGGATGATATCATCTTTGGTGGCTCTTCTCATGCTTTGGTTGCCGAGTTTGCAGATACCATGAGCAGGGAGTTTGAGATGTCCATGATGGGCGAACTCACATTTTTCCTTGGTTTGCAAATCAAGGAAAGCAAACAAGGTACATTCGTCCACCAGACGAAGTACACCAAGGACCTGCTCAAGAAATTCGACATGGCTGATGCGAAGCCACTCGCCACTCCAATGGCTACATCTGTAGCATTGGATCCTGACGAAGATGGAGAAGCCGTAGATCAGAAGGAGTTCCGAAGCATGATTGGCTCCCTCCTCTACTTGACTGCTACGAGGCCGGACATACACATCGCAGTGTGTCTGTGCGCTCGTTTTCAGGCTTCACCACGAGCTTTGCACCCCAAGTGGTAAAGCGCATTCTTAGGTATCTGAAACATACTCTCGAATTTGGCATTTGGTATTTTGTGTCTTCCTCCTTGTGTCTTCGAGGTTATTCCGATGCGGATTTTGCTGGGTGTAGGATTGATAGGAAAAGTACCTCTGGTACTTGTCATTTTCTGGGTACTTCTCTGGTTTGCTGGTCTTCTCGCAAACAGTCTAGTGTTGCACAATCGACGGCTGAGGCCGAATATGTTGCTGCAGCTAGCTGTTGCTCTCAGATTTTGTGGATGGTTTCCACTTTGTGGGATTTTGGGTTAGATTATAAGAGTGTTCCACTTTTCTGTGATAACACTAGTGCTATTTGTATTGCAAACAACCCGGTTCAGCATTCCAGAACCAAACACATTGATGTGCGATATCATTTTCTCAGAGATCATAATGAGAAGGGTGATATTGAACTTCAATATGTTGATACCCAACACCAGCTAGCCGATATTTTCACAAAACCCCTCGATGCTTCTCGTTTTTCCTACTTGCGTGGGGAACTTGGTGTTTGTCACCCTTACATCATTTTGTGACCTCGAAGATGGCGTTGCGTGGACCGAGGTTCAATTGAGTGACCTCGGCCTTGTCCCATGGTTGTGCAAACTCGGCGGGTAATGTGACGATGTTGATGTCCATCGCCTGAGGTGCGGGCCCCTCAGAGATGGGCGAGTAATCATCGTCAAGCAAGTCGTCCTCGTCGTCGCTTGGACTGGGATCCGGGTTGTTTATCTCAACCGGCTTCTCTCTCCATACCTGCTTCGTGGCTGGCCGAGGGCGGATCTCTTCAAAGATAGCATCGCGCTCGGCCTTAGCTACCTTCTCGCGCATCTCCTGTGCCCGCAGCCTTTGTAGGCGTCTCTTTTGTGATTTGGACATACCCGGGGGAGCCCAATATGGCTTCGGCTTGGTGCCTGGAGCTACTGTTTGACCCCTGTTAATTCTGGCCGAAGTGTGCCCTTCAGCCTCGGGCGCCTTGTGTTCGAAGGGGGCTTCGCTGCGAGCCCCGTCGAATGGATCGGCCTTGTTTGGCCGATCGAACCAAGCTTCAGCGCGGAGCCCCGCCGAAGCATGCATCTTACCTCCGTCAGACCTCGGTGACAAAGTCTTCGGGATTGGGACCTCCTGAGACCCAACTCTGATAGTTATGGCTTCAGACTCCCTGACTTCGGCCTCCGCGTGTTCGCACCCTTCAGCTTCGCTCTACAGGGTCCGATTCGGAGGTACCACAGACAGTTTGTGGATGATGCCTCCCTCCGCTACGTATGTTTGCCCCTGCCATCCATAATACTCCGAGAGAAAACAAGGCATAGGGTCAGTCTGCGGAGGGTACCCCGACATAGATACGTGCGGAGCCCACGGGGTTCCCGCCCAGTTATATGGCGAATGCATCGGCGGCTCTAGTGGCCTTGGCCACTACGAGCCGAACCCATCACCCGGAGGGGGGTTCAGCTAGGTTGAAGGTGTCTTCGACCACACCAGCGAAGGATCCCGCCAGGCTGGAGGTATGTTCGCCTAGTGCGGGCTGAAGCATCCCATCGGAGAAGCCCACCACGGTGCGGGGTTTGGCCATTGGGGGCCAAAGACGTCGCATGGGGGACCCGACCACTGGGGTCCGAAGTTGTCGTGCGGGGGACCCAATCATTGGGGTTCGAAGTTGCTGCACGGGGAACCCGACCACTGGGGTTCGAAGCCACCATGCGGAGCACTAGGATACCTCGGCCCGAAGCCTTCGTGCGGAGGGTTCGCAACCTTCGGTCCTAAGGCACCCTTTGAAGGTCTTGGCACCTTTCGCTGTTTTAGCTGAGCACGTGGGCCTGCTTCTTTGGCCCTCTTCTGATGTTTGTTCAACAGCATGTTATATGTTACCTTTGGCCTCTTGCGAGGCTTAGCCGAATGGGTATTGATGTTCTGCTTCCACATTCTTACCTCAGGGTTCTTTGGTACGAGTGTGCGAGTACGCGGTTCTCCAACAATCACATCTTTTCCTTTAGTGGACTCGGCCTGTTCTGGCCGAATCAACACCTTCTCGCCGAGGTCGACGGCGTTGACTGGAAAAGGATCTTTATCCAGCTTCATTTTTGGATCATGGTCTATCTTCAACCGTCCTTCTTCTATGGCTGATTGTATCTGCCGTTGAAAAACATTGCAATCATTAGTATTATGAGAATGCAAATCATGCCACTTATAGTATGGATGCTTCTTTAACTCGTCAACAGGTGGGATAACCTGAGAAGCTGACTTTGTAAGAGGAAATCAAATATTTTATCACATTTAGTCACATTGAACGAGTACTTGACCTCATTAAGTCTATTCTTTGTGGGGGATGGTCGTAGTTCGGAGCAAGTGATGGGTTTGTTTTTAGCGTTTGTAACCCATTCGGCCGCGTACATGTCGGTCGAATCCTCCTCCTCTGACTCCTCCTCATCAGAGCATTCCATGATGTGGATCTCGGCCCTAGGCTTGCTAAACGTCTTAATAAATTTCTTATCTTTGGCTCGGCCTTCTTGGACCAGAGCCTGTTGTAGGACTTGGCTAACCTGTAAAAAGTTATGGTTATCAAACCTTTCTTTAAGTTCAGAACGCAACCCGTTAAAAGCTAATTCTGCCAAGTCCCTTTCTGAAATATTAGGACTAAAGCACCGTGAGAAACCAAGGGTTGGTTTCGGAGTCTGTGATGAGTGATTGACAGATTTTTACGCTCTGATTCGAAGGGGAACCTCCGAAGGGGTTTGAAGGTTGGTTCTCCGAAGGTGTTCGGAGGCTGTTTCACCGAAGGGTTCGGTGGGTCTGTTAGCTGCAGCTGTTGCATCGGAGCGTGCCTGTCGGAGGGGTCTGACAGTACACAATGACTTGGCTGTACCGAAGGGCTCGGTACTTTGGGCGGTACACCAGAGTGTGTATCGGAGGCTGTTACCCGGAGAGGTCTCCGGGGTACTGGATACACTTGTCTGTTTGTCTGTGGTGCGTAGGTGACTTCGGAGGCGACGGACGGTTCGTAGCAGGTGAACCTCGGTCAAGCGGGAGGCTTGATGCTAGGGGAGCAGGGAGCTCCATCATGAAGGCTGCAAAGGGGTCGAGGTCGGACCTCGGGTCGAGGTGTGCCAGGAGAAGGCAGTAAGTGCGGAGCCTGGCTCCGGGTGAAGGTACTCTGAGACGAAGTCCTCAGAGGCGAGGCACTTCGAAGGGTACTCCGAATGGAGTGACTTCGGAGTATGGTGGATCAAGTTCTCAGCAATGAGGCAAGGTGTTCGAAGTGTGATCCGGAGGGAGACATTCGAAGGTATACCCGACGAAGGTCTCAGAAGTCGAGGTGCATCGAAGGCATGGTCCGGGTGAGGATCGTTGAGGAGTGTACTCGGGGAGAGACACTGTGACGAAGTGCTCATGGAATGCTTCATGCGGAGGCCTTGAACGAAGGAGGGACTTCGAAGGGTGGTACTCCGAAGGTGGGGCTTCGGAGTGAGGCTGGCTTCGGAGCGAGGCAGGCACCGGAGCGAGGCTGGCTCCGGAGCGAGGCAGGCTCCGGAGTGAGGCTAGCTCCTGAGTGAGACTGACTTGAGGTACTTCGGCCATGCATGGCTTCGGTACAAGGACTGACGGAGTTCGAGCTGAGAGAAGCTGCGAAGCCATGGCGGTCCACTCCGAAGGTGTTGGTGCGAAGGCCCAAGGGCTTTAATGGCTTCGGCTCAAAACCGTCACTTTATCGAAGGCTGACTTCGGTGAAGCGAAGGCCGTCAGGCTCAAGGCTTCTCACCGAAGCTACCGCACCCCTCGCATGCGAAGGGGGGCTTCAGAAGGGTCCAAAACTGCAAAGGCTGACAGCGTCTGCTCTACAAAATCTGATACTGTCCCCTCTACGAAGCTGACAAAAGAAGCCTCCAAATAAAGTAGACTACCAGTTGTACCCCCTGTTCTGATGAGACAAAACCAGTATAAACCCTAGGGGTAAAGTAGTCTATTCATAGGGCTAAATAGTGCCAATAAATAGTGGAGGCTGGCTAGGTCACATCAACACTTTGAGCAGTCATTTTTGAGCTCCTGTGCTAGCCGCCACATACCTTGTATTCATCCTGTGAGTTCAATTTTTGTGTTCCCTATTCAAGCATTGAAGCTTTGATTCTGTGTTCATTTACTGCTTGAGCATGTATGCGTACTTCTCTGCATGCTTCGATCTCTTTTGTCTCACTTCTTTTGAGTTGAGTTTGTGCACTGAATCTTTTCTGGAGAAGTGTGTGAGAAGCCTGTTCGAGCGAAGTGTGTATGAGCGAACTATGTTTTTCAATGTCTGTTCGCTCTGTGTAAACTGGAGGCTAGACATCTCTAATTACTAGCGAAGCACTGTCTCTGTGCTAAATCGAAGCCCGTTTTCTTCCCTTGTCGAAGCCCTTGGCGAAGTGTGTTCAGTGTGCGTTTAGACCTTCGAAGTACGAATCCCAGCACCAGTTGCTGTCGCTAAGTATTTGCTCGAAGTCCGTAGAGGGAAGTCTGCTCTTGCGAAGTCTATAGTGCGAAGCCTGATCGAAAGCACCCAGTGTGTGGAGCCTGCACTGACTTAGCAAAGCCAATCGAAGTCCTCAGAGGGAAGTCCACTCTTGCGAAGAGTGAAGTGCGTAGCCTGCTCAAAGGCACTCTGTGTGCGGAGCCTACACTGACTTTGCAGAAGCTGAATTTTCGGGGTTGTGGGTGGAGCGAAGTCTTCTTGGCTTCGAACTTTTGCTCCTTGCGAAGCCTGTGTTCGGAGCTGTGAAATACCTCCGAACCAGAACTTCGAAGGGTGTGTTCGAAGCCTGTTCCGCAGAAGACAGAAATAAAACAGAAGGATATTTTTAGTCTGAAATTTTAACAGCTCTCATTCACCCTTCCTCTGGTCGTCGTTTCTGGTCCAACAATTGGTATCAGAGCGGGTTAAGATCACCAGTTGACCTTAACCGGTTTTGTGATCTGTTGGTGACATGGACAGAGTTAGTAAAATACCTCTGTTCGATGGGACGGACTTTGCATACTGGAAGGTGCGCATGGAGGCTTACCTGCTAAGCCAAGGAAATGCAATTTGGGAGATTGTGGACTCACAATACTCCATCCCTAAAACTCGCACCTCTCAAACAGAGAAGGATCAGTATAATGCGAACTCTAAGGCAAGAAATATATTGTTCATTGGTTTGAGTAGAAGTGAGTTTGATAGGGTGCAGCACCTTAGGACAGCTAGGGAAATTTGGACTACACTCACTATTTTTCATGAGGGCTCTACACAGATTAAGGCCAGGCGCCAAAGCACATACAATCAACAGTATCAGCTGTTTGTGCAGGCACCAGGTGAATCTATAGATGCCATGTTTTCTCGCTTTGATGCGATAGTGAGTAACTTGCGGTCCAACGGGACGCTTGCTTACAATGATCATGATAGGGCTATCAAGATTCTCTATGCTCTTGATCGTAGCATATGGGAAGTGAAGATATCCAGCATTAGGAGTTCACAGGTTATGACACATTGTCCTGTGATGAGCTCTTCAGCAAGCTGAAGTCCACAGAGATTGCCAATGCATATCTTGCAGTGCATAGGAACTCCTTGCCAAAGCCATTGGCATTGGTTTCTAGCACTAGCCGTGGCACCACTACAGAACCAAGCACATCAGGAACTTGTGTTTTTGTAGATGGTTTTGCTTTGTCCTCCCTAGTCTCTGTCACTAAGGAGCAGGTGGACACTCTGGATGATGATGAGCTTGCTCTCATTACTAGAAGGTTCACCCATTTTCACCATGAGAGACAGGATCAGAGGAGAAGTGGTTTCAGTGGTTGTTTTGAGTGTGGCGACACTTCTCACATCAAGGCCAATTGCCCAAAACTCAAGAAAAGAGATGAGAGTGAGCGCCCCAGATACCACAAAAAGGAGTGGAAACCCTTTGTGAAGGGCAAGCGTGGCAAGGTCGCTAAGAGGGTAGCCAAAGACGCTTCCAGAGCATTTTTTGCTGCTCTCAGTGACATCGACACTTCCTCAACTGAGGAGTCGAGCTCTGAGGAGGAGGAGTCCCCAAGGAAGGAGGAGAAGAAGGACAAGAAGGGATGAGATTTCACCGGCCTTTGCTTCATGGCCGACAGCGATCACGGCGGCGATGAGCTTGACTCATCTGAGGTACCACTATCCTATGACCAGCTTTCAATTAAATTACATGAACTCAATGAAGTAGTTCTTGGTCAGGATAGATTACTTGTGCAAGCCGCTAGAGATAGAAAAGAACTTAGACTTAGGCTAGAATCTGTTTCTACTGATTATGCCATGCTTAAGTCTAGAGTTAATGATGCTGAATGTGAATTTTGCACTGTTGTCATGGGTGAGCTTGCTCAGTTGCGTTTTGTGCATGCTCAAACTCTTTCTGAGCTTGAGACTACACAGAAGCAGCTTTTGATGGTAGATTCTAGTCCTCATGATATAATTGAATGCATGAACTGCCCCTTATTACGTGAGAGCATTGATTTACGTGATAAGCATGTTCAAGGTTTAGAGGCTAGATTGGAGAGGGCCAATAGTTCTAAGGATGTGCAACCTGTGTGTGACACTTGCATAACCCTTAAGGACCAGCTAGGCACTGTTAGAGAGCGAGCTGAGAACCTCGTGACTGAAAATGAATACCTTCTTTCTGTGGTTAACAAATGCACTGAGGGAAAGGGTAGGATGGATTTGCTCTTGGCCAAGACCAAGATGTGTGCTGATAGAGCAGGGTTAGCTCTAGGTTTGGCTTTTGAGAGGATTCCCTCAGACAGTGAGAACAAAACTGTTTTTACCTCACCCACTACCCTACAGAAAGAGAGAGCTCTGTTAGACACTCCATCAGTCAAAAAGCCTACCCGAACTACAAATAAAACTACTCCTCCCGCAAAGAAAATCCCTCCCAAGAAAACCACTCAGCAGAAGCCCAAGGAGCCTGTGAGAGTTGCTCCTATGACCCATGAGAGTGCCCCTAGGAGAGTTTTTCACTGTTCCTACTATCAGCGGGCGGGTCATTTGACAGGGTTATGTTTTCGTCGCATCAAGGATGAGCGACGCTCTCAGGCGATGAGTTTCCAGGACATGCATTACCCATCTCGAGGTATGCATGAGTCTGAGTTTTACTCTCGTCCTATTTTTGAGGCTCCTCGTTCCTCTCAGAGAGGTTTTGCTCCTCGAGGTGTTCACCATGTTCCATATGGTGGTAGACCCCGGGCGAGTAGCTTTGTACCTCGTCAGAGTAGGAGACCTCGTCATGCTTTTAGATCACAGCATGTAGGTAGACCTTGCACTTTGCATCATTCTGATTATCCTGTGCGTAGACATTCTACTTTTACTGTGCCTACTACTCGTATCACTCAGTGTTGGATGCCTCGTCATATATTCACTCACCCCAGCACTGAGCGATCGAGATTTTCTTATCATGTGTAGGCGCCGGACCGAGGTTTGGAGGGCACGTGGATCATGGACTCTGGTTGTTCGTGCCACATGACCGGAGATGCAGCATGGTTCTCCAGCCTCACAACAACCAAGCAAAGGGAACATATCACCTTCGGCAACAATCGAAGGAGTAAATTGAAAGGTAAAGGTGTGGTAAGAATCAACTCGAATTTCACTCTCAAAAGATGTTGCATTGGTTGAAAACCTAGGATACAATTTGCTTTCTGTATCTCAGTTGCTTGATGAGGGCTTCGAAGTGCGATTCCATCACGATACTTCGCAAGTGCTCAATTATGATGGCGTTGTTGTCTGCAAGATCTTTAGAGTTGGGAGAGTTTTTGGAGCTGATTTTTCTGAGTCATCTGGTTCTTCTCATTGTCTTGTTGCATATTCTACTTCTGAGCTTTGGAAGTGGCATAGGAGACTAGGGCATATGAGCTTTGAGTTGCTCGCTCGTCTGAGTGCCCTAGGTCTGATCCGAGGATTGCCAAAGCTCATGTTTGAGAACAATTTAGTTTGCGCTCCTTGTCGACATGGAAAAATGATTGCCGCTTCGCATTCGCCAGTCACCACAGTGATGACTGAACAACCCGGAGAACTTCTCCACATGGACACTGTAGGTCCTTCTCGGGTTAGTTCTTTAGGCGGCAAGTGGTATGTATTAGTCATTGTCGATGATTTCTCTCGCTACTCTTGGGTGTTCTTTCTTGCCAGCAAGGATGAAGTGTTTTCACACTTTCGGAGCTTGGCTTTGAGACTTTTCACTGAACTCCCTGGTGCATTGAAATTCATTCAAAGTGATAATGGCACTGAGTTCAAGAACAGTATCTTTGTTGACTTTTGCATGGAGCATGGCATAGAACATCAATTCTCTGCTCCACAGGTTCCTCAACAGAACGGTGTTGTTGAGAGAAAGAACCGCACTTTGGTTGAGATGGCTAGGATGATGCTCGATGAGCACAGGACTCCTAGAAAATTTTGGGCTGAGGCCATGAACACTGCTTGTTACATCTCAAACAGAATCTTCTTGCGCTCAATTTTGAACTTGACATCTTATGAGCTACGTTTTGGGAGACAGCCCAAGGTTACTCATCTTCGAGTTTTTGGCTATCGTTGCTTTATCCTAAAACATGGTAATTTGGACAAATTTGAGTCGCGTTCTTCTGACGGGATCTTTTTGGGTTACACTACACATGGTCATTCTTATCGTGTTTATAATTTGGAGACTAACATTGTCATCGAGTCATGTGATGTGACTTTTGATGAATCAACCCCCTCTGTTAGTTCTGCTCTTGAACAGGCAAATGAACACGACATGGAATAGACCATCTTCGAAGAAGAAGATCCCGGAGAGTTCGAGGATGAACCCCTACTACCCTCGACATCAACCACTAAAGCCAACCCCGCTTCGACCACTTCGGCACTAGGTCCCGAAGCAACTACCTCGACGTCGGTCATCTTGGACCACTCGAACGCACAAGTTGAGGGGGAGACTGCATGCCGCCGCGAGGCTCCACATCATGTTCAAAGGATGCACCCTCCCGAGCAGATCATTGGTGAGCTTGATCAATGGGTAACACGTTCTCATGCTCATTTCATTGATTCCGCTTTTGTTGCATCTTTTGAGCCCTTAGATGTTAGTCATGCACTTTCTGATTCTAGTTGGATCAATGTCATGCATGAAGAACTTGAAAATTTTGAGAGAAACCAAGTCTGGACTTTAGTTGATCCTCCACCAAATGTTCATTTCATTGGAACAAAATGGATTTTCAAAAACAAACAAGGGGAGGATGGGACTGTAGTTAGAAACAAGGCTAGACTTGTAGCTCAGGGTTATTCTCAATTAGAAGGGATTGATTTTACTGAAACGTTTGCACCTATTGCTCGTCTTGAGGCCATTAGGATTTTACTTGCATTTGCGGTATCCCGTGGTTTCAAACTCTATCAAATGGATGTTAAAAGCGATTTTCTTAATGGCTTCATAGGCGAAGATGTTTATGTAAAACAACCCCCTGGTTTTGAAAACCCCAAATACCCACATAAAGTCCTTAAACTTCATAAGGCTCTTTATGGACTCAAGCAGGCCCCTCGGGCTTGGTATGATAGACTTAAGTCTTTTCTGCTTGAGCGGGGATATTTGATGGGATCTGTTGATAAAACCCTATTCACTCTCAAGCATGGCAAAGATTTCCTCCTAGTTCAGATTTATGTGGATGATATCATCTTTGGTGGCTCTTCTCATGCTTTGGTTGTCGAGTTTGCAGATACCATGAGCAGGGAGTTTGAGATGTCCATGATGGGCGAACTCACATTTTTCCTTGGTTTGCAAATCAAGCAAAGCAAACAAGGTACATTCGTCCACCAGACGAAGTACACCAAGGACCTGCTCAAGAAGTTCGACATGGCTGATGCGAAGCCACTCGCCACTCCAATGGCTACATCTGTAGCATTGGATCCTGATGAAGATGGAGAAGCCGTAGATCAGAAGGAGTTCCGAAGCATGATCGGCTCCCTCCTCTACTTGACTGCTACGAGGCCGGACATACACTTCGCAGTGTGTCTTTGCGCTCGTTTTCCGGCTTCACCACGAGCTTCGCACCACCAAGTGGTAAAGCGCATTCTCAGGTATCTCAAACATACTCTCGAATTTGGTATTTGGTATTCTGTGTCTTCCTCCTTGTGTCTTCGAGGTTATTCTGATGCGGATTTTTCTTGGTGTAGGATTGATAGGAAAAGTACCTCTGGTACTTGTCATTTTCTGGGTACTTCTCTGGTTTGCTGGTCTTCTCGCAAACAGTCTAGTGTTGCACAATCGACGGCTGAGGCCGAATATGTTGCTGCAGCTAGCTGTTGCTCTCAGATTTTGTGGATGGTTTCCACTTTGTGGGATTTTGGGTTAGATTATAATAGTGTTCCACTTTTCTGTGATAACACTAGTGCTATTTGTATTGCAAACAACCCGGTTCAGCATTCCAGAACCAAACACATTGATGTGCGATATTATTTTCTCAGAGATCATAATGAGAAGGGTGATATTGAACTTCAATATGTTGATACCCAACACCAGCTAGCTGATATTTTCACAAAACCCCTCGATGCTTCTCGTTTTGCCTACTTGCGTGGGGAACTTGGTGTTTGTCTCCCTTACGACATTTTGTGAGGGGGAGAAAATTTTAATTGTCTTGCATATGCTCATCATGTGTGAAATTGCATTTACATTTTTTGCACTTATATGCCTGATTTTAATTCATGAAATCATGTCAGCTCAGCTCTATTTAATATGTCTAAAACATTATGTGCATGATTCTTCTTTCCAAAATCAAATCATGCTCACTGCTTAGTCTTGAATCTAGCATGTTTAGGCGGGACTGCTTTAGCTATCTTTTATCTGCTTGATAGCAAGGCTCCTTTTCTTTGGATGCTAAACATTGCAACATGAAAAATTGTGTTACTTACTCATGGATATTCATAAAGTGCTAAACAATTTGTTCACTTAATTCAAATTCCAAAAATCCATGATTTGCATTCTTCAAAGCAAAAAGATCCAGGTGGGTTTGTTTGTCGCACTACCCTATTCTAGACTGCTTACCATTGCACATTCGTCTGAACTGGGATAGTGTAGTGTATGCCAAAATCACCGCCTTAAGCTTCTGATGGCTTTCATGCCTAGGCTTGGCTTGATTGGAAAGTATAAGGTAGACAACTAAATAACCCCTGGCATTATGAAAAAAACAACAAAATTCATTGATCATCAAGTTTGCTTTCAATGCTCCATTTGAACTGGACTTGTCTGTCTACAGTAGAAATTGACTAGTTTTGTGCAGTCCCTTCTTCTACTTGTCTAGTTACCTTGATTGAGTGGTGATGCTTTTAATTCAAAATGATAAAATCACATGTTGTCATCATGTTTTTTAGAGAATGTTAAATTGAGCTGAGCACATGAAAAATTTGTATTAATGTTGGCATATTTGTTGATTTATGTGTATTTGCAACTCTGCCCATTTCGAAGCTATGCATCTTTTACATGCTCCTTGATGCTTGCATTGTCAAAGGGGGAGAAATTTTTGAGTTCTCTGCAGCAAGAGGGTAAAATAACTCAGGGGGAGTTTTTATCTTGCAAAGGGGAGATTTGCCGAAGGGGATTTTACTCTTTTTGAAAAGGGGGAGGAAAATTATTTTGTCAAGTGACATGATTTGGCTCGTTTCTGAGTTTTTATGGTCACTTGTGTGCTGAAATTTTTCAAATTTTCTTGAACTTGAATTTGGTTGTCAATGCACTCATCAAGGGGGAGATTGAGAAACCAAGCGTTGGTTTTGGAGTCTGTGATGAGTGATTGACAGATTTTTACCCTCTAATTCGAAGGGGTCCCTCCGAAGGGGTTCGGAGGTTGGTTCTCCGAAGGTGTTCGGAGGCTGTTTCACTGAAGGGTTCGGTGGGTCTGTTGGCTGCATCTATTGCAGTGGAGTGTGCCTGTCGGAGGGGTCCGACAGTACACAATGACTTGGCTGTACCGAAGGGCTCGGTACTTTGGGCGGTACACCGGAGTGTGTATCGGAGGCTGTTACCCGGAGAGGTCTCCGGGGTACTGGATACACTTGTCTGTTTGTCTGTGGTGCGCAGGTGACTTCGGAGGCGACGGACAGTTCGTAGCAGGTGAACTTGGGTCAAGCGGGAGGCTTGATGCCAGGGGAGCAGGGAGCTCCGTCACGAAGGCTGCGAAGGGGTCGAGGTGCGCCAGGAGAAGGTAGTAAGTGCAAAGCCTGGCTCTGGGTGAACGTACTCCGAGATGAAGTCCTCAGAGGCGAGGCACTTCCAAGGGTACTCCGAATGGAGTGACTTCGGAGTATGGTGGATCAAGTCTTCAGCAATGAGGCAAGGTGTTCGAAGTGTGCTCCGGAGGGAGACACTCGAAGGTATACCCGACGAAGGTCTTAGAAGTCGAGGTGCATCGAATGCATGGTCCGGGTGAGGATCGTCAAGGAGTGTACTCGGGGAGAGACACTGTGACGAAGTGCTCATGGAATGCTTCATGCGGAGGCCTTGGACGAAGGAGGGACTTCGAACGGTGGTACTCCGAAGGTGGGGCTTCGGAGTGAGGATGGCTTCGGAGTGAAGCTGACTTCGGAGCGAGGCAGGCTCCAGAGCGAAGCTGGCTCCGGAGCGAGGCAGGCTCCGGAGTGAGGCTGGCTCCGGAGTGAGACTGACTTGAGGTACTTTGGCCATGCATGGCTTCGGTACATGGACTGACGGAGTTCGAGCTGGGAGAAGGTGCGAAGCCGTGGTGGTCCACTACGAAGGTGTTGGTGCGAAGGCCCAAGGGCTTTGACGGCTTCGGCTCCAAACCGTCATTGTATCGAAGGCTGACTTCGGTGAAGCGAAGGCCGTCAGGCTCAAGGCTTCTCACCGAAGCTACCGCACCCCTCGCGTGCGAAGGGGGGCTTCAGAAGGGTCCAAAACTGCAAAGGCTGACAGCGTCTGCTCTGCAAAAGTGGTACTGTCCCCTCTGCGAAGCTGACAAAAGAAGCCTCCAAATAAAGTAGACTACCAGTTGTACCCCCTATTCTGATGAGACAAAACTAGTGTAAACCCTAGGGGTAAAGTAGTCTATTCACAGGGCTGAATAGTGCCTATAAATAGTGGAGGCTGGCTAGGTCACATCAACACTTTGAGCAGTCATTTTTGAGCTCCTGTGCTAGCCGCCACATACCTTGTATTCATCCTGTGAGTTCAATTTTTGTGTTCCCTGTTCAAGCATTGAAGCATTGATTATGTGTTCATTTACTGCTTGAGCTTGTATGCGTACTTCTCTGCATGCTTCGATCTCTTTTGTCTCACTTCTTTTGAGTTGAGTTTGTGCACTGAATCTTTTTTGGAGAAGTGTGTGAGAAGCATGTTCGAGCGAAGTGTGTTTTTCAGTGTCTGTTCGCTCTGTGTAAACTGGAGGCTAGACCTCTCTGATTATTAGCGAAGCATTGTCTCTGTGCTGAATCCAAGCATGTTTTCTTCCCTTATCGAAGCCCTTGGCGAAGTGTGTTCAGTGTGCGTTTAGACCTTCGAAGTACGAAGCCCAGCACTAGTTGGTGTCGCTAAGTATTTGGTCGAAGTCCGCAGAGAGAAGTCTGCTCTTGCGAAGTCTGTAGTGCGAAGCCTGCTCGAAGGCACCCAGTGTGCGGAGCCTACACTGACTTAGCGAAGCCAATCGAAGTCCTCAGAGGGAAGTCCGCTCTTGCGAAGGGTGAAGTGCGAAGCCTGCTCGAAGGCACTCTGTGTGTGGAGCCTTCACTGACTTTGCAGAAGCTGAATTTTCGGGGTTGTGGGTGGAGCGAAGTCTTCTTGGCTTCGAACTTTTTCTCCTTGCGAAGCCTGTGTTCGGAGCTGTGAAAGACCTCCAAACCAGAACTTCGAAGGGTGTGTTCGAAGCCTGTTCCGCAGAAGACAGAATTAAAACAGAAGGCTATTTTTAGTCTGAAATTTTAAAAGCTCCCATTCAACCCCCCCTCTGGTCATCGTTTCTGGTCGAACACACCGGTTTCTAATATCCTTGAAACGCTTGATATACTCAGAGGCGCTCTCACTAGATTTTTGCTTAACATATGTCAAATGTGAAAGCCTAAGTTCTGTTTCACCCGTGTAGAAATAATCATGGAATTTCCGCTCTAAATCGTCCCATGTGTGGATGGAGTTCGGCGGGAGTGTCGAAAACCAAGTGAAAGTTGTGCTGGATAACGAGAGAGAAAATAGCCTAACCTTCAGGGCGTCTATCCCGCTAACCTCTCCACACTGCGCCAAAAATTGACTAACATGCTCTAGTGTGGTCCTGCTGCCCTCACCATCGAATTTAGTAAACTCGGGGATCTTATAGCCGTGGGGGTAGGGTACCGTATCAAGATGATCGGGGTATGGTTTTGGGTAAACCCTAACCCGTCCCTTGGGCACGAAGCCGGCACACTCCCTAAACAGTGCGTGGATCTGCTCATCTAAATCATCTTGGTAGTTTGTTTGCATGCGTCTCTCATGTGGGGGCGCGACACGCGGTGGGATATCGGCGGGTTGGCCATGTGCTTCTTCCCTACGCGCTATTTGTACAATGTGCTCATGTTCGGGCGCCTGCGTGTGTGGTGCGGGTAGCGCGGGTATTGGCGCATGTGTTGTGTCAAATGCAGTGTTAGTTTGTCCATAGGTATAATGATTGGTCTCGACCATATGTGGTGAGGCCGAAGACATGCTCGTGAGAGGTGCACTAGCTATAGGAACCGGGGGTGCGGCTTCAGTGAAGCCGAACCTTCTAAGAGTTGCCTCTACTTGGGAGCTGACTGCCGAATCTAAACAGTTGGCTACCGAAGCGCTAACGGCCTGATCTACTGATGCGGCTATTTTTTGCTCAATTTCTAAAGAAGATAAGAGAGGCGATACCGGTGTTACCTGGACCTGAGCGGGGTCAGGGTTGGCGATGTCATGCTTGACGAAGCCTGCGCGTGTCTTGATGTAGCCTCCAAGCATCATGTCTTGGATCGCCTTTAGCCTTGCCTCGATCTCTGCTCGGTCTTCTATGGGGATATCTTCGAGAGTAGGTGACATTATGTTGCAATTGTCGATATACGCGCCTCCTATTGTGTCCATCGGTGGTGTAGACGTAGTAGTCGAAGTAGATGTACCGGCGACCGATGTAGACGTACTCATTGTGTTGGCGTAGCTCTTCCCCAGTGGAGTCGCCAAAAAGTGTGTTGACACGGAAACGTGCCCCCGCACTTGGGTCAGTCTGGCGATCCAAAAGTGCACGGATACTTAAGGACAGGCCTAAGCGTGACGTAGCACCGACGCCGCGTTCCGACTACCCTTAATAGTGATAAGGGGGGTGGAGTCGCCAGGCAACCAGATTACACAAAATAATCCAATTAGCCGAAAGAAATAGATTAAACAGGTTAAAATCAGCAAACCAGTCGGAGCCCTCCTGGTTCGAAGTCTGATGCGAAGGGTGCGCCGAAGGGTACCTTCGGCGTCTGGTGTGAAGTGCTCCGCCGAAGGGTGCTTCGGCGATCAGACTGATCCGGCCGAAGGCAGACTCCAGACGGACCTGAACACGGTGATCACCTCCGAACAGTGGGGTTTGGCGTGCGATCTCTGATGCCTCCGTCGCAAGATGCTTCAGCGTTCGGATTGATCCGGCCGAAGGTAAACTCATAATGGATCTGAACATGGTGATCACCTCCGAACAGCGGGGTTCGGCGTGTGATCTCCGATGCAGTGAATTACAGAGTGGTGACGCGAAGGCCACACGCGGGTGCAACTTCGTCTTAGTGTGGGGTGTAGTCGTGGCAAAGCCTGTCACGACGAAGTGTGCCGGTGAAGCCTATTGTGGAAGCCTGTGATCTTGTCGAAGGGTGTCCTAGGGACCTCCGGAACTGATCTCTTAGCTCCGAACACCTCCGGCGAAGGGGCGCCGAACGTGCAAACCTACAACAGGGGTGATGTGAAGTACCAATTCGGCCTTAGGACCGAATTTGCGAGGTATTGCACGGGTGGCGAAGGTAGCAATCTATTACGCAGATTAGCGAATACTTCAGAGGCAAAGTAACAAGGCGATGGCAATCTGTTACGTAGATTAACGAGGACTTCACGGGCGAAGTACCAAGGCTTACCACTATTCCATAGCGGCGGACGGAGGGCTTCCAGGCAAACCCACGAAGAGGTTCAGGAAAGTAAAGGTAAAAGTAAAGGTACGACCAAAGCATGGCTTTGGTTTGGTTTGTGTTTGGGGGGCTCTCCACACCGGTCAGGCCTCTCTATTTATAGAGGGTTAACTTTAATCTAATCTACTATTAATCCGGCCAGATAGAGATAAAGATTGAGCTGGAAACGCGTCCAACTCTATCTCTACCGAGGTGGGCCTCGGCCAGGCCCGCCGAGGCCTGCTCCTCGGGCCGAAGCTTCGGTAGCGTGGGCTTCGGCCAGGCCCATTGAGGCTTGCTCCTCGGGCCAAAGCTTCGATAGCGTGGGCTTCGGCCAGGCCCGTTGAGGCTTGCTCCTCGGGCCAAAGCTTCAACAGCGTGGGCTTCGGCTAGGCCCGTTGAGGCTTGCTCCTCGTGCAAAAGCTTCGATAGTGTGGGCTTCGGCCAGGCCCATCGAGGCTTGTTCCTCGGGCCGAAGCTTCGACAGCATAGGCTTTGGCCAAGCCCGTCAAGGCTTGCTCTTGGGCCGAAGCTTCGAAAGCGTGGGCTTCTGAAGCTTCGACAGCGTGGGCCTCTGAAGGTTCCCGAAGCTTCGGCAGCGTGGGCCTCCGAAGGCTTCCTAGCGAAGCCCATGGGCTGGCTGGAGGCTTTCGACGCCCATAGCTCGACGGGCTTCAGCCTCGTAGGGCTTCGGACAGACCCTGGACATGTGTATTTTCGGCCCAAATCACAAAAAATTGATATTTTGATAATCTAGCCATTAATGCCATTTTTTGCTATCAACACGGTGTCCTAATTAAAATGATATCTAAAGATAAACTAAATAAAAATACTGTAGTAAATAAAAACACCTAGATATATCAAAAAATATTTATATTGCAGTCTAGAAATAAAATACTAATCAATTGAATTAAAACATGGATCATCCAGAAATTAATTTAGAAATAAACCTAAAATATTTCATGTAAATCTAGAATGAAAATATTACTGCGACTAATAATAAATTTTTCTTTTTATACGAGCAAATTAAAAATATTTAAATAAAAATAATCGAGTACTAAAAATATTTTGACAGATTAAATTACCCACGAAATTTCTAAACAAATTTTCAGCTAATTGATTAATAAATGATTATCTCTAAAATTGATCTACCAAAAAATAGGAGATTAAAAACTTACCTGTGTCATCGTGCTCATCGCCATGCGCCGCAGAGAATCTCGTTGCTGAAATCGCCGCCGCACGCAAGGTCACCTCGGTTTGCGTGTGTGTGCCTATCGAACGAGCTGTGCTGTGCGGGAGCCTGGCGGCGGGGCCCATGCGTGGAAAAACAGTGGCAGCCGCTGCACTGCACTCCGTGCGCGCCACCGCTGCTTCCTGGAAAGCACGCCTACGCATGCACTAGCACACTGTTTTGCATGATGTGATGACACGGCTGCAATCTGCCACCGTGGGGCCCGCTAGGAAAAATGAGCACGGCTGCTGCATGCGTCGTCGCTTGGAAGCTGCTGCCCTGCGGAAAAGATTGCCGCCCAAACACTGCTGCTGCACATGGCTTCTCGCCCCGCACTTAACAGCCTGCAACCACGTAAAGCGTGTCGCGTTCGTCTGCAAATGCTGCCACCATGAAGAGCAATCATGGGCACGTCAAAGCATACGTTGTTGCAGCTTGGATCATCGTACCGGCAAATAGCAATCTCAGGCGGCGACGTCGATGGCAAAAGAAACTTGTGGCCGAAAAACAAAAAGTGGACTGTAGATTGTAGATTGATCTCAAAAACAGTCATCTATCCCCAGGGGGGATAGGGGCCTATTTATAGGCGACTCCTAATACATGAAAAGACTAATTTACCCTAAAATAAATTCTGAAAATTACTAAAATATTCTTAGAAAAATCTCCTAACTCAAATAAAAATATTCTAAACCTAAAAACTAAATATTAATATCCTAAAAACAAAATAATCATAGGTTGTCAGTTTTGCGCTGAAACTAACAAAGCGTTCACCGTCTTCGCACCGGGTACCCGAATTGGGCCGACCCGACCCCGCAGCTTCCTCAGCCCGGCAATCGCTCGCCCCGAGTGTACTTGAGTCAAACCCAGTCAACAGACCAGTGGATCATCTGCCGCTCCTAGCTCATGTACCCGGATTGGGCCAGCCCGACTCCGCGTCTCCTCTGCCCGGCTATCGCTCGCTGCCCGTGTACCTGAGTAACACGCGCCTTAGACTCAGCAGGTCTTCATTTCTCTTCCTTTGACTTCCGTTGACAATCACACATCACATCTAGAGTATGAAAACCATATTCTTCAACATGGTTTCTCAATCTCCCCCTTGATGAGTGCATTGTCGACACCCTCTTCAGCTCATCTTCAAAACCTGCAAAACATGTGGAAACAGGAAAACAAAGACAAAAGAAAATAGAAGAAATAAAATAAAAGTTTAACCCTAATGACCAAAAGCCAAACAGAAGCAAGAAAAATGGTCATTATGGTTAACCAAAAATAAAGACTCAAAAACAAGTGCAAATCTCAGAATTACCAACAAGGAACTCCCCCTGAAATAAATCCTAGAGAACGCTAAAAAATGTACTCCAAAATTTCTCCCCCTTGTTGACAATTGGACTCATCAAGTGAGACTAAATGCACTCTAAAAAGACATAGACACAAACTCCCCCTAAAATGCAGCTCCCCCTCAAAATATGTCATGAATGCAGATGGGGTGCAGGTGGAGTGTGAAAAGCATGCTTCTTAGATATGATTGACTGCAATTACAACATCTAACAGGTATAGCAAAAGATATACTGTCTAAGATACATGACATGATCAGTGCAATAGATGATATCTAAAGGGAGTCATTAGCACACATTTTTCAAATTTTGCAAACAAAAGCATCACCACATTTTCTAGTTGACAAGAAGAGTAAAGAATGAGATGCAAAAGCTAACTGATATCTACCAAGATAAACATTGTCCAAAACAAAGTGCTTCAGCAAACTTGTCATCTTTCTAAATTTTTCAGACTTTTTCTCTTTCTTTTTATTTTTCATTTCTGCCAGGGGTTATTTGCATGTCAAACCTTATGCTAACCGACCAAGTCAAGCCTAGGCTAGAACTGGACCATCAGAAGCTTAAGACATTGGTCTTGGCATACATTACACCATCCTAGTTCATACCAAAGTGCTATGGTAAGCAGTTCAGAACAATGCAATGCGACAAATCAAACCCACCTGGATCATTTCTAATAATCATATAAATGCATAAATTTTTCAATTTTATGAATTTTTTATCATTTTTATAACACATTTTTCATATTTAAAGCATATAAGTGTCCAAGTTGCATATCTGCATCTAAGTAAGGATCTAGCTACAAAGCATGTAAAAGATAGCGAAAGCATTCAACCTACACATGCTAGTTACCAGAAGCAATGGTGATCATTTTTCACTTTTAAAGCATAAAAGCCATGCATATGACAAATATCAAATATATCATGTGAACTGAAACAGAACATTATCATCGACAAGTAATCAAAAGCATATACTAGCTAGAGAAAGTAAAGCAGATTAATCATATAACAGAAGCAAGCTCAAAATGTGATTGATGATTATGCATAATATGAACGCACACAAAAAGACTCAATAAAAAATAAAGAAGAAAAGAAAAACTGACTCAAAGTATCCTAAAAAGGATACACAACTCCCAAATCCCCTCGCAAACGCTCAAAAGTAGACTGATCTAGGGGTTTGGTAAAAATATCAGCCAACTGCTGATGGGTATCAACATGAATAAGATCAATGACCCCT
This sequence comes from Zizania palustris, assembly GCA_019279435.1. Classification (NCBI taxonomy): domain Eukaryota; kingdom Viridiplantae; phylum Streptophyta; class Magnoliopsida; order Poales; family Poaceae; genus Zizania; species Zizania palustris. The sequence continues at coordinate 4,970,583 of JAAALK010000081.1, read as the reverse complement.
TTCTCATATTGATCCCTCAGAAATTGAAAGTGCACATCAATATGTTTGGTTTTTGAATGAAGACATGGGTTTTTCCCTACACTAATTGCACTGGTGCTATCACAAAACAAAGGAACTCTCGAAGGGAAGAACAACCCAAAATCCCGCAAAGTAGAAATCATCCAAACCAACTAAGAACAGCAGCTAGCAGCAGCTACATACTCAGCCTCACTAGTAGAAAGCGCAACTCCAGATTGTTTTCGAGAAGACCATGAAACAAGTGAAGAACCAAGAAGCTGGCAAGTACCGGAAGTCGACTTGCGATCCAGCCAGCACCCACCAAAATCAGCGTCTGAAAAACCAGCTAAGTCAAGAGACGATGATGCAGAATAATGAAGACCTTAATCAGGAGCATAAGTAAGATACCTGAAAATACGCATCACAGCCTGCCGATGAGATGCGCGTGGCGAAGACTGAAAACGCGCACACACGCCCACGGCAAATTGAATGTCCGGTCTCGTCGCAGTCAAGTGTAGCAACGATCCGATAATCGCTCGATACTCTCTCTCGTTTACCTTGACGTCGTTCTCGTCCTTGTCCAGACCTCCAGATGTACCCATTGGGGTCATCTGTGGCTTTAGCTCTCCACCAAAGTCAAATTTCTTTAACATGTCCCGTGTGTACTTACCCTAGTGGATGAAAATGTTGTCCTTGGTCTGCTTGATCTAGAGCCCTAAAAAGTACTTGAGTTCTCGCATAAGACTCATCTCAAACTCACTATGCATCTTCTTAGAAAACTTGGATACAAGCTCATTAGTAGAACCGCCAAAAATAATATCGTCAACATAAATCTAATCAACCAATAAGTCTGTGCCATCTCTAAGCAAGAAAAGAGTCTTGTCCACAGAACCCATCACAAAACCTTTCTGCAACAAGAACTGCTTCAGGCGATCATACCAAGCCCTGGGGGCCTGCTTCAGACCGTATAAAGCCTTCTGCAACTTGTAAACATGTCGTCGAAATTTAGGGTTCTCGAAACCGGGGGGTTGCTTAACATAGACCTCCTCCTCTAAATACCCATTTAGAAAAGCACTCTTGACATCCATTTGATGAAGCTTAAAACCTTTAGAAGCAGCAAAGGCCAAAAGAATACGAATGGACTCAAGGTGAGCAACAAGGGCGAAGGTCTCTTCAAAATCAATACCTTTTTTTGACAAAAACCCTGTGCCACTAATCGAGCTTTGTTGCGCACCACAACACCATCTTCTCCTTGTTTGTTCTTAAACACCCACTTGGTGCCAATGGTGTTACATCCAGGTGGCAGCTCAACTAGTGTCCAAACCCGATTGCGAACAAAATTTTCAAGCTCTTCTTGCGTGGCGTTTATCCAATTTGAATCGGAAAGAGCATGAGAAACGTCTCGGGGCTCAAAAGTAGCAACAAAAGCAGACTCAACAAACATAGCGAGAGAACCAGCTAAAGAACGTAAAGATCTCTCAGTAAGATCACCGATGATGAGCTCTGAAGGGTGATCACGCTGAACTGCTCGGGATCCTAGGTGATCTGAAGTCACCTCACCAGAGTCAGCAACTGGCTCCTGTGGACTCGGCTGAGAAGTCATCTCACTGGAGTCAACACCTGGCACCTTCGGACTAGGCTGAGGAGGCTCAATCGAAGTAGAAGGAGTAATTAGAGGTCCGTCCTCATCCTCAGTCGAAGTCTCAGAAGGTGTGGGGTCTGCAGGCGGTGCAGAGGGCCCACCCTCATCATCAGCAAGAGGGTCATCATCTTCCTCGAAGATGGACTCTCCAAGCTCATCATCTCTAGAAAGCTCAAAAGAAAGAGTCGGCGAGGGCAAAGACTCATCAAAAGAAACCTCACAAGTCTCGACAAGCAACTGAGAGTCTAGGTTCCAAACACGAAAGCCTCGTGAGTGCAAAGCATAACCAAGAAAGACTCCATCCCAACAACGAGACTCAAACTTGTCCAAATGCCCTCCCTTATTAAGCACAAAGCACTTGCATCCAAAAGCTCGCAAGTGACTCACCTTGGGCTATCTACCAAAACGCAACTCATATGACGTCTTACCTAAGTAAGCTCTAAGAAAAATGCGGTTGGCAAGATAGCAAGCTGTGTTCATTGCTTCAGCCCAAAAACGCCTAGGAGTCCTATGCTCATCAAGCATCGTCTTGGCCATCTCGACAAGCATGCGGTTCTTTCGCTCCACAACACCGTTCTGTGGGGGAGTGTAAGGAGCAGAGAACTGATGATCAAGACCCTGTTCACTACAGAAACTGACGAACTGAGAGTTCTTAAATTCAGAGCCGTTGTCCGAACGAATTGATCACATCATACCATTGTTCTCATTCTTCAGCTTCAAAATCAGGTCATGAACATACTGAAAAGTCTCATCCTTAGACTCTAGAAAGTAAACCCATGAAAATCGAGAAAAATCGTCAACTATACAAGGGCGTACCACTTCCCACCGACTGAGCGTACTCGAGCTAGACCTGCTGTATCCATGTGCAACAGCTCTCCCGGGTACGAAGTAATCACCTGAGTCACAGGTGCGTGAGAAGAGGCAACCATTTTCCCATGACGACAGGGATAACACACTAGATCCTTCTCCATCTTAAGCTTAGGCAATCCTCGGATAAGATCCATAGAACTCAATCTAACAAGTAGATCAAAGCTCAAATGGCCTAACCTTCTATGCCACTTCCATATCTCAAAGGAGAATCCGACCATCATACAGCGAGAAGGACCCGAAGAACTAGAAAAATAAATATGAAAAACCTTACCAAAAGGTAAGATCCGGCAAACTAAAGATCCTCTAGAATCAACGACAGAAGACATGCCCTTCTTAAAGCGCACTTCTAAACCATCCTCAAGCAGTTGCGAAACAAAAATTAGATTGAAGTTCAGATTTCCAACTAAAGCAACATTCTTCAAAGAGAAAAAATCAGAAATACGAATCGACCCGGTACCTTGTACCTTCCCTTGACCACTGCTCCTGAAAGTGATGTATTCCTTGGAGCTCGGGGGAGTGAGGCTGGAGAACCATCTGCGGTGTCCCATCATATGGTGACAACATCCTAAATCCATTATCCATACGTCCTCCAGTCCTCGATCCTGCAAGATCAATGGTCATGAGTGGGAGCAAATGGTCGACCACCAGGCCTAGCAAAAGTACTAAACCAGTGTAGAGCCATCTGCTCGTAAGTAGGAAAGCAGAAGGAATCATATGAGTTTGGACCAAAACATGGCTCAAAGCGCGGTCCTCTGTTCTGCCTAAAATCACGGTCACGAGGTCCAAAACCGTATCCATAATGATTTGGAACTCTGCCGGAACGGAAACCACCCTCCGGAGCACGGTCATGAAAACCGTCTCCTCTACCACAACCTACACGACGTGGCCTGGCCTCTAGCCTCTCTCTACATCGAGGAACTCTCTGTCTACCACCCTGCTGGTATAACTGCTCCTGCCCACCTCGAGCTCTCTCTGCTCGCTCAACCCGCTTCCTCCTGAAGCAAAACTTCTCAAGATGCCTGTATCTCTAACAAAACTCACAGTGATAGTTAGGCTTCTTGGACTGTGGTTGAGGCTTGGGATTCTTAGGCTTGGTGGTGTTGGTTGTAGCATCTTTGGTGTGAGAGGGTCCAGGTAAAGAATCAAGAGAAGTGTGGAGAGTTTTAGGCTTTGGAACCCAGATCTGCTTCTTAGGTGGAGTTTTAGGTTGTTCTTGGATCACTCCATCCTTGGGCTGACTATCCTTAAAGGACTCAGTGGAGTGAGTCTTAGGATATCTCTGTTCGGGAGTCATCTTACTCCACTCCACTGCTCGGCTAATGGCACTCTCAAAATCAGGCTTGGTATAGGTGTAACCTACCCCAAACCCATCTTGTCTCTTGAACTGCTGGATCATCATGCCGACCTGTGGCTCTCTAGCACTAATCCAACTCAGGATCTGACGGAGGTAAAAGTTCTCGTTCTAAACATCAGCTAGCTCCTCTCTCAAAGAAGCTAACACCTCCAACTAAGACAAGCAGATCTCATACTCTCTATCAACATTGACAAACTTCTCTGCTTTTAGCTTGATCAACTCCATTCTAATGGATAAGCAGTTCCCACAAAAAGTGGGTGGAACTGACAAGGTCTCAAGCTCTAGCTTTGTTTGCTCCAACTCGGCTCTCACTCCATCTAACTTGCTCAACTGCTCATCACTCTTGGCTCTCAGCTCAGCTATACTAGCTAAATGGGATGGGCAGTCTACACAAGGTGCGACGACAGTGGCATGAGCATCTTTTAGCTCCTGCTGAGCGCTTTCAAGCTCAGTGGCCAAAGCGTCTCTCTCATCTACTCTCTCTGTGTACCTGGACTTAACAGTCGTCAGATCACACAACAATACCTCACAGTTAGGGCACTCACCACTATCACCCAAGCAAGGGGAAGAAGACAAACTCTCAATCTTGCCATTCGACATGTCAAGCTCACTCTAAAGCTCATCTATCCTCTTCTTAGCCCCTCTAAGCAGTTTCTCCCGATACTTCAACTCCTGACGGTTCTGTTCTAGTAAATTAACAACTTCTTGTTCATAGGAAGATACCTTCTCATCGTCGTCATCGTCGGAGGAGGAGTCCTTTTCTTTCTTCTCCCCAAGAGCCATTGAGCAGAAGCTCTTGTGGGGTCTTCGGTTGTTACGTGAGTGTCTCTTCGGCTTGTCCCTGAAGGCCATGAAACAGAGGCCCGTCGGATCATCCCTGTCCTTCCCCTTCCTGATCACGATCTCTTCATCACTTGAACTCGAAGATGAGGAGGAAGACGATTATCTCTTGGAGTAACTTTTCTCCATCTCGGCGAAGAAAGCCTTGTCTCGCTTCTTGTTCTCACGCCTGTAGTCCTTCAAATCCTTTCTAAAGAATCTTGTCTTGGGCTTGCCCTTCGTGGAATTGTCGTACTTGTCAGAGTCGTAGGAGTTTCCGCCGGTTCCCTTCTTGTAATTCTTCCGCTTGGGGCAGTCGGCAATGAAATGACCTGTATCACCACACTCAAAGCATCCGGATTTTGTGTCGTGTCTCTTAAACATTCACTTATCATAGACATGTCGCACCCGGTTGTTAAACAAGCACAGATCATCATCTCCTAGAGTATCAAGTTGTTCCTCGGAGATAGACATCAAGGAAAAAGCACAAAGAACTCATGGCATTAGGATCAGCAGATGGTGTCGCAAGCGCCAGAGTCTTTGACCCAGAATCAGTGAGATTTGATCTCAAATGGATATCGACCTTTGAGGCCTTTAGCTTACTAAAAAGCTCTTCGATGGTCAAGGTATCATAAGACGCTCTCTCAACAATAGAAGAGACCTTGATCTCCCCGATCTTAGGGTCCAAGGTATGGAGTACCTTAAGCGCATGTTCATGATCCGAGACCAACTGATCATGCTTGCCCTTGTTAACGCGAAGCTTTTTAATGATCGATTAAAAACGACCAAACAAAGCCTCAACCGTCTCACCCGGCTTCTCTGAGAAATTCTCATACTCACGCCGGTAGGTCTGATATAGCCTAGCCTTGACCTGAGCTGTCCCCTCATGGTGTTCCTAGAGGGTAGCCCAGATCTCTCGAGCAGTGGTGAGATGGCTAACACGCTCAAACTCACTAGGACCTAGACCAGAAAATAAAATATTCACCGCCTTACTATTATTTTGATGATGGGTAACTACATCTACAGCAGTATCCGCAGCAATAGTCACTATGGTGAAAGTAGGATGAACACAAATCTCCCATATGTCCGAGCTCTGGCTCATAAGGTATGCTCGCATGCGAGTCTTCCAATAAGTGTAGCCAAAAGCTTCTAGGGACGGGATTTTGCCAGAAGACGTCATGGTCACTACCTAGGTTTAGAATCGGTTAAGATATTAGAAAACCCTAACCTCGCTCTGATACCACTTGTAGGACCGAAAGTAGCGACCAAAGGGGGGGTGAATGGGTGCCTAAAAATTTATCGCTAAACGATATCCTAATCCCTACACCCAAAACAACTTAACCAAACAAATAATATTAGCAAAGCAAATTACTGGAACTCAAGTTGTCTAGCCTAGAAATAACTGGTGTCCTAATTAAAATGATATCTAAAGATAAACTAAATAAAAATAATGTAGTAAATAAAAACACCTAGATATATCACAAAATATTTATATTGCAGTCTAGAAATAAAATACTAATCAATTGAATAAAAACATGGATCATCGAGAAATTAATTTAGAAATAAACCTAAAATATTTCATGTAAATCTAGAATGAAAATATTACTGCGACTAATAATAAATTTTTCTTTTTATACGAGCAGATTAAAAAATATTTAAATAAAAATAATCAAGTACTAAAAATATTTTGACAGATTAAATTACCCACGAAATTTCTAAACAAATTTTCAGCTAATTAATTAATAGATGATTATCTCTAAAACTGATCTACCAAAAAATAGGAGATTAAAAACTTACATGTGTCATCGTGCTCATCGTCGTGCGCCACAGAGAATCCCGTTGCTGAAATCGCCGCCGCACGCAAGGTCACCTTGATTTGCGTGCGTGTGCCTGCCGAACGAGTTGTGCCATGCGGGAGCCTGGCGGTGGGGCCCACACGTGGAAAAGCATTGTCCGCCGCTGCACTGCACTACGTGCACACCACTGCTGCTTCCTGGAAAGCACGCCTACGCATGCACTAGCACACTGTTTTGCGTGATGTGATGACACGGGTGCAATCTGCCACCGTGGGGCCCGTTAGGAAAAATGAGCACGGATGCTGCATGCGTCGTCGCTTGGAAGCTGCTACCGTGCGGAAAAGATTGCCGCCCAAACACTGCTGCTACGCACGGATTCCCGCCCCGCGCTTAACAGCCTGCAACCACGTAAAGTGTGCAGCGTTCATCTGCAAATGATGCCACCGTGATGAGCAATCCCGGGCATGCCGAAGCAAACGTTGCTGCAGCTTGGATCGTCGCACCGGCAAATAGCAATCTCCGGCGGCGACGTCGACGGCAAAAGAAACTTGTGGCCAAAAAACAAAAAGTGGATTGTAGATTGTAGATTGATTTGAAAAACAGTCATCTATCCCCAGGGGGGATAGGGGCCTATTTATAGGCGACTCCTAATACATGAAAAGACTAATTTACCCCTAGGGTAAATTAACACTGACTCTAAAATAATTCCGAAAATTACTAAAATATTCTTAGAAAAATCTCCTGACTCAAATAAAAATATTCTGAACCTACAAACTAAATATTAATATCCTAAAAACAAAATAATCATAGGTTGTCAGTTTTGCGCCGAAACTGACAAAGTGTCCAACGTCTTCGCACCGGGTACCCGGATTGGACCGACCCGACCCTGCAGCTTCCTCAGCCCGGCAATCGCTCGTCGCCCGTGTACCTAAGTCAAACCTAATCAACAGACCAGTGGATCATCTACTGCTCCTAGCTCATGTACCCCGATTGGGCCAGCCCAACTCCGCGGCTCCTCTGCCCGGCTGTCGCTCGCTGCCCGTGTACCTGAGTCACACACGCCTTAGACTCGACAGGTCTTCATTTCTCTTCCTTTGACTTCCGTTGACAATCACTCATCACATCTAGAGTATCAAAACCATATTCTTCAACATGGTTTCTCAACTTCATCCGCCAACCTTCAAAGTATCCCTTCAAAGTGCCTCACCTCTAAGGACTTTATCTCGAGGTATCATCAACCGGAGTCCCCCTCCGCACTTCATACCTTCGATTGGTGCACCTTCACTCGAGGATCAACCTCGACTTCACACAGCCTCCGTGACCAAGATCCCCGCTTGCTTGGAACCAAGCTCCCTGCTTCCCTAGTTCACCTGTTGTGTTGACTGTCCCATCACCTCCGAAGTCACCTGCACACCAATGACAAGCAGACAAGTGTATCCGATACCCTAGAGACCTCTCTGGGTATGACACCCTCCGATACACACTCCGGTGTAATGCCCAATGTGTCGAGCCCTTTGGTATAGTCTTCGAAACGTAATCTGTCAGACCCCTCCGACAAATACACTCCACTGTACAGCCAGCAAATACTGAACACTTCGGTGAACACGCCTCTAAACCCCCTTCGGTGGGACCCCTTTGCCCAGAAGGTAATCTGTCAATCACTCATCACAGACTAAAACCAAGGCACATCTCAACTTGGTTTCTCATAGACGTTGGTGGAAATGTTCACATCTATAAGGCATGATTGGTGGCGAAAGGTTTCAGACGGATTCAAGGTGTTGATTATGATGAAACATTTTTGCCCATCGCTATACTCAAGTCTATTCGGATCATCCTAGCAATTGTCGTATTTTATGACTATGAGATATGACAAGTTAATGTTAAGATGGATTTCCTAAATGGAAACATAAGTGAGCATGTGTACATGACACAGCCCGAAGGTAGTGACAATCTAGAAATTGTTGGGAAAATTTGTAAGTTGCAGAAGTCTATTTATGTGTTGAAGCAAGCTTCTCGAAGTTGGAATCTTTGTTTTGATGAGGTAGTCAAATGGTTTGGCTTCATAAATAATGAAGAAGAGCCTTGTGTTTACAAGAAGGCTAGTGGGAGCTCACTTGTATTTCTAGTCTTATATGTGGATGACATATTATTGATCGGAAATGACATTCTTTTATTGAATGTTATCAAGACTTCATTGAAAATAGTTTTTCGCTAAAAGATCTTGGAGAGGCATCATACATTTTGGGCATAATGATCTATATTGATAGATCAAAATGGCTAATTGGATTAAGCCAGAATATGTACATTGACAAAGTTTTGAAATGGTTCAAAATGGAGAATTCTTAGAAGGGATTTCTGCTAATGTCACATGGTATTTATCTTAGTAAGACTCAGTGTACTGCGGCACCTAATGAGCTAGAGAATATGAGTGCGATCTCGTATGCCTTCGCAATCGGATCCATCATGTATGCCATATTGTCTACATGCCCAGATGTTTTATATGCTCTCAGTGTTACGAGTAGGTACCAATCGAACCGAGGTGAAAGTCATTGGGTCATAGTAAAAAGTATCCTCAAGTACTTGAGAAGTACTAAGAAAATGTTCCTAGTTTACGGTGGTGAAGAGGAGCTCGTCGTAAGTGGTTACACCAATGCTATCATTTAGACCGATAAAGATGATTCTTGATCGCAATTTGGTTTTGTGTTCTACCTCAATGGAGGCACAGTGAGTTGGAAGAGTTCCAAGTAAGAAACGGTGCCCGATTCTATAATAGAAGCTGAGTATATCACGGCTTCAAAAGCTATGAAGGAGGTCGTTTCGATCAGAAAGTTTGTTTCTAAGCTGGGTGTTGTTCCTAGTGCATCCAATCCAGTGGACCTCTATTGTGATAATATTGGTGTCATTGCTTAAGTTAAGGAGCCTAGATCACACTAGAAATCCAAACAAATACTTCGGAAATTTCACCTGATCCACGGGATCATAGAGAGAGGTTATATGAGTATTTGCAAGGTGCACATGGATTTGAACATAGCAGATCCATTGACAAAACCTCTTCCATAGCCCAAGTATAAGGCGCACCTGAGCTCCATGAGTATTAGATACTTGTGTGAGTGGGTCATGTGTATGTGCAAGATGTTAGTAGTGTATATGCTAATGTAAGAGGGTAATTGTTATCTTGTTCCTTGAACAAACATCATTTACATTAATTGATGAGTTGATGTCTTATTTGTGAGAATCTTTGTTTTATAATGATGTTGTTCAAAATGGATCCCTAATCTTATCGTCATGTGGGATAGTGATGATACATATATTAACACATCTGGCTATTGATGATCATGTTTCACGGATCATAGACATAGAGATGTCAAATCAGAGATGTGGACACATGTTGGTGAACATGGTGTTGGATAGACCCACTTGAGATACTACTAGGATTGTTATTGTAATGTGCCATCAGTTGTCATATCAAATGGTGTACCTATAGAGTCCTTAGACCTGAGATTGTAATTTGATTCCAGAATGTGTAGTGACACACTTAGATGCTTCCTAACGTTATTTCGTAGCATGGTAGTAATAAGGGTTGTTTTTAGGTGTGTTGTGAAACATGTCTTGGGATGTCAGCGGTCAAGATGGAATTTACCCCACCTAATAACGGGAGAGACGTCTCTTGCCCCTCAAGGTAATCGGATTGGAAAGTGCATGGCCATGCCACTATGGCTAAAGAGTTAGTAATTATTTGAATTTGTTACTTGATCTAGTGAAATGTCGAGCAGTCCAACAAGGGTGGCACAAATCTTGCCTTGAGCTTGATTGGTGTCATGTGGTAAAGGGACTGGTGCGTGCGTATGTCAAGGTTCATTGAAAATTGATTTTGTACATTTTTGGGGGTCAATATGTGCTGCTAGATACCTCTATTGATCAGTGAGACTAAAAAGGTTTTCGATGAATAGCCGTTAGTGTATGAACCTATCGGGTCACACAGTTAAGAGGATGGATTAAGAAAATTGCAATGAATTGTTTGTTTTCAAGTGGGAGATTGAAGGAACAATGCCCAAGAAAATTCTGGTTGGATCAGACGTTCTGATTTGGAATCAGAAGTTCCGGTTATTTTCTGAATTGGAATTAGAGAGCTCAAATCAGAAGTTCTGATATGGTATCGGAAGTTCCGATGATTTATTGTTTGCGAAACAGAGAGCTCAAATCGAAAGTTCCTATATGGTATCAGAAGTTCCGATAATTTCTGATTTAGAGACAAAGAGTTGAAATCGGAAGTTCCGATGCATATCAGGAAAAATTGCACTGATTGGAAGTTACGATAGGAGGTATTGGAAGTTCCGATGATACCTGGAATTGTAGTCTGAGAGCCCTGATCGGAAGTTCTGATCTGTGGATTGGAAGTTCCGAGGTGGGAATAATAGATTGGATCTGTTGGGTCTTGAATTGTTTAAGACCAGGGCTCTCACCTCTATATAAAGAGAGGAGAAGGAGGACTTGGAGATGAAGTTATTCATAGTTTAGATCAGATCTAAACCCTAGCCACCAAGAACTCATCTCCTCCCTTTCTTGATCTCAAGAGTTGAGATTGAGGACTTTCTCGTTTCTCACGAGCGGTGCTAGCATGTCGGCATGGGAAGGATCTCATCCCTCTATGTGTAGACTCCGTGGAGGCGTTGCTCCAATAGCGACGCTCATCATCTTCATCACGTGAACACTGCCATCGTCTTCATCAATTGGATCGCCAGTGAATAGCCAGAGCAAGGCGAGGATCAGCGAGGACGTGTTTCCCTGACATCTTCCGCTGCACCTAGCGCGTCTTATGCTAGAAGGTACCGATTCATGATCCCTCACGCGCATGGTTCTTAGGCTTGGGGCAAAATTTTTGAAATTACTGTCTAGCATAGCTTCCCTATTCCCCAACAAAGGCTTCATAGGTTAAGCCTGACATCTTGATCTATTGTATATAATTTATGGTATGCACTATTCATCTAAATAAAGCAACACAAATTAAGACCGACTGATACAATGCATTATTTAGAGTAAAGCAGTGCTTGGGCTGATCTTAGGCCTTCTCCTGTTGTTAGAACTAAAAACCAATTCTAACTCTAATTAGACCAGAACACATCTCGATTAGGTTTATTTTCCTAAAAAGGTATAGTGAGATAAAAGAAACAAACCCCCTGCCATAGCAAGCAGGTGTAATTTAAGGCTTGCAGCAAAAAATCTTGATAAGAAAAGTGCTTCGGCACTTGCTTTGCAGGTTCTCTCTAAGAAATTGGGCTTGTGTAATGATCCTTATTCATCTTATTCGCAAGGGCTCGCCACTCTGTTCAAACAGCCATTTGTGCTCAGTGGTAGCCAATGATCCAGACCATTTAGAGCATCCATAATGTGAAGTGATATTAGTTGGGCATGTAGACAAAGTTGTTTCTTAGAAAAAATGTTACAAAGTGATATCTTTTTCTTATTTTTTTAGATTCGGATACTCTGGATACAGATACGAAACCGGATATCATCGAATATGAATATGGAATGGATATGGAGTGGATACGAATACGATTATGAATATTTATCGGATATCATAAGCAATATAATTCTTGATTCGTAATCACAACACATAACTGACACAAGTGACAAGTAATAGTTCACATCACAAAAATCACCACAAATAGCATATCAGTTCACATTACACAAATCACCATGAATATATAAATCGACGTATGAGTTCACATTACATAAATCACCACAATTCACCTCATTCTCTGAGAACGAATTAATATTTAAAGAATGCATGAGTTGATAAATGGTTAAATCTTCGTTTGAATTTGAAGCTTTGTCTACGATCAAAATTTGGTATTTTCCGGATAAGTTTAGTATTTTAACTCATTAAATATGTTTCTATGATTTAAATTGAAATATGTGAAATTTAAACTGCAAGTTCTTGAAATAATGAACCAATTTTTTTAGAAAAATTATATTCTTGTTTTTGAGTCTATTTTAGTTCTTATCCACTAAATTGAAAGAAATTTTGAAAAAACTACGTTAGGACACTTGATTGGCAATGTGGAGCTTAATGATTTTTTAATTTTAAAACAATCAAATAAAGTATAAAAATATGATATCCATCATGGTGTTATGATATGATACATAAAGACTATGATAAAACATTAAAAATATTTTGAGAAAGTTGTCACGCACGATGTTAAGAAAGCCAAAGATTCTTCCAAAATGAATTAGGATTTAAAGAAGGAATGTGATGGGTTTAAAATGAGATCGATGGTTAATTCTTTGTTTGAACTTGAAAATTTTTCTAAGATCAAAATACAACATATCTTACCGCATGTAAATGTTTGATATTTTTAGTATAAGTTTAGTATATTTAACTCATTAAATTGTTTCTAGGATTTAAATTGAAATAGGTGAAATTTGAGCTGCAAGTGCTTGATATAATGAACAAAAAAATAGAAAAATTGTATTCATGTTTTTGAGTCTATTTTTAGTTCTTATCCACTAAATTGAAACAAAATTTAAAAAAAAATGGGTTAGGAGATGGAATAACGGACCCGAAAGTGCATGCAGCTCTATCATGTTGGTGTCATGGTGGGAACGGGCATCTGCCACCGTGTTCAGGTGGTTGGGGTGGTATTCTACCTCGAAGTCAAAGCTGAACAGCTTGTTGATCCATTGATGCTATAGTACTGTTGATAGGCATTGGTAGAGGAGGAACTACTGGTTATAATGATCGATGGAGATGAGGAACCATCGGCATCAAAGGTATGGTCGCCAGTGCCGAACAACTTGCACAAGACCGATCAACTCATGCTCATAGGCTGCCAGCTTGAGAAGGCGAGCAGCGAATGGTGCGAAATTGGTGCCCAAGGCATCTATTGGTGTTGTTGTTGGTCACACATGTGACCTGGGAGATCTGCTTAACTCCAGTGCAGCTCCTATAATCTTAGAAAAAAAGAAGATTATGAGTGTGCCAATCAGTTTGACCTTGTAACTGATAAGAAGTCAAAGAAAACAATAGCATTAGTAGTATGACTGATCGGCTGCCAAGTCGATGACTATGGTGAGGATAAAATAAGCATGAATGAATATGTCAATCAGCCATAAGGCTAATGACTGCTAAAAGACGATTGGGCTGAATACGCCATCGGCCGATAGGACGAGACAATTGCGGGCGAGGGCCATGGGTATCTCCTGAGTGTGCATGAAATAGAACATGGAATTAAAGATAACCTATCATCTTGTACTCTGATAGAAATAAATAAAATGCATTAGATAACATATCAAAATCATCATAATAACAAGATTGGACCTAACCAAGACAGTAGCTAGTCACGATGAACTTAATAATACTTCAAAGTATCAGGCATGCTTTATTTAGATAAGCGGTATGCAGTATGAAGCATACAATAGAAAGAGATGTCAGACCTAACCGATGAAGCCTCAGACTATGATACCTAAATCACATCAATCTAAGAGATCAATCTGATGTAGCCTTAGACTTAGCCGATACACTAGGATAAACCGGTGACCGCACTGACTCAGCCGATGTCTTCAAGAGATTGATACGATGCAGCCTTAAAGAACACTGACGTCGCCAATACGATCATCAGGGTGGCGGGACTCACCTCTTCGCAAGAGATCGAAATGATGCAGCCCGGCTCTGAGTGTCGAATCCCACCAGGATTAACCTTGGGAAGCCAAGGGTGGCGATGCGCCAAAGAGTAGTTATTTGTAGAGTTATCTTGTTGTTTATACCTAGCTAATTAGATACATATTTATAGTCCAGAGACTTGACATCCTAGCAATCCACATTGTAACCGATTTTGGATCATCTTTATCTTCTCTCTCTTTCATTGGCTCCTGCATGTCCGATCATATTGTAACAATATGGACGGGCTACTTTGACCATCTTTGACCGAACCTCTTTGACTTATATTGACCGTGTGACATCTATAGTGGGCCTAGGATTTACCAAATCTAGGCGTCAACAGCAATGTAGGCGACGATGAAGGGGTTATCGATGATGGGGATATGAAGGACCGACCTAGTGGGGATGGAGCGTTGTAGTGCCAGGAATGTCATTACTGCCTCATCGGACCATGTGAATGGGTCCTTGTGCGAGAGTCATGTGAGGGGCGCCACAATGCTACCAAAGTCACGAATGAACTTCCTGTAGTAGCCGACGAGGCACATGAAGCAGCGTAGAACCTGGGCCAAGCAAGGCATCACCTAGGAGGTGATGGCATCCACATTGTCGCTATCCATAGTGACACCATCCATGGATATGATGTGTCTGAGGTAGGTGACAGATAGTGCCTCGAAGTGCATCGAGGATGAGGCGGGTGTTGGCGTAAAAGATTACGCTAACAGGTTTCTGTAGAAAAGAAACTAACAAACGAAGTGTTTGCGAGGCAAACTGTTCTAAGCCTCCGAAAGGATAATAGCTTAGAATAGTTCGAAAGTGTGTATTGAATCACTTATGATCGGTCCCTATTACAGGGTGAAATGGGGGGTATTTATAGGCCCAAACATTAAGGAAAAGACCTATTTACCCCTCTATTACAACCGACATTAAGGAAACTATTCGGTTTCCTTAATAGGGCTAAAATGGTAAAAGACTAATCTAATAGGATAGAAGATAAGTCTTCCATCTTAGCTGGCAGAAAAGATCCTGGAAGGCTTTGGTTCGAAGATATACTTCGAACCAATGCCAGTCTTCGGACTCCGAACGAGGTTCCAAGCCACCTTCGAAGATGACCTTCGGACTATCTTCGAACTGGTTGGCTGTCTTCATGTTGCTTTGGCAATAACCCCGAAGATAGGATATTTTCCCCCAACAGTAGCCCCTCGAATACGCTTCTCCGTTCGACCTGTAACGTTAGGAGAGCAGTATACGGAAAGAAAAGATAACCAATCATAGGGGTTATTGATTTTTGTTTTATCTCCGAAATACATGAAGATATGAACTTCGAATCAGTCATAAAGTAATTACTTTTCGAACTATCTTAGAACTGACTCAGGAAGTTCGAAAGTCTTTTTAGACTTAGAAAATATAGCCGTTAGTTTCTGTTTCTAACGGAGTTATACGAGGCGTTATTTTCGGAAGAAAATAACAGGCGGGAATGCGAAAGGGTAGAGCCCAAACGGTAACTTCGAAACCAACATGCATAGTACATACTTACTTCGAAGAAAGGTTAACTTGAATTATTTTTTTAGCTTCTTCAGCCCCTATTACTTCAGAGCAAATTGTAAGGGCTTCGGAGAAGATTTTGGGTGCTCCAACTCCGTCAGAAAAAGAATGGCGAATCAAATTAGTCGGAAGTTGGGAGCGTTTTAACAGAGTATGGGGAATGCTGGAGTTGACTCCACCCCCTCTGACGGACTGGATGCCTCAGGAGAAAGGCCCCAAGAAAAGAGTAGCCGAAGCCGGAGCTTCAGGTTCAGCAAAGACTCCGGTGAAGAAGGTGGCTCGGAAGCCAAAAAATCTCGCACCTTCGGATCCTGCTCCTTCAAGCTCAAGAACCTCACTTTCTGGTTCTAAAGAGGATGAAGGTATTTTATTAGTAAAATTAATTGATGAAGATGCAACTCAACGAAGTATTCTCATGGAAGATACTGCAGGTATTCCGGAGCCTCAAGCCAACGTCGAAGAAGTAAGAGCTCCGGATACCCAGGAAGAGCAATTCGAAGCCCCTATGGGTGTAGATGAGGCCGAAGTGCCTGCGAACGTACCGGAGTCTGGAGATAATGCTGATCAACCAATGACTTCGGTAGTTCTAGAAGATACAACTCAGGCTGGAGTTCCTGTGGATGAAGGTGGAGTCGAAGTCGCTATGGCTTCGATTCTCGAAGAAGTAACAAGGACTCTTCAGGACGATGCTCCTGTAGTCCAAGATTTAACGGCTGATTCGGATGAGGACTACACTTTTGATCCTCCGATCAGTCCGGTAGTCGATATTCCAGAGAATATCGAAGGTAAATTTTGCTTAATTCTTATCAAATTTTGCAAAATTATACAATGTGTAATATTTTTGTTTTTTCAGAGCCTCCTGTTGTCGAAGTATCCCTCGAAGATACAATGCAAAGACCTTCGACAACTTCAGGGCCACAACCGGGAGTTGCTCTACCGGGGCCTGGAAGAGGAAAAAGACACATCGAGCCTCTCCCTGCTCAAGGATCGACTTCATCTGAGTCAATAGACGAAAGTGAATCGACTGAGGGGAGGCCATCTTCAGAAGTTCCAAGGGCCTCGGAAGAGCCCTCCGGACCTTCGCTAAGCAGGGCTGACCAGAAAGCTTCAAAACTGCTTCCTCTCATAACTCCTTTTTTGGAGGAGAAAACCGGGCTTGGGACTTTGGTTAAACCTTTGGGTGAAGCCAGTCGCCAAGTCGGGGAAACTGAACTGGTAGCCCGCTTAAGCAGAGTGAAGGGTTCGGAGCTTAGCCTTGCTGTGGAAAGAGCAGCTTATCAGGTATAAAGCATCTTCGAACCAAATAGCAAATTACATATGAATAATTTCTTATTTCATTTTTTCTTTTTTCTTAGCAAGCAGTCTTAGCCCGCGCTGCAGCTTTATCGAATGAAAACGAAATTTCTCAACTTCGGGAAGAGAACGAAACTCTTCAAAGGAATTTTAACTTCTCCGAAGGTCGAGTAGCTCAAATGGACAATGTAATACTAGCAGAGCGAAGGGCTAGGCAAAGCTTGGAGGCTGCGAAGAAAGAGCTCGAAGCAGAAAGAATTGTGCTTCGAGCGGAGATTGAAAGACTGCGGACGGAGGATGCTGCGAAGGACTCCGCACTCGTAAGGCTGCAAGAAGAGGCTGGCCAACTCCGAACTCAAAAGAATGCTTTGACTACGAAGAACGCTAGAATCTCCGGAGTTTTAGCTGAAACAACTTCGGCCAAGGATATGCTTATTGAAGAAAAGGTTAAGTCCGAGAAGGTGGCTTCGGAGGTCATCGAACAAATGTTAGGTGTCTTGGAGTACTTCGGTACTACTGGATCACTACCTTCAGATGACAATGTAACTCTGCTGCGCCGGCTAAAGAGGATCCAAGGAGCAGCGAAGCAAATGAAGACGGCGGGCATTAGATACGGAGAACTCTCCGGACATGTGTCTGCTGTTGGTTTACTTCGCTATTACGAGGATTTGGGCCGATCAATAACTCCGGACGCAGGAAGAGGTTCGATCACCTTCGACGACGACCGACTTCTCAAACCTTCCGAAGGTGTAGCTGCTGCTTGGCGAGCCTTCCAAACTTCATGGAGAGCCGAAGGTCGTTCTGCGATCAAGGCTTGGATTGATGAAGGCCAACGCCAGAAAAAAGTTCGGAGCCAAGCTTCGAGCAGTCAGCCTCCTCCGAACCCGCAGGTTTAGGATTATTTAGAATTTTTTGATTATGTAAAGCTGATGCTTGTAAATATTTATCAATGAAAATCTTGTTTGTCATATTTTTAGGCTTTGCTTCTTATGGAAGATATCGAAGTGTTAGAGCTTAACAGCGAACTTCGCTCACTGTGGAACACCTTCGAACTTCTAAAGAGTTATAAACGTCCTCGATTCCTTATCCCTCGAGATGACTCCGGCGTTATTGCGCCCGAAGTAATCAAAGACGTATTGTCTTATATTAAAAAGGAAGATAGAGAGATCGACGCAAACACCTCGTCTACTGAAGACACTAATTGGTCCGAAGACGAAGGTGAAGCCCAAAATAAAAGATCTGAAGATCTTAGAAGCTGGGAGAGAAGTCCCGAGCGGCTTCGAACATGGGCCGAGCTTCAACAAGAGCAGAAGGATTTTAGAGCTTCGAAGGGGAGGAAGAGAGTTAAACGTAAAGTTCTTAGAACTTCCGATGTTGGAACTAGTCATTCCACCCCTGGCTCTCGGGACCGAAGAGGTCTCCGATTCCTTCTTGGTATAGATACCAATTTTTCATAATGTAATCTGTAAACACATATGTTTCAATAATGAATGCCGATTTAAAATTGTCTCCATATTTACTAGCCCCTCTTTGGATATAAGCAACTTCGAACTGTATTCAAAGATGGTTATGCACAAAGAAAAACTTCGGAGTACAATTTTTTGGGGGTTCGGAGCCCCTCTGTCATTTTTAAAGATCTTTTGAAATCTTTATGAGATGTCTTCGACTATTTGTAGTCAGAAGAATGGTAACTTGATACCTTTGTTTATTTCACGAAAGAAATCAATTGAGATAACTTCGAGGACACTTTAGTGTCTTAAGAAATTTGTCACTTTGGACGCATATGAACAGACATTCGAAGCTCATGGCTTAAATGCTGTTTTGCTTTAGCCACCTTCGGCTGTTTTTTGCAGAAATCTACCAGCCGGAGCTTGGATTTCGCAGAAATTGTAGCCACCTTCGGCTATTTTTTTGCAGAAGTCTACCAGCCGGAGCTTGGACTTCGCAGAATTTGGCCACTTGGGCTCTTTTTTGCAGAAGTCTACCAGCCGGAGCTTGGACTTCGCAGAATTTGGCCACTTGGGCTCTTTTTTGCAGAAGTCTACCAGCCGGAGCTTGGACTTCGCAGAATTTGGCCACCTTCGGCTCTTTTTACGGAAGTCTGACAAGCTGCAGCTTGGACTCCGCAGATTTTGGCCACCTTCGGCTCTTTTTACGGAAGTCTACCAGCCGAAGCTTGGACTCCGTAGAGTGTGGTTTTGGGCTCTTTTACGGATGCCTACAAGCCGGTGGCCTGGGCTCCGGATTATGTCAGCCCCCACGCCGGAGGCTTCGACTTTAAGGGTACGAAGTCCGGAAATACAACCCTGCTTAATACACTTCCCTCTCAACGACTTCTGTCCCAGCGCGTCCGCTCGGGAGACTAGGAGCGTCAAGGGGAAGGCACGCTACAGGATGTACGCTTTATTAATTTAGAGGTGATTACAAGCGAATTACAAGGAGCCCTTATGCGAAGTATCGCTTTAGGTGCTCCGCATGCCAAGTGTGTGCTAACTCTTCACCTTCTAAATTAGCTAATTTAAATGAACCAGGGCGCCCCGAGCGGACGATTAGATATGGACCTTCCCATTTATTGCCTAACTTCCCTGGTGCTATAATGCTTCGTAGAACAAGATGACCCGGTCTTAACTCGCTGAGCTTAACCTTCGGGTCATACCAAGTCTTCGTCTGCTGATGATACTTTGATAAATTAGCTACCGCTCGAAGCCTTGTCTCTTCTGACAAATCTAACGAAGCTTGTCTTTCTTCTTCGATGTCTAGTTCGGTGCTGCGAAGTGATCCTCCTTTGAGCTCCGTTGGAGTCATAGCTTCATCCCCGAATAGCAGTCTGTACGGAGTAAAACCTGTGGACCTTGTTTGTGTAGTCCGAATGGACCACAAAATCTTCGGAAGTTCTTCGGTCCACAGTCCCTTTGATAGCCCTACTATTCTTCGATTTAACCCTGATAAAATATTTCCATTGGCTCGCTCAACGGCTCCATTTGACTGAGGATGTCTCACTGCAGCAAAACATAGTTGAATACCTAGGTCTTCGCAAAACTTCTTGAAGGGTTCTGCGTCGAACTGTGTTCCATTATCAACTGTGAGATATCTAGGCACTCCGAACCGACAAATAATGTTTTTCCAGAAGAATTTCTGTACATTATTCGAAGTGATAGCTGTTAAGGGTTCTGCTTCGACCCACTTAGAAAAATATTCGATAGCTACCACTGCGAATTTCAGATTTCCCTTTGCTAACGGAAAGGGACCAATTAGATCCATACCCCATCTGGCCATAGGCCATACTGGAGCAATGACTTGAAGAGCTGTTGGTGGGCGATGACTCCGTCGACCCATCCACTGGCATCCTTGGCAAGTGCGAACTAAGCTCTCCGCATCAGCTGTTATTGTGGGCCAATAAAGCCCCTGGCGAAGTGTTTTTCCTGCCAGAGCTCTAGGGGCTAAATGACTTCCACAAAGGCCTTCGTGAATTTCTCGAAGAATTTCTTGGCCTTCGGCTTGAGATATACATCGGAGTAGAGGGGAACATACTCCGGCCTTGTATAATATACCGTTGATTAACTGATAGTTTCTTGCTCTAAGCTTTAACCTTGACAATTGGGGCTCTTCGGGCAAATTCGTTCCTCCTTGCAAGAGTTCTATGATTGAATCTTTCCACTCTGCACTAGGAATACAGAGAATCTCTGCAGAAGCAACTTGTGGCACCGAAGGTATATTGAGCTCCTCATAGAAAGCTTCGTCAGGCACATCCACAGCTCCGGCAGCAGCCTTTGCTAAAATGTCCGCTTGCACGTTTTCAGCTCTTGGTATACTCCGAATGGAAATACCCTTGAAATGTGCTTCGATCTTGCGAATTTCTTCCAAGTACTTTGCAAGCTGTGGATGTCGGACTTGAAAACTTTTGTCTACGTGCCCTGCTACTATCTGAGAATCTGTTTTTATAATTATCCTTGTAGCCCCTAGAGCACGTGCTTTCCGGAGTCCCAATAATATTCCTTCGTACTCCGCTATATTATTGGTAGACTTAAAGTTGAGTCTTGCGGAGTACATTGCTCTTTGACCTGACGGAGAAATTAATAGTGCCCCAATGCCTGCTCCGGATGCTTGGAAAGCCCCATCGGAGTAAATAGTCCAGACTCCGTCATCTGATTTCTCCGGAGTCAACTTCGCAGGTGGAGTCCACTCTGCTACGAAGTCTGCTAGGACTTGAGATTTGATAGCTGTCCTTGCCAGAAAAGATATGCCGAAGGGTGCTAGTTCTACTGCCCACTTTCCAATTCTTCCAGTGGAATCTTTGCTTCGGAGCATATCTCCTAAAGGATACGAAGTTGGTACAATTACATTGTGAGCCAAAAAATAATGTCTTAGCTTCCTCGAAGCCATTATCAGAGCATAAACGAACTTCTCAAGTTCGGAGTATCTTGTCTTCGCTCCTGACAATGCTTCGGATACAAAATAGACAGGATTTTGGACCAACTTCCCATTGATATCAGCTTCTCTGACAAGGACTGCGCTGACTGCTGAGCCTGTGGCTGCAAGATACAGAAGTAGGGTTTCGTCCGCAATAGGCACTGTAAGTGTAGCAAGATTGCTGAGATAATCTTTAATATCTTCGAAGCTTTTCTGACACTCCGGTGTCCATGCAAAATCTTCGGACCCTTTCAAAGCTTTAAAGATTGGCAAGCTCCTCTCCGCAGACCTTGATAAAAACCTGCTAAGTGCGGCCAGACGCCCGGTCAGCTTTTGCACTTGCTTTATATTCTCGGGAGGAGCCATCTTCTGCAGCGCAGTTATTTGAGTAGGGCTAGCTTCAATTCCCCTACTTGAAACTAAGTACCCTAACAACTTTCCAGCCTTAGCTCCGAATATACATTTTTCGGGGTTAAGGCGGATCCCACATGCCCGAAGGCTATTGAATGTTTCTGCTAAGTCTAGGCTATGTTGGTGCTTTAAAGCACTCTTTATTACAATATCATCCATATAGGCCTCCACATTGCGACCTAGTTGATGACCTAGAGCCTTAGCAACTAATCTTGAAAAAGTAGCCCCGGCATTTCTTAGGCCGAAGGGCATTCTTACATAGCAGAAGACTCCCGAAGGAGTTACAAAGCTCGTCTTGATTTCATCTTCGCGCTTTAACCATATTTGATGATAGCCGGAATACGCGTCGAGGAAGCTTAGTAACTCCGAACCTGCAGTGGAGTCAACTAGTTGATCAATTCGGGGCATGGGGTAGGGGTCACGTGGGCACGCTTTATTCAATGATGTGAAATCAATGCACATGCGCCACTTTCCGGAGGATTTCTTCCTGACGAAGACTGGGTTGGCTAACCACTCTGTATGGGCCACTTCTCTGATAATCCCAGCCTTCAACAGTTTTTCAACTTCGTCCTTAGCTAGAGCAGCTCTCTCTGCGGACATCTTCCGGAGCCCTTGTCGAACAGGCCGGGCCTTCGGGTTTACAAGCAAGCTGTGCTCAATAATATCCCGATCGACTCCGGTGATATCTTCGTCAGACCAAGCGAAGACATCCAAATTTTCTTCTACGACCTTTTCCAAGGAAGTTGCAACTTCGGGAGGTAAATCTTTACCAAATTGAAAAGTGTATTCTTTACCATCTTTGACAATGACCTTCGTTGCAATCTCTCCTTCGGGACTTGGTCTTGGAAATGACTTCTTCGAAGCTTCGGAGGAGGCTGAAAAAATTTCTCCATTATCTTGGACATTGTTTACTTGCCTCGGATCAAGAGGAGGACCGTGACCATATTCTGCCCTCCGAGCCATGGCTTGATCTCCGAAGATTGTTAGAACTCCTAACTGTGTGGGCATCTTCATGCACAAGTAATTGTGATGCGCCACAGCTCCGAACTGATTCAACATGCCTCGCCCAAAGATAACATTATAAGCGTACGGGGCATCTACTACATCAAAGATAACTTCCTCAGTTCGGGCTAGTAAACCTTCTCCGAAGGTTACTTCCAGGCCTATCTGGCCAAGTGCATCTAGCGGAGGTCCTGCGAAGCCTTGCAGAGGACGAGCCGCTGGGAGGAGATGCTTTCGGGAAATGCATAACTGATCGAAGGCTTGCACAAATATGATATCTGCCGAGCTACCTCCGTCAATTAGCACCCTTCGGACTTCAGTCCCTGCAATATCAGCAGTGATAACCAATGGATCTGCATGCGGGAACTTGATACCAGCTGCATCCTCCGCAGAGAAAGATATTGGAACATGAGACCACTCCGGCATTGCAGCTGCAGATGACGAAGTTCCAATGTGGCCTACTTCTCGAACGTACTCTCTTCGCTGTCTCTTGGACATGCTTCCGAGAGTACCTCCTCCGGAGATAGGGAGAACTACTCTCTTCCCTCTATCTTGCCCTTCTTCTTGCTTCGGAGGTGGCATAACATTGGCCACCGGAGGATGTCTTGCAGTATCAAAATTTTCTATTCGCGCTACAGCCTGGACCGGCTCCGAGCGCACTGCTGCTGCTGGACTTCGGTCGGTACTACCTCGACCCGAAGTTCTCTCCAAGTATTCTCCCCGAAGGGTAAGAATAGCCTTGCAGGTGTCAGTTGCATGGCTTCGGTTCTCTCCATGAATACAGCAAAAAAGGGTCTGGCCTTTGCCAGCCGTTTTCCCTGGCGGCCTCCAGCCGCTGGACTTGTTCCCCGCAGGCTGTGGAGCTCTTGGTGCAAACTTCTGCGGGGGTGCAATGTTTAAGACCTCAGAACGAGGGTGCTTTTGCCCTCTTCTTCTATCATGTTGCACTTCGGGGACTGGCTCTTGCGGCGGAGCCGAAGTCTTCACTTCTGCTTTAACTTCTGTCAACACTGTCGAAGTAGCAGTAGTTCTCCGAAGCCAACCTTCTTCCGACTTCGAGTACTCCTCGAAGTACGACATCAACTGTGATACTGTGGTGATGCTCTTCCGATGCAATTTATCCAGAAGGCCTTTATGACTGACGCCTTCCCGAGCCGCATCAACCACCGAAGATGTGGACAGCCCCCGAATTTGCGACTTCGTGTGAGCGAAGCGCTTGAAGTACTGCCTCAATGTTTCTCCGGGGAGCTGTTTCACTTGGAAAAGGCTTCCAGTCGACATGGGGGGCACGAAGGTACCCTGGAAGTTACTTATGAACTTCTTCTTCAATTGTAACCATGTCGTGATTGATCCTGGTTTTAAAGACCAGAACCATCTCAACGCCACTCCTTCAAGGGCTAACGGGAAGCACTTCGCCATAGTTTCTCTGTCTCCGCCACTAGCCTCGATTGCTAGGGCATAAGAACGCGCAAACTCACTGGGATCTTCGTCTCCGGCATACTTGCTAAGCTTCGAAGCTTTGAACCTTGGATCGAAGCGAACCTTCTGAAGCTCGGGATGCAACGGAGATTCATTGTCGTAAGAGGCGTTCTCCGGGGCTTCGGGATAGTCAAGATCGTCGTCTTCGTGCACTTCGGGGATAGCTGGGGTGGCTTGAGGGCGAAGCCTGTTCGCAGCCTCCTGTCGCCACCTCGCTACCTCGGCTTGAAGATTGGCCATTTGAGTGGCCATGTCTCCAAGGCTATCTTCATCTCCTCCGGAAGGACCTTCCGGGTCTTGAGAACTGGTATGATCAGTTCCGATCGGAATGGAGGGTGGCAGAGTGGCTCCGGGCGGTCGGAGTGTAGAAGGGGTTGGTGGAGAGGTTTCGTATCCTCGAGGGATAGAAGCCCCTTGCGGAGTTTGAGGTGGAGGGATAGTCGAAGACCCTCCGACTTCAACTGTGTCGAAGGGTATCTCTCCGGAGATCCGAGAGGACCTCCGAGTGGGATTGCGAGGTGCACTCCGCTTAGGAGGCATGATGCAAAAGGTTGGTAGAGAACGAAGTTTTTTGGACTAAGTTCCCCACGGACGGCGCCAACTGTTGGCGTAAAAGATTACGCTAACAGGTTTCTGTAGAAAAGAAACTAACAAACGAAGTGTTTGCGAGGCAAACTGTTCTAAGCCTCCGAAAGGATAATAGCTTAGAATAGTTCGAAAGTGTGTATTGAATCACTTATGATCGGTCCCTATTACAGGGTGAAATGGGGGGTATTTATAGGCCCAAACATTAAGGAAAAGACCTATTTACCCCTCTATTACAACCGACATTAAGGAAACTATTCGGTTTCCTTAATAGGGCTAAAATGGTAAAAGACTAATCTAATAGGATAGAAGATAAGTCTTCCATCTTAGCTGGCAGAAAAGATCCTGGAAGGCTTTGGTTCGAAGATATACTTCGAACCAATGCCAGTCTTCGGACTCCGAACGAGGTTCCAAGCCACCTTCGAAGATGACCTTCGGACTATCTTCGAACTGGTTGGCTGTCTTCATGTTGCTTTGGCAATAACCCCGAAGATAGGATATTTTCCCCCAACAGCGGGCGTGCTATAGATGTTCAGCCATGATGAGCTATAAATTAAGATATCATCAAAGAATACTAGGACAAACCTATGGAGGAAGGGTCGGAGCACATCGTTCATCAAGGCTTGAAAGGTTGTCGGGGCATTGGAGAGGTCGAATGGCATCATGAGGAACTTGAAGTGGCCATGGTGAGTGCGAAAAGTCATATTCTTGATGTTCAGTAGGTGCATCCGCACCTGGTGGTAACCAGAATGGAGATCGAGCTTGGTGAAGAACCACACACCATGTAGTTTGTCGAGGAGCTCCTTGACCACTAGGATCAGAAATTTGTCCTTTGAAGTCTTATCATTGAGGGCACAATAGTGAATTTGTCCTTCGAAGTCTTGTCATCGAGGGCGTAGTAGTCGATGTAGAATCATCGGGAGTGACTGGTCTTTCCCACCAGGATGACTGGCATAGAAAATGGGGATGCGTTGGGCTGAATGATCCCTTGGGTGAGCATGGTGGTGCACTATCATTCGAGCTCATCCTTCTAGAGATGCGGTAATGATAGGGGTGAATGACCTAAAGTGCGGTCCTTGGCAGGAGATGGATGTAGTGATCGTAGGGCTGTGCTACTGGAATACCCCGAGGCTCCTCAAACACCAACCCATACTAGCACAGTAGTCAGTCTAGCAGGGGGTGGTCAGGCACCATGGCCATAGCTCGAAGAGCCGCCTCTTCGTTCTCGATGCAGGGAAGAGCCAAGGACTTCCATAGGATGCACCTTGAGTCATGCCAGAACACCATGGACTGGTTCTAAAAGTCCCATAGAATGGAGCCAAGAGTGTGCAAGAAATCGACGCTGAGGTAAGCTTAAGGCAATGATTTTGGCAAACACTAGAATATCCTAGTTCATACCAAAGTACCATGGTAAGCAGTCTAGAATTAAATAGTGTGACAACACAAACCAGCTTGGATCTTTTCATTGTTAGCACATCAATCATGGAATTTTATGATTTGAATCAATTTGTCAGTTAATATTTCCATGAAAAGCATATAAATTTTCAAGTTGTAATTTTCATCCATAAGAAAAGGATCCTAGCTACAAGGCAGATAAAAGATAGCTAAAGAAATTTTGGCCTAAATCATGCTAGATACAAGACTAAGCAGTGATCATGTATTAAATTTTTCAAATTAAAATCATGCTCATAATGAAGATAGATATTGTTGTAGCAATTGTGTTAGCTATAGCACAAGTTTTGTGTGTATATATGGTATGTAAAATGAACCTCGAAGGGTTCTCTCATAAGGAGAAAAGATTTATACTGGTTCGGACCTCCCCAAAGGGATAATAGCCCTACGTCTAGTTTGTGGTGGATTTGGCATAGTTTTCCTCGGTTTAATGTAATGGATCCAGAGGATCTCATGGCCCTGGAGGAGCTAAACTATTACAAGGGCTTGGCCCTGCTTTTATAGGCACGCAAGCCTAAGGAAAAGGCCTAAATGCCCTCTATAAGTCATAGGCTTTATAGGGGCAAGAAGGGAAAAAGGCTAGTCTACTATACAAAGTGATTTACAGCCTTACAGACGTGTCAGATAAACGTCACTTCTGAACAACTAAACGACATATTAGGGGCAGAGGGTCCCCGGTATGGCTTCTACACTATACCAGAGTACAGATATTTTCCTGGTTTGAAGTAGCGACTGGAGATCTTCAGGCGGAGGCTGTGAGGAAGGCTTCGAAGGACACTCTGAAGTGCGCTTCGAAGCATGCTCCGAACTGAACTCAGAACTGGGCTCTCAGAGACTTAGCTTCGAATTGGCTGGAGAGGATCCGGAGACCGGCTCTAGGTGCTCCGAAAGGACCTCAGAGGCTAAGTCCGAAGAAAGCCCAGAGGTTAACTCCGAAGAGAACTTCGAAGAGCTTGAAGACTTGGCTTCTGGCAGACTTCAGAGGGAGCTTGGAGGCTTCACTCTAGAGGGCTCCGAAAGGGGTCCAGAGGCCTCGCTCTGGAGGGCTCCGAAAGGAGTCCGGAGTCCTAGCTCCGGAGGGCTCTCAAAGGAGCCTGGAGGCTTAGAAATAACTTTAGTATATAGGGACCTGCTTTGACAGTGTCAGGCTCCGGACTAGGGGCCTACGGAGGCTGACATCATTTCACCCCTAGTTAAGGGAACTTATTCCCCCAACAGTAGCCCCTCACTCGTAGCCCTTCAAGATGAAGGGGTGCGTGCGCCTTAGGACAAATGACAGTAAAAAATACAACTTCAAAGAAGACAGGCCTTTAGAGCTTGGACCGAAGGGGGCTTCGACTTGCGCAGATAATAATTGCCTACCTCGACTGTTAGAACGACCTCGGGGAGACCGAACGACTCCACAACGGCTATAAAACTGACTGTTACAGTGCGCTGGTTTGCTTCAACTTCGCTTGAGGCCCACCTGTCAATGACTTTGGCACGGGAACCGTCGGGATTTTTACCGCCTATAAAAAGGGGTTTACAGCATACGGCTTCGGCACACTTCTCATTTGCTTTTTTCTCAATGCCTTGCAACCTTCGCTCTCTTCTCTTCATCTTTAGCTTCGTGTGGAGCCAGCTTCGCAAGCTTTTAGCGCCCTTCACACCGAAGCCCCACAAAATGCCGAAGAAGTTTGCTTCGAAGAAGGCTTTGGCCTTGGGCTCGAGCTCAAGCTCTGCCTAGGAACAAGCAGCGGCGGCGAAGCCTGCGGCGAGGCGGTTGGGGCCGAGGGACCTTCGGTTGCCATATGATAAATTTGAGAAAACTTTGGAGATGAGGGCTTCGGCCGCAACGGAGGAGTCTGTTCGGAAGACCTGCGCGGGGAAAATATCGCCGGAGATCCAGCTTCAGGTTCCAGAGAAGTCGGAGGCCATACCGAGGCCTCGATCTGACGAAGTAGTACTCTTTGAGGCTTTCTTTGAGGCCGGCCTCGGACTACCAGCGGTGGAGATGTTGAGTGAAGTCTTGAAGGCCTACAACCTCGAGCTTCCTCATCTGTCGCCGAGCGCCGTGGCGAGGCTAGCAGTCTTCGAGTGGGCTATGAGGTCCGAAGGCTGCGAGGGGTGCGCCGATGTCTTCGTAGCCCTCCACGATGCTAACTGCCAGCCAAAGCAAAGGGACGGCTCCGACCGCATCAAGAGGGCTTGGCCTTCGGGAGCGCTAATTTTCAGCTTCGGAGGGAATACCAGGACACCTTCCCAGTGAGGGCCGCTAACAGCAAGTGGTACTCGAAGTGGGACCAAGAGTGGTTCTACGCCATAGTTGGCGCGAACTCTCCCCTTCGGAGTACCAACACACTCATCTCCTACCGACGCGAAGGTGTGGTGAAGACGAGTGCCGACATCCTTCGTTCGAGGATTCCGCTCCTGCGGAGGGTAGCTTTGAAGATGAGCATGAGGGACCTCGCGGAAGAGTTCATCACCCTTTGGCTCAGCCCCCTCGCGCTCTCTTGGCCTAAGGGCCTCTTTCAGCCTTCGGGCTCCTAGGGCCTAAGCGAGGTGTCGGCTGAACGCCTTGGTAAGACTTCGAAGTCTCTTCACTTTCATACTTCGCAAAATAACTTGTTCTGACTTGGAATCTTGATGAAGCCGCTCATGAAGTAAGGACTCCGGAGGAGGCCATCGTGGTGGTGGAGCGTGTTGTCGGAGCCCTGACACCTGAGGAGCAGGCTCAACGGCTCGCTCTGGTGGGGACTTGGGAACACTAGAACAGAGTGTGGACCTGGCTCGACGTCGAGGGGGTCCAAGCTCTGCCAGACTTCTCCAGCCCTGCACCCTCGGCAAGCGGCTCCAAGAGGAAGAGGGTGGACAACGATGAACCCGAATCTTCAAGGGCTCGCTCAGATCTCCCAACAACCGAAGCCCCTACTGCGGAGGCAACGGCCGTGAGCCCTGGAACCGGAGCGGAGCCAACAAGGGCTCCGGCGGCAGCTACCGAAGTGGTGGCGAGGACCGCGATAGCGACACCTTCGGGAATGGGGGCTGAGGCTCTGACCGCGCAGTGAAGGGACTGGGGAGCACACATCGCTCCCTCCGCTTTCGAAGAAATCTCCAACGAAGGTAAACACTTTAAACATACTTCTTTTCCTGCGTGGATATTGACTTGTACTTTTTGCAGATGCCGATGTCGGTGCGAGGTCCACCATACCGAAGCCAATGGAGGCCTCTGGCAGCAGCAGCAGCAGTTCGAAGTCTGACAGCTCTTCGTCTGAAGAAGACGGAGGTGACAACCGCGACGAAGGGAACCTTCAAGATGGAGCCGACGAGCACGTCGAGGTGGTGGACTGGAGCCCGGCTCCACTGGAGCCTGCACCGGAGGTTGAAGTGGAGGAGATAGTCTGGTCTCTGCAGCCGAAGGGGGCCGTGACTGAGGCGGCCATTCATGATTTTCATGAAGGCTGCGTTGCTGCAGGGTTAGGGGGCTTGGTGGCTCAACTGAGCCGCTCGAGCCCCTTCGACCTCTTCACAAAAGCAAACGAAACCCTCACCCAGGTGAGCGAAGTCCTATACAGTCTTCGAGTCATACATTCTCGTCAATCAACACTTATGCTTTTCTTGAATTCTTTTAGGCCTTCGCGCTGAATGCCGCAGCATCCATCTCTGCGGATGAGCAGATGGCTCGCTTGGCGGAGGAGAGGGATGCCCTCCGACGTGAAATCTCGGTGGAAGCCGAGAAGCGAAGGCGGGCCAAAGCCTTAGCAGAGACGGCAAGGGCCGAGGCCGACAAGGCGAGGGAGGTCTTGGTCTCAGAGACCGACAAGCTTCGGGCGGAGCTTTGAGCTACGAAGGAGGCCAGAGAAGAGCTGGCAACGGAGAACTTAGAGCTTCGCAAAGCCGGCCACTACCTGCAGGACTTCGTTGTTCACAACGTTGACGAAGCCACCTCGAGCTTGACCTCAGTCCTTGAGCAAATAGGGACTGAGTGTCGGGTTCCAGACTTCAGCCTTCGGGACCCAATCGGAGATCACATTGAGTTCTTGACGACTGTGGTTGTGACGGTGAAGGTGTCCCTGACGGGCTTCGCTCTGATGGCCGGCCGAGTGGCGGGTCAAGGGGTGTTGCCCATGCTACATCTCCGGTCATATGGCGCGAACAATCGGAGTCCATGATCCATGTGCCCTCCAAGCCTCGGTTCGGCGCCTACACATGATAAGAAAATCTCAATCGCTCAGTGCTGGGGTGAGTGAATATATGACGAGGCATCCAGCACTCAGTGATACGAGTAGTAGGCACAATAAAAGTAGACTGTCTACGCACGGGATAATCAGAATGATGCAAAGTGCGAGGTCTACCTACATGCTGTGATCTAAAAGCATGACGAGGTCTCCTACTCTGACGAGGAACAAAGCTACTTGACCGGGGTCTACCACCATATGGAACGTGGTGAACACCTCGAGGAGCAAAACCTCTCCGAGAAGTATGAGGAGCCTCGAAAACAGGACGAGAGTAAAACTCAGACTCATGCATACCTAAAGATGGGTAATGCATGTCCTATAAACTCATCGCCTGAGAGCGTCGCTCATCCTTGATGCGATGAAAACAGAACCCAACAAGATGACCCACCCACTGACAGTAGGACCAATGAAAAACTCTCCTAGGGGCACTCTCATGGGTCATAGGAGCAATCCTCACATGCTCCTTGGGCTTCTGCTGAGTGGTTTTCTTGGGAGGGACTTTCTTGGCAGGAGGAGTGGTTTTCTTTGGAGTCCGAGTAGGCTTTTCGGCTGATGGAGTGTCTAACAGAGCTCTCTCTTTCTCTAAGGTAGTGGGTGAGGTAAAAACAGTTTTGTTCTCACTATCTGAAGGAATCCTCTCAAATCCCAATCCCAGAGCTAACCCTGCTCTGTCAGCACACATCTTGGTTTTGGCCAAGAGCAAGTTCATCCTACCCTTTCCCTCAGTGCATTTGTTAACCACAGAAAGAAGGTACTCATTTTCAGTCATGAGGTTTTCAGCTCGCTCTCTAACAGTGCCTAGCTGGTCCTTAAGGGTTATGAAAGTGTCACACACGGGTTGCACATCCTTAGAACTACCGGCCCTCTCCAATCTAGCCTCTAAATCCTGAACATGCTTATCATGTAAATTAATGCTCTCACGTAATAAAAGACAGTTCATGCATTCAATTTTATCATGAGGACTAGAATCAACCATCAAAAGCTGCTTCTGTGCAGTCTCAAGCTCAGAAAGAGTTTGAGCATGCATAGAACGCAACTGAGCAAGCTCACCCATGAAAACAGTACAAGATTCACAATCAGCATCATTAACCCTAGACTTAAGCATGGCATAATCAGTAGACACAGATTCTAGCCTAAGTCTAAGGTCTTTTCTATCTCTAGCAGCTTGCACAAGTAATCTATCCTGACCAAGAACTACTTCATTCAGCTCATCTAGTTTAATTGAAAGCTGGTCATAGGATAGAGGTACCTCAGATGAGTCAAGCTCATCGCCGCTGTGATCGCTGTCGGCCATGAAGCAGAGGCCGGTGAAACCTCGTCCCTTCTTGTCCTTCTTCTCCTCCTTCCTTGGAGACTCCTCCTCCTCAGAGCTTGACTCCTCAGTTGAGGAAGTGTCGATGTCGCTGAGAGCAGCAACAAATGCTCTGGAAGCGGCTTTGGCTACTCTCTTAGCCACCTTGCCATGCTTGCCCTTCACAAAGGGTTTTCTCTCCTTCTTGTGGTATTTGGGGCACTCACTCTCATCTCTCTTCTTGAGTTTAGGACAATTGGCCTTGATGTGAGAAGTGTCGCCACACTCAAAACAACCACTGAAACCACTTCTCCTCTGATCCTATCTCTCATGGTGAAAACGGGTGAACCTTCTGGCAATGAGAGCAAGCTCATCATCATCCAGAGTGTCCACCTGCTCCTTAGTGACAGAGACCAGGGAGGACAAAGCAAAACCATCTGCAAAAACACAAGTGCCTGATGTGCTTGGTTCTGTAGTGGGGCCACAGCTAGTGCTAGAAACCAATGCCAATGGATGTGGCAAGGAGTTCCTATGCACTGCAAGATATGCCTTGGCAATCTCTATGGACTTCAGCTTGCTGAAGAGCTCATCACAGGTCAATGTGTCATAACCTGCGGACTCCACAATGCTGGATATCTTCACTTCCCATATGCTACGATCAAGAGCATAGAGAAGCTTGATAGCCCTATCATGATCATTGTAAGCAAGCGTCCCGTTGTACCTCAAGTTACTCACTATTGCATCGAAGCGAGAAAACATGGCGTCTATAGATTCACCAGGTGCCTGCACAAACAGCTGATACTGTTGATTGTATGTGCTTTAGCGCCTGGCCTTAATCTGTGTAGAGCCCTCATGAAAAATAGTGAGTGTTGTCCAAATCTCCCTAGCTGTCCTAAGGTGTTGCACCCTATCAAACTCACTCTGGCTCAAACCAATGAACAGTATGCAAAATCCGTCGCATCGAACAGAGGTATTTTGCTAACTCTATCCATGTCGCCAACAGATTACAAAACCAGTTAAAGTCAACTGGTGATCTTAACCCGCTCTGATACCAATTGTTGGAACGGAAATGGCGACCAGAGGGGGGGTGAATGGGAGCTTTTAAAATTTCAGACTAAAAATAGCCTTCTGTTTTACTTCTGTCTTCTGCAGAACAGGCTTCGAACACACCCTTCGAAGTTCTGGTTCGGAGGTATTTTACAGCTCCGAACATAGGCTTCACAAGGAGCAAAAGTTCGAAGCCAAGAAGACTTCGCTCCACCCACAACCCCGAAAACTCAGCTCTGCTAAGTCAGTGCAGGCTCCATACACAGGGTGCCTGGTCTGATCGGCCATATAGGCTCGGTCAGACCAGCCCAACCCGAGTCTCACTCCAAATGACTGATTTCGGGTTATTTTATCCCTAATTAATTTTGGACGACTTGGAACCCATGTCTAACTCAGATTAGACCCCACGAACTCATGACCCACCTCTATAAATAGAGGCAAGGCCGATTCAAGGAGGCTCCCCCCAAAAACCCTAATAGATCCAATCGATTATCTACCATGAATAGCATTTACTTTCTTTGCCCTAGTTTTAGCCTAGCATGTACATCTTTGCTGGTTTGTGTTGTAAACCATCCGTCCGTCACATCGTAATCACGGTAACTCCTTGTCGGTTTGCTCATGAATCATCTATGTCATCCACGTAATGGATTTCTATCGGTTTTATCGGTTTCTATTGGTAATTCGGTCTCCTAGCCGAATTACTTTGATCTCTTGGTATTTTTGGTAGTGTTTCATCACTCCTACCTTCTCCAAGAATTTTGGTTGTGATCCATCCATGGGAAGATGGTCGCTGGAGCCCGAAGAACATCTTCTAGGGATTGTCGGTCTGACTAGCCATGTTGCCCCGGTCCGACCGGCCCATGTCGCCTCATCACCTGACGTGCCGGCATGTTGCGGTCCGCCCGGCGGACTATGGTTGGTCTAACCAGACCTCGCAGGAGACCCTGAACCCCCTCACGCTGAAGGTAATTTCAATCAGAGTTCATCTTCGCATCGGTTTCTGGACCTTCGAAGACCCTTCGGTCTAACCGAGGTTAAACCCTCGGTCTGACCGGTTGATAGGACAAAGGCCCCTTCAAGATACCTTTGGGCCCCTTCGCACCCATGCGCTGAAGCCCCCTTCGGCGAAGGCTTCGCACTGCCAGTCAGACGGCCGTGTGCCTTCGGTTCGACCGGACCCCTGGCCGGTCTGACCGCCTAGCAGACTTTGGTCCAACTGGCCCTTGGGTTTAGTTAGGTTGTTTATCGTTTTAGTTATTTTCCAACACTTCGATTAATTGAGTAATTTTAGATTAATATTATTTGATTGTCTGGTAACTCCATTATCCCTTTACCACGGTTTATGGATTATCGGAACGTGACTTCAACGTTTTACGATGTTTTTGGATCGTCGAACCAGCCCAAGTGCGGGGGCACTCTTTTGTGTCAACAGACTTCACACAACCTCCTTGACCAAGCTCCCCGCTTGCCTAGCGCCAAGCTCCCTGCTTGACCCAGTTCACCTACTGTGTTAATCATCTCGTCGCCTCCAAACTCACTTGTACACCAACAACAAGCAGACAAGTGTATCCGTGTGGGATCGGAATGGCGACTAGACGGGGGGTGAATAGGCGCCTCAACAAATTCTCGTGAATCAGATGGCCTTTTCAAACCACCCAACGCACCTCCAAAATTTCAAATTCAAATCTAAACCAATCAGTATGAATCAAAGCAACAAAATCTCTTCAAATTCAGAATTCAGACTTGTTCGGAGTTTGAAATGTCGAAGCACGCTGTCGACAATTTATATTCCAAACTACAAGGAGTAGATCGACAATAGGATGATCGATAGAGTTAAATCGGTAACTGAAACTCCGAAACAAACAAGAGATTCGGAAAATTCAGAACTGTGCAAAATTGTTCAACAGCAAGATAGGTTCAGTATTAAATTCAGTTTGTATCAAATCTCAAGTAATCTACTTTATCAGATTCAAAATCAAAGAACTGATTGCATCTTCTCATAGAGGATAATTCAGAAAAGTAGATGATGAGTCTGATTATCTCACAATGAACTATCAACAAAAACATAGAATACTCATGCACTCAAAAATACTCACTGATCATTGATTAGAAAAATCTATTGCTCATCTCAAGAACTCAAACAGGGAATCAGCTACTTAGAATTCAAAAACAGATTGGTGAAAAATTGGCAGTGAAGAATTCTGGTGACTGAAATTGAGAATAAGCAGAATTGGTAATTGTGCTACAGGATTTCACATTTGTTTCAGGTACAAGAACTCATTCCCACACACATATGCAATATGATTCATCCAATTCCTTTTTCAGTAATCACCAGTGCCCACCAGAGTGTGATTCTGAACAATGACTAAGTTGCAATCCTAGAGCTTTTAGTGTATACAGAGTAATCAAGCCAATACAGAACAAGTTCTAGGTTCAAGTGAACAATTCAGAATTCAGACTAAATCAATCCAGTGTGCATCAAAAGAAAATAGATAATTGACAACAGTGTATCAGATCAGGAGTGTAAACAATAGAGAATAAGTGGAACAACTTACTACAAAGTACTGAATATTCTGAACAGATCTCAATAATAGACCAATAATTCACTATGATTAGCTACAGTACAAATGCCTTCTCTAAAAGAAAATAATCAAAGCAGTCTATTGACAACAACCAGCAATTCAAACTTTAGGTACTTTGAGTTGACAATATGATGCTAGATAGGAATAATTCGGAATCAGTAGAATTCACAGATGAATGGAACTTTATAGTTCAGATTGCTTTTTAGAAATGCAGAACCAACAATCACTTCTTAACTTGACAAAGAGATTAAGTTTGGGTACAGAACTTGTTGAAGAGCTTCGCTGATTTCTTACTTCAATTCTTTAGATTTGCACTTGTTCAAGTGATGAACTGAGAGTTCTGCTGATCCCTTGAAATGAATTTAGAGTAGGAAAACATAAAGATGATCTCAAGAATTAATTCAGACATTAAATTGAACTAGTTGAGAACAGACACTGTAAATTTTAGCTCAGCAGATCAGCTTCAACTTGACACTTGATGATGTTCAGTAGGACATCAGATCAATATTTGAAGAGCAAAAACAGAAGAGTGTAATACTTGGCAACACTGTACTAAAACAGAAGAAAGAAAACTACACCTTAGTTCCCTGAGAAAAATTGTGCACAGTGTGCTAATATATTTCTTCAGGCTGAACACGTTAGTGATGTAGTCAGACAAAAGACCAATTCAGAAAAACACCCAGGATTCACTGGAAGCACCCAAGAGAGGGCAAAAATTCATGAACTGTGTTTTCTTATAGAAAACAGTATGTAATCTGGTGTTGTGGCAGATCTGGTGATGATTTCCACATGATGATAGATCT
The DNA here is from genome assembly GCA_019279435.1 of Zizania palustris. NCBI lineage: Eukaryota > Viridiplantae > Streptophyta > Magnoliopsida > Poales > Poaceae > Zizania > Zizania palustris. The sequence goes on along the minus strand of JAAALK010000081.1, from coordinate 4,934,334 downwards.
TCCAGTGAAGCACAGCCATGGATAAGAATCAAGTTGAATCAAGGTTCCCAGAGAAGAATCAGCCAAAGAGAAATTCCTCAAACAAGTCAATTTTGTGCATACATGTAGAAGATCTGGTTGTTGTAGATGATCTGGGATGGCAGCTTCTAGTGTGTGCAAGATGATGAATAGGAAGAACCAAAAAGAAGTCTGGCGGCGCAAGCAAATCTCTATTGGATGGTAAAGTAATAGAGCTGGTTGACAAAATCTACAGTGCCTCATCAATACTGTAGCTCGTATAGAAACACAGCCAAAATTGCAACATCAAAAGAAAATAGAAAGACTTGCAAAGATTTAATCACGAGATGGACAAAAATTTCAGTGAAAGTAAATGTATGGCTCAAAGGAAGATTTCTGATTTTCTGAATTTTTGATCTCAAAGTTGCAGTCAACCCCTTAGGTGTAAGGCCCATTATATAGCCATACCCTAAGAGGCAACTTTACACAAGGATCCCTCAACTTTTCAGATTTACACATAAGGACATGGCACAATTTCAGAATTAGAAATCCTGAAAATTACTCTCCTAGACCTCTATTACTCTTTATTACAAATTGACTCAACTTTTTAATATATTTTCAGAATTGGAAAATCTTGAAAAAATACTAAAAATTTACACATTACTCTAAATTACTCAAAATAAAAAGACTTCTAATTATTGAAAATAAAACATTTAGAGATGCGATGGTTTTCAGCAAAAACCGACAAAGCCTCCCTGATCATCGACGATCGTCGTCAGTCCGCGAACCCGACTGCCAGCAAGTCTCTCCCGCTCTCGATCCCTCTAGCCGCCTTGTCACTTGAACTAGCTTCCCTTTCGCTGACTCAACCAACGCTTCATCTTGATCAAACTTCATCTCACGTCCTGCTCGATCTCCATACGTACATCTGAGTCCACTCTCAACTTCGATCGACACTTTCAACCATATGGCATTAGACTCCTCGTCTAACCCTGATCCATTCCCATCGACAGTTGACGAGTATCTCAAGCCTACACACACGAGACAAACACAAACACACACTCGTATCCAACATCCACACACAAACCCATGACAAAACCCCAGTCAATATCTCATCATACCCTTGAACCATAGTGACGACCCTCACTAGGTTCCTCAATCTCCCCCTTGATGAGTGCATTGACAACTCAAGATCAAAAGAAGTTTAAAACACAAATTCAACACACAAGTGACCATGAAAGCTCTAAAAAGAGCAAAAATAAGGAAACATGTCACTTGAAAAGGATGTATGATAGAGCAAAAGTTTCTCCAAAATCAAAAAAAGTTTATGAACTCTCCCCTTTGGCAATGCAGACATCAAGATAGCTCCATGAGTTGTGAGAGTAAAGTGTACATGCAATGCTTCCAGAATATGATTAAGTCTAATTACAGTACACACACTTCTTGTGCCTCACAAACTGTCCTAACCAACTGTATGACAAGCTTGAATGTTTATAATCTAAATATGAGTATGAGCAAGCATTTTGATGTTTAAGCAAATAAAAGCATCACTACTCAGACTAGCATACTAGATATGGCAAGGTAAGAGATACAAAAGCTAGTCAAAAACAAACTCGAAAAGCACATCCCACTACAAGGAGCTATAGCAAACTTGATATGCGAAGAAATTAAACTTTTTATTCGCAAGTCAACATTATGCTAACCGACCAAGCCAAGCCTAAGATAAACCATTGGAAGCTTAAGGCATTGATCATGGTATACACTTCAATGTCCCAATTCAAACCAAAGTGCAATGGTAAGCAGTCTAGAACAAAGTAGTGCGACTACGCAAACCCTCCTAGATCTTTTCAATTTTATCACAACATCAGTATTTTTTGTTTCATTTTCATCATTGTCATTTTTCATTTTTCAATTTTTCCATTTTTTTAATTTTTTAAGCATAACAGAATCAAGTTGCGTATGAGCATCCAAGTGAAAAAGGACAAAGCTATCAAGTAAGTAATGAATAGCAAAAGCACCCTAGCCTATTCATGCTAGTTTTCAGACTTAGTAGTGACCATTTTCAAATTTTCACAAAGAAAAGCCATGCTCAAAACATATAGATAGATGAATTCATTATAAGCATAATCAAACAAGAGTATAAGACAGAAATGTAAAGTGCACACTAAAGCATGTACATGTGAAAGCAATTAATCATATTTTAGAAGCATATGCAAAAGTACACAACTCCCCCTCACATGATGCCATAAGGATGACAAATGTCAAGTTCTCCCCTCAAAAATGCAAAATGAGAAGCATCGAGAGGCTTGGTGAAAATATTTGCAAGATGATTCTGGGTATCAACAAAACGCAATTCAATATCTCCTTTTTTATTGTGATCTCTTAAAAAATGATAACGCATGTCAATGTGTTTGGTCCTAGAATGTTGTACTGGGTTGTTTGCTAAGCTAATTGCACTTGTAGTATCACAAAACAATGGAACTCGTGAAAAATCCAATCCAAAGTCCCGCGAAGTAGAAACCATCCACAAAATATGTGCACAACAGCTAGCGGCCGCTACATATTCAGCCTCAGCTGTAGACTGAGCAACGCTAGATTGTTTGCGTGAAGACCAACACATAAGAGACGAACCCAGAAAATGACATGTCCCCAAAGTACTCTTACGATCAATACGGCATCCAGCAAAGTTAGCGTCATAAAAACCTCTCAAGCATAATGAAGATGAAGCAGAATACCAAATGCCAAATTCAAGAGTGTGCTTGAGGTACCTTAGAATGCGCTTGATAGCTTGATGATGTGAAGCCCTGGGAGAAGCCCGATAACGAGCGCACAGACACACAGCAAAGTGTATATCTGGCCTCGTAGCCATCAAGTAAAGAAGGGAGTCGATCATGTTGCGGTACCCCTTCTGGTCCACTTCTTCTCCGTCTTTATCTGGATCAAGTGCAACAGAAGTACCCATTGGGGTAGCAAGAGGTTTTGCATCTAACATGTCAAAGCGTTTTAGTAGGTCTTTTGTGTATTTCGTCTGATGGACAAATGTTCCTTGTTTGCTTTGCTTGATTTTTAAACCAAGGAAGAAAGTCAGCTCGCCCATCATCGACATCTCAAATTCCCTGCTCATGGATTCAGCAAACTTGGAGACAAGAGTATGAGATGAACCACCAAATATTATGTCATCAACATAAATCTAAACGAGTAAGAAATCTTTGCCATGCATTAGAGTGAACAAAGTCTTATCAACTGAGCACATTTTGTACCCGTGCTCAATCAAGAACGTTCTAAGGCGGTCATACCAGGCCCTCGGAGCTTGTTTGAGCCCATATAGAGCTTTGTGAAGTTTAAAGACTCTATGGGGGTACTTGGAATTTTCAAAGCCAGGAGGCTGCTTGACATACACATCCTCTCCTATGAAACCATTTAGGAAAGCGCTTTTTACATCCATTTGAAAGAGTTTAAAGCCACGCGAATATGAAAAAGCAAGCAAGATCCTAATGGCCTCAAGTCGAGCTACCGGTGCAAAAGTTTCTCCAAAATCAACCCCCTCGACTTGAGAATACACTTGAGCCACAATCCTAGCCTTGTTTATCACTATAGCCCTATCCTCCCCCTATTTGTTTTTGAAAATCCATTTTGTTCCAATGATATGAATGTTAGGTGGTGGATCAACGAGAATCCAAACTTGATTTCTATCAAAATTTTCAAGTTCCTCATGCATGGCGTTGATCCAACTCGCATCAGACAAAGCATGACTAACATCCAATGGTTCAAAATTTGCAACAAAAGCAGAATCAATGAAATGAGCATGAGATCGGGTTACTCGTTCATTTAGCTCGCCGATGATCTGTTCCGGAGGATGCATTCTTTGAATACGAAGCGGTGCTTCTCTCTGCGACAGAATCTCCCCCTCAACTCTTGTCGAAGTTTGCTCCAAACTCTTGGAAGTAGAATCTTCAGGTCTTCTTGTCGAAGTAGACGAAGCTTCTGGAGTTGTCGTAGAAGAATGTAGTGGTACAGCATTAAGACCTTCACCATCTGATGGTTCTTCTTCCTCAAAAAGTATTTCACTCATATCGTGCTCACTTGCAAGTTAAAAATCAGTACTAACACATGGAGAAGTCTCATCAAAAGATACATTATAAGATTCAACTATAGTGTTAGTTTCAAGATTGAAAACACGATAAGAGTGACCATGCAAAGAATAGCCCAAAAAGATCCCATCAGATGCACGTGATTCAAATTTGTCCAAATTTCCTCGCTTTAGGATGAAGCAACGGCATCCAAACACTCTGAAGTGAGTGACCTTGGGCTTCCTCCCAAAACGAAGTTCATAAGAAGTCACATTCAACAAAGAGCGCAAAAAGATCTTGTTGGAGATGTAGCATGCTATACTCATGGTTTCAGCCCAAAATTTTCTAGGAGTCCTATGCTCGTTGAGCATCGTCCTAGCCATCTCCACAAGTGTGCGATTTTTCCTCTCAACCACACCATTTTTTGAGGGACTCTAGGTGCAAAAAACTTATGTGCAATTCCATGTTCAAGGCAAAATTCTACAAAACAGCTATTCTTGAACTCGGTGTCATTGTCACTTTGAATTGCTTTCATTGCATCAGGGAGTTCATTGAATAGCCTCAATGCTAAGCTCCGAAAGTGTATGAACACTTCATCCTTGCTCACAAGAAAGAAAACCCAAGAGTAACAAGAGTAGTCGTCAACAACAACAAGAACGTACCACTTTCCGCCTAAAGAGCTTACCCGGGACGGACCAACAATATCCATGTGAAGAAGCTCATCGGGTCACTCAGTCATTACCATGTTTATGGGGGAATGCGAGGTGGCAACCATTTTTCTAAGATGACATGGAGCACAAATCAGGTTCTTCTCAATTTTGAGCTTGGGCAATCCTCGGATGAGTCCTAGGGCACTCAATTTCGCAAGAAGATCAAAACTCATGTGCCCTAGTCTCCTATGCCACATCCAAAGCTCAGAAGAAGGTTCAGCTAAAAGGCAATCAGAAGATTCAAATTACTCAGAGAAATCAGCTCCAAAAACTCTCCCTACTCTCAAGATTTTGCAAATGGAAGCTGTTGGACCGGAAACGGCGACCAGAGGGGGGGGTGAATGGGAGCTTTTAAAATTTCGGGCTAAAAACTTAGCCTTCGGTTCTGTTCAGTCTTCTGAGGAACAGGCTTCGAACACAACCTTCGAAGGTCTGGTTCGGAGGTACTTCGACACCTTCGAACACAGGCTTCGGAGTGGCAAAAGTTCGAAGCCAAGAAGACTTCGCTCCACTTACAACCCTCGAAAATCTACTCTGCTAAGTCAGTGCAGGCTCCGCACACGAGGTGCTACGAGCAGGCTTCGCACTTCACCCTTCGCAAGAGTGGACAGCCCTCTGAGGACTTCGACCAAGTACTTGGCGACAGCAACGGGTGCTGGGCTTCGTACCCGAAGGTCTACACGCACACGCAAATGGACTACGCTAAGGGCTTCGACACAGGAAGCACTACGGGAAAAGATCAGGGCTTCGCTAGTAAGCTGCGAGGTCTTGCCTCGTGTTACACAGAGCGACAGCACACTGACAAAACACACCTCGCACGAAAAACAACCTTCGCCACAACAGGCTTCGGTGGACTAAAAGCTAGCGAGGTATGCAACGCGAGCTCAAGCAAAAGCACAAGACAAACAGGGCTTCGCCGCTTGAACAAGGAACACTGAAAAAGAACTCAGGATGTATTCAATCGAAGTGTGGCTACAGGAGCTCAACAGTAAATACTCAAAGTGTTAATGTTACCTACCGAGCCCCCATATTTATAGCCCACGGATTCATCCTAAGGAAGTGACTACTTTACCCCTAGGGTTTACATCCATTTTGTCTCTACAGAACTAAGGGGTACAAAAGGTAGTCCACCTTTATTTTGGAGGCTTCTCTGTCAGCTGCAGAGGGGACAGTGTCAGCCTTTTTCAGAACAGACAGTGTCAGCCTTTACAGAGTTGACTTCTGGAACCTCCCTTCGCACGCGAGGGGTGCGGACGCTTCGGCGAGAAGCCTGCAGCCTGATGGCCTTCGCTCCGCCGAAGAAGACCTCCGATACAGTGACGGTTTTGAGCCGAAGCCGTCAAAGCCCTTGGGCCTTCGCACCACCACCTCCGGAGTGGATCACCACGGCTTCGCAGCTACTCCGAGCTCGAACACCGTCCGTCCGTGTACCGAAGCCATGCATGGCCGAAGCACCTCAAGTCAACCTCACTCCGAAGCCCACCTTCGGAGTACCACCCTTCGAAGTCCCTCCTTCGTCCAAGGCCTCCGCATGAAGCATTCCATGAGCACTCCGTCGCAGTGCCTCTTCCCGAGCACACTCCTCGACGAGCCTCACCCGGACCATGCCTTCGATGCGCCTCGACTTCTGAGACCTTCGTCGGGCCACCTTCGAGTGTCTCCCTCCGGAGCACACTTCGAACACCTTGCCTCCGCAGAGGACTTGTTCCACCAACTCCGAAGTCACTCCATTCGGAGTACCTTCGAAGTGCCTCACCTCCGAGGACTTTTGTCTCGGAGTACCTTCAGCCGGAGCCACGCTCCGCACTCTCTGCCTTCACCTGGCACGCCTCGACCCGAGGACCGACCCGGACCACCTTCGCAGCCACCGTGACGGAGCTCCCCGCTCCCTTGGCATCAAACCACCCGCTTGACCCAAGTTCACCTGGCTCGAACCCTGTCCGTCGCCTCCGAAGTCCCTGCGCACCACAGACAAACAGACAAGTGTATCCAGTACTCCGGAGACCTCTCCGGGTTAGCAACCTTCGGCACACACTCCGGTGTACCGCCCAAAGTACCGAAGCCATCGGTACGAACCCAGTCATCGCGTACTGTCGGACCCCTCCGACAGGTACACTCCGCTGCAACAGCTGCAGCAAGCAAACACCGAACACACTCCGGTGACACACCTCCGAACACCCTTCGGAGGTACCACCTCCGAAGCCCCTCCGGAGGTACCCTTCGAACAGAGGGTAAATAAACCTGTCAATCACTCATCACAAACACCGAAACCACCCTTGGTTTCTCAATCTCCCCCTTGATGAGTGCATTGACAACCAAATTGAAGTTCAAGTAAATGTAAAAATTTTCAGCACACAAGTGACCATTAAAAACTCAGAAAAGAGCCAAAGCATGTCACTTGATAAAAGAATTTTTCTCCCCCTTTGTGAAAGAGTAAAAGCCCCTTCGGCAAAACTCCCTTTGGATAAAAACTCCCCCTGAGTTGAGCAAATTTTTCTCCCCCTTTATGTCAAAAATCTCTCCCCCTTTAGAAATAATGCCTTCTTGCAGCAGAGAACATAGCAAAATCTCTCCCCCTTTGGCAATGCAAGCATCAAGGAGCAGTCAAAAGATGCAAAGCTTCGAAATGAATAGAATTGCAAGGACATATAATGCAAAAATATGCCAACATTAAAACGAATGATCATGTGCTCAGCTCAATTTAACAATCTGTGAAACAAGATGATGGCATGTGATTTTGTCATTTTGAAGTAAAAGCATCACCACTTAATCACAGCAGCTAGACATGTGAAGACAAGGACTGCGCAAAGCTAACAAGTTCTACCCTGGACAGACAAGTCTTGTTCAAAAAGGAGCTTTGAAAGCAAACTTGATGAGCAATTAATTAGTTGTTCTTTTCTTAAGGCCAGGGGTTATTTGTTTGTCCACCTTATACTTTCCAATCAGGCCAAGCCTAGGCATGAAAGCCATCTGAAGCTTAAGGCGGTGATTTTGGCATACACTACACTATCCCAGTTCAGACCAAAGTGCAATGGTAAGCAGGCTAGAATAGAGTAGTGCGACAAACAAACCCTCCTGGATCTTTTCATTTAAACCAGACCAATCATGGATTTTTGATTTTGATTCAGATGAATGAAATATTTTGATGAATATCCATGAATAATGAACACATTTTCAAGTTGCAAATTTTAGCATCCAAAGAACAGTGTCTTGCTGTCAAGTAGATAAAAGATAGCTAAAAGCAGTCCTGCCTAAACAAGCTAGATACATGATTTAGCAGTGAGCAAGTTTTGATTTTAGAAAATAAAACATCATGCACAATCAATGTTCCAGACATATTTCATAGAGCTGAGCTGTCATGATTTCTTTGAATTAAAAAGCGGGCATACAATAGCAAAAAATGTAAGTGCAATTCCACACATAATGAGCATATGCAAGACAATTAAAATCAGCTCCCCCTCACAAAATGCCGTAAGGGTGACAAATGCCAAGTTCCCCACGCAAGTAAGCAAATCTAGAAGCATCGAGGGGTTTTGTAAAAATGTCGGCAAGCTGGTGTTGGGTATCAACATATTGAAGTTCAATATCACCTTTCTCATTGTGATCTCTGAGAAAATGATACCGTACATCAATGTGTTTGGTTCTGGAGTGCTGAACCGGGTTGTTTGCAATACAAATGGCACTAGTGTTATCACAGAAAAGTGGAACACTCTTATAATCTAACCCGAAATCCCGCAAAGTGGAAACCATCCACAAAATCTGAGAGCAACAGCTAGCTGCAGCAACATATTCGGCCTCAGCCGTCGATTGTGCAACACTAGACTGTTTGCGGGAAGACCAGCAAACCAGAGACGTACCCAGAAAATGACAAGTACCAGAGGTACTCTTCCTATCAATTCTACACCCAGCAAAATCCGCATCAGAATAGCCTCTAAGACATAAAGATGAAGACGATGAATACCATATGCCAAATTCAAGGGTGTGTTTGAGATACCTTAAGATGCGCTTTACCGCTTGGCGGTGCGAAGCTCGTGGCGAAGCCTGAAAACGAGCGCACAGACACACTGCGAAGTGTATGTCCGGCCTCGTGGCAGTCAAGTAGAGGAGGGAGCCGATCATGCTCCGGAACTCCTTCTGATCTACAGCTTCTCCATCTTCGTCAGGGTCCAATGCTACAGATGTAGCCATTGGAGTGGCGAGGGGCTTCGCATCGGACATGTCGAATTTCTTGAGCAGGTCCTTGGTGTACTTTGTCTGGTGGACAAAAGTACCTTGTTTGCTTTGCTTGATTTGCAAACCAAGGAAAAAGGTGAGTTCACCCATCATCGACATTTCAAATTCCCTGCTCATGGTATCTGCAAACTCGGCAACTAAAGCATGAGAAGAGCCACCAAAGATGATATCATCCACATAAATCTGCACTAGGAGGAAATCTTTGCCATGCTTGAGAGTAAACAAAGTTTTATCAACAGAGCCCATTAAATACCCTCGCTCAAGCAGAAAAGACTTAAGTCTATCATACCAAGCCCGAGGGGCCTGCTTGAGTCCATAAAGAGCCTTATGAAGTTTAAGGACTTTATGTGGGTACTTGGGATTTTCAAAACCAGGGGGTTGTTTTACATAAACATCTTCACCTATGAAGCCATTAAGAAAAGCACTTTTGACATCCATTTGATAGAGTTTGAATCCTCGGGATGTCGCAAAGGCAAGCAAAATCCTAATGGCCTCAAGGCGAGCAACAGGTGCAAAAGTTTCAGTAAAATCAATCCCTTCTAGTTGAGAAAAGCCCTGAGCTACAAGTCTAGCCTTGTTTCTAACAATTGTTCCATCCTCCCCTTGTTTATTTTTGAAAATCCATTTTGTTCCTATGAAATGAACATTAGGTGGAGGATCAACTAAAGTCCAGACTTGGTTTCTTTCAAAATTCTCAAGTTCCTCATGCATGGCATTGATCCAACTAGAATCAGAAAGTGCATGACTAACATCTAAGGGCTCGAAAGAAGCAACAAAAGCAGCATTAGTAAAATGAGCGTGAGAACGTGTTACCCTTTGATCAAGCTCACCAATGATCTGCTCGGGAGGGTGCATCCTTTGGACATGATGTGGAGCCTCGCGGCGGGATGCAGTCTCCCCCTCAACTTGTGCGTTGGAGTGGTCCAAGATGACCGATGTTGAGGTAGTCGCTTCGGGACCTCGTGCCGAAGTAGTAGAAGCGGGGTCAGCTTCGGGGGTCGATGTCGAGGGTAGTAGGGGATCATCCTCGAATTCTCCGGGATCTTCGTCTTCAAATAAAGTCTGTTCCATGTCGTGTTCATTTGCCTGTTCAAAAGCAGAACTAACAGAGGGGGTTGATTCATCAAAAGTCACATCACATGACTCGATGACAGTGTTAGTTTCCAAGTTATAAACACGATAAGAATGACCATGAGTAGTATAACCCAAAAAGATCCCGTCAGAAGATCGCGACTCAAATTTATCCAAGTTACCACGTTTTAGGATAAAGCAGCGACAGCCAAAAACTCGAAGATGAGTAACCTTGGGCTGTCTCCCAAAACGCAGCTCATAAGATGTCAAGTTCAAAATTGAGCGCAAGAAAATTCGGTTTGAGATGTAACATGCTGTGTTCATGGCCTCAGCCCAGAATTTTCTAGGAGTCCTATGCTCATCAAGCATCGTCCTAGCCATCTCAACCAAAGTGCGGTTTTTTCCTCTCAACAACACCGTTCTGTTGAGGAACCCGCGGAGCAGAGAATTGATGTTCTATGCCATGCTCCATGCAAAAGTCAACAAAGAGACTATTTTTGAACTCGGTGCCATTATCGCTTCGAATGAATTTTAATGCACCAGGGAGTTCAGTGAACAGTCTCAAAGCCAAGCTCCGAAAGTGTGAAAACACTTCATCCTTGCTGGCAAGAAAGAAGACCCAAGAGTAGCGAGAGAAATCGTCGACAATAACGAGTACATACCACTTGCCGCCTAAAGAACTAACCCGAGAAGGACCTACAGTGTCCATATGGAGAAGTTCTCCGGGCTGTTCAGTCATCACTGTGGTGACTGGCGAATGCGAAGCGGCAATCATTTTACCATGTCGACAAGGAGCGCAAACTAAATTCTTCTCAAACTTGAGCTTGGGCAATCCTCGGATCAAACCTAGGGCGCTCAGACGAGCGAGCAATTCAAAGCTCATATGCCCTAGTCTCCTATGCCACTTCCAAAGCTCAGAAGTCGAATGTGCAACAAGGCAATGAGAAGAACCAGACGACTCTGAAAAGTCAGCTCCAAAAACTCTCCCAACCCTAAAGATCTTACACACCACAACGCCATCAGATTTGAGCACTTGCGAAGTATCGCGATGAAATCGCACTTCGAAGCCCTCATCAAGCAACTGAGATACAGATAGCAAATTGTATCCCAGATTTTCAACCAAAGCAACATCTTTGAGAGTGAAGTTTGCGTTAATTCTTACCACACCTTTACCTTTCACTCTACTCCTTCGATTGTTTCCGAAGGTGATATGTTCCCTTTGCTTGGTTGTTGTGAGGCTGGAGAACCAATTTGCATCTCCGGTCATGTGGCGCGAACAACCGGAGTCCATGATCCACGTGCCCTCCAAGCCTCGACCTGTCGCCTACACATGATAAGAACGCCTCGATCGCTCAGTGCTGGGGTGAGTAAAATAATGACGAGGCATCCAGCACTGAGTGACACGAGTAGTAGGCACAGTAAAAGTAGACGGTCTACGCACATAAAAATCAGAATGATGCAAAGTGCGAGGTCTACCTACATGCAAAGAACGCAAAGCATGTCGAGGTCTCCTACTCTGACGAGGTACAAAGCTACTCGCCCGAGGTCTACCACCATATGGAACATGGTGAACACCTCGAGGAGCAAAACCTCTCCGAGAAGCACGAGGAGCCTCAAAAACAGGACGAGAGTAATACTCAGACTCATGCATACCTAAAGATGGGTAACGCATGTCCTGATAGCTCATCGCCTGTGCACGTCGCTCATCCTTGATGCGACGGAAACAGAAACCAATCAAATGACCCGCCCTCTGACAATAAGAACAATGAAACACTCTCCTAGGGGCACTCTCATGGGTCACAGGAGCAACTCTCACAGGCTCCTTGGGTTTCTTTACAGTGGTTTTCTTGGGAGGATTTTTCTTGACAGGAGGTGTGGCTTTCTTTGGTGGATGGGTAGGCTTTTTGGCTGGAGGGGTGTCCAACAGAGCTCTCTCTTTCTCTAGGGTGGTGGGAGAGGTGAAAACAGTTTTGGTCTTACTGTCTGAAGCTATCCTCTCAAAACCCAAACCTAGAGCTACCCCGGCTCTATCAGCACACATCTTGGTCTTGGCCAAGAGCAAATCCATCCTACCCTTCCCTTCAGTGCATTTATTCACCACAGAAAGAAGGTATTCATTTTCGGACATGAGGTTTTCAGCCCGCTCTCTAACAGTGCCTAGCTGGTCCTTAAGGGTAATGCAAGTGTCACAAACAGGTTGCACATCCTTAGAACTACCGGCCCTCTCCAATCTAGCCTCTAGATCATGAACATGCTTATCACGTAAATTAATGCTATCGCGCAATAAAGAGCAGTTCATACAATCAATAATTTCATGAGGTCTAGAATCCACCTCCAAAAGCTGCTTCTGTGCAGTCTCAAGCTCAGAAAGAGTTTGAGCATGAACAGAACGCAACTGAGCAAGCTCACTCATGACAACAGAACATGATTCACATTCAGCATCATCAAATTTAGACTTAAGCATGGCATATTCAGTAGACATATTTTCTAGCCTAAGTCTAAGGTCTTTTCTTTCTCTGGCGGCTTGCACAAGTAATCTATCCTGACCAAGCACTACTTCATTCAGCTCATCTAATTTAATTAGAAGCTGGTCAGATGATAGGTTTACCTCAGATGAGTCAAGCTCATCGCCGCTGTGATCGCTGTCGGCCATGAAGCAAAGGCCGGTGAAGTCACGTCCCTTCTTGTCCTTCTTGTCCTCCTTCCTTGGGGACTCCTCCTCCTCAGAGCTCGACTCCTCAGTTGAGGAAGTGTCGATGTCGCTGAGAGCAGCAACAAAGGCTCTGGAAGCGGCCTTGGCTACTTTCTTAGCCATCTTGCCGCGCTTGCCCTTCACAAAGGGCTTCCTCTCCTTTTTGTGGAATTTGGGGCGGTCACTCTCATCTCTCTTTTTGACCTTGGGGCAATTGGCCTTGATGTGAGAAGTGTCGCCACATTCATAGCAGCCACTAAAACCACTTCTCCGCTGATCCCGTCTCTCATGATGAAAGCGGGTGAACCTCCGGGCAATGAGAGCAAGCTCATCATCAGCTAGAGTGTCCACCTGCTCCTTTGTGACGGAGACCAGGGAGGACAAAGCAAAACCATCTGCAAGAACACAAGTGCCTGATGTGCTTGGTTCTGCAGTGGTGCCACGGCTAGTGCTAGAAACCAATGCCAATGGCTGTGGCAAAGAGCTTCTGTGCACTGCAAGAGATGCCTTGGCAATCTCTGTGGACTTCAGCTTGCTAAAAAGTTCATCACAGGTTAGAGTGTCATAGCCTGTGGACTCCTCAATGCTGGATATCTTCACCTCCCATATGCTACGGTCAAGAGCATAGAGAAGCTTGATAGCCCTATCATGATCACTGTAAGCAAGCGTCCCGTTGGATCGCAAGTTACTCACTATAGCATCAAAGCGCGAAAACATGGCATCTATAGATTCACCAGGTGCCTGCACAAACAGCTGATACTGTTGGTTGTAGGTGCTTTGGCGCCTGGCCTTAATCTGAGTAGAGCCCTCATGATAAATAGTGAGCGTTGTCCAAATCTCCCTAGCAGTCCTAAGGTGCTGCACCCTATCAAACTCACTCCGACTCAAACCAATGAACAGTATGTTTCTTGCCTTCGAGTTGGCAATATATTGATCTTTTTCGGTTTGAGTGGTGCGGGTATCAGGGATGGAGTATTGTGAGTCCACAATCTCCCAAATTGCATTTCCTTGGCTTAACAAGTAAGCCTCCATGCGCACCTTCCAGTATGCAAAATCTGTCCCATCGAACAGAGGAATTTTACTGCCTCTATCCATGTCGCCAACAGATCACAAAACCGGTTAAGGTCAACTGGTGATCTTAACCCGCTCTGATACCAATTGTTGGACCGGAAACGGCGACCAGAGGGGGGGGTGAATGGGAGCTTTTAAAATTTCGGGCTAAAAACTTAGCCTTCGGTTCTGTTCAGTCTTCTGAGGAACAGGCTTCGAACACAACCTTCGAAGGTCTGGTTCGGAGGTACTTCGACACCTTCGAACACAGGCTTCGGAGTGGCAAAAGTTCGAAGCCAAGAAGACTTCGCTCCACTTACAACCCTCGAAAATCTACTCTGCTAAGTCAGTGCAGGCTCCGCACACGAGGTGCTACGAGCAGGCTTCGCACTTCACCCTTCGCAAGAGTGGACAGCCCTCTGAGGACTTCGACCAAGTACTTGGCGACAGCAACGGGTGCTGGGCTTCGTACCCGAAGGTCTACACGCACACGCAAATGGACTACGCTAAGGGCTTCGACACAGGAAGCACTACGGGAAAAGATCAGGGCTTCGCTAGTAAGCTGCGAGGTCTTGCCTCGTGTTACACAGAGCGACAGCACACTGACAAAACACACCTCGCACGAAAAACAACCTTCGCCACAACAGGCTTCGGTGGACTAAAAGCTAGCGAGGTATGCAACGCGAGCTCAAGCAAAAGCACAAGACAAACAGGGCTTCGCCGCTTGAACAAGGAACACTGAAAAAGAACTCAGGATGTATTCAATCGAAGTGTGGCTACAGGAGCTCAACAGTAAATACTCAAAGTGTTAAATGTTACCTACCGAGCCCCCATATTTATAGCCCACGGATTCATCCTAAGGAAGTGACTACTTTACCCCTAGGGTTTACATCCATTTTGTCTCTACAGAACTAAGGGGTACAAAAGGTAGTCCACCTTTATTTTGGAGGCTTCTCTGTCAGCTGCAGAGGGGACAGTGTCAGCCTTTTTCAGAACAGACAGTGTCAGCCTTTACAGAGTTGACTTCTGGAACCTCCCTTCGCACGCGAGGGGTGCGGACGCTTCGGCGAGAAGCCTGCAGCCTGATGGCCTTCGCTCCGCCGAAGAAGACCTCCGATACAGTGACGGTTTTGAGCCGAAGCCGTCAAAGCCCTTGGGCCTTCGCACCACCACCTCCGGAGTGGATCACCACGGCTTCGCAGCTACTCCGAGCTCGAACACCGTCCGTCCGTGTACCGAAGCCATGCATGGCCGAAGCACCTCAAGTCAACCTCACTCCGAAGCCCACCTTCGGAGTACCACCCTTCGAAGTCCCTCCTTCGTCCAAGGCCTCCGCATGAAGCATTCCATGAGCACTCCGTCGCAGTGCCTCTTCCCGAGCACACTCCTCGACGAGCCTCACCCGGACCATGCCTTCGATGCGCCTCGACTTCTGAGACCTTCGTCGGGCCACCTTCGAGTGTCTCCCTCCGGAGCACACTTCGAACACCTTGCCTCCGCAGAGGACTTGTTCCACCAACTCCGAAGTCACTCCATTCGGAGTACCTTCGAAGTGCCTCACCTCCGAGGACTTTTGTCTCGGAGTACCTTCAGCCGGAGCCACGCTCCGCACTCTCTGCCTTCACCTGGCACGCCTCGACCCGAGGACCGACCCGGACCACCTTCGCAGCCACCGTGACGGAGCTCCCCGCTCCCTTGGCATCAAACCACCCGCTTGACCCAAGTTCACCTGGCTCGAACCCTGTCCGTCGCCTCCGAAGTCCCTGCGCACCACAGACAAACAGACAAGTGTATCCAGTACTCCGGAGACCTCTCCGGGTTAGCAACCTTCGGCACACACTCCGGTGTACCGCCCAAAGTACCGAAGCCATCGGTACGAACCCAGTCATCGCGTACTGTCGGACCCCTCCGACAGGTACACTCCGCTGCAACAGCTGCAGCAAGCAAACACCGAACACACTCCGGTGACACACCTCCGAACACCCTTCGGAGGTACCACCTCCGAAGCCCCTCCGGAGGTACCCTTCGAACAGAGGGTAAATAAACCTGTCAATCACTCATCACAAACACCGAAACCACCCTTGGTTTCTCAGAAGCGTCAGAAGAATCAATCACATGAGAGGCATCACGACCAAAGTGAACCTCAAAGCCCTCATCAAGAAATTGTGAGACAGAAAGTA
This sequence comes from Zizania palustris, assembly GCA_019279435.1. Taxonomy (NCBI): domain Eukaryota; kingdom Viridiplantae; phylum Streptophyta; class Magnoliopsida; order Poales; family Poaceae; genus Zizania; species Zizania palustris. The sequence continues at coordinate 4,918,331 of JAAALK010000081.1, read as the reverse complement.
AATTGTACCCTAAGTCCTCAACCAAAGCAACATTAGTGAGAGAGAAATTTTCATTAATTTTAATGGAATTTTTGTAAACATGCCATTACAATTTTCCGTAATTTGAAAAATGCCACTGTCAGTGACTGTGGTAGGTCCCATCTGTCAGTGACACGCCGATGGCATATTTCAAAACCGTGAAAATTGTAATGGCATGGAAAAATTTGGCCCAATTTTAATCATACCTTGGCCTTTCACTCTACTTTTGCGATTGTTTCCAAATGTGATGCTTTCTCGATGCTTGGCTAAGGTGAAGCTGGAGAACCATGATAACTTTTCGGTCATGTGGTGCAAACACCCGAAATCAATGATCCACTTGTCCTCCAGCCTTCCACGCCTCCCCTAAGTAGAGATGGAAGATCTCGAGTACTCAGTGCTGGGTTTAGAAATAAGGTGCCTTGGTATCCAGCACTAAACTACTCGAGAGTTAGGAAAAACAAGAGACTATGTAGGATGAGAGTCATACTGAACATGAGGTCTTCTTGCAAAGTGTTGAGGTCTCCTAAAATGGTTTGGACCAAAACGCCTACGTGGTCTATCATCATACGAAGCATGATATAAACCATGATGGGCATAGCCACTCATATAACTATGTGGAATCTCATAATCAGAATAAGTATGATAACCATAATCATGCAAATCAAATGAAGATTAATCATGAAAGTTTAAAGCATGAGCACGACGTTCAACTTTCATACATCGATAGCAAAAATCAATCAAGTGACCTACATGATGACAGTAAGAGCAATGAAAAACTTTCTTGTTTGTAGGTTTATAGGTTTCTGGTGCAAACCTCATAGTTTTTCTAGGTTTTTGCTTGGAGTCTGTCTTGGGTGGTGGAATGATTATCCTTTTAGGTTGGGTAGGATTTTTGGCTTTCTGAGGTGTGTCTAACTGGGCTCTCTCTTTCTCAAGGGTAGTAGGTAGAGTGAACACAGTTTGGCTTGGGGTATTTGATGAAGTTCTCTCATAATCTAACCCAAGAGCTAACCATGCCCTGTCAGCACACATTTTTGTTTTATCCAAAAGAAAATTCAGTTTGCCCTTCCCTTCAGTGCATTTGTCTACCATGGAAAGAAGAAAATCATTCTCACATTTAAGTTTTTCTACTTGCTCTCTAGCGAAGTTGAGTTGGTACTTCAGGATGATGCAGGTGGAACATGATGGATGCACATCCTTAAAACACTCAACACTCTCCAATCTAGCCTTAAGCTCATCAATATGCTTATCTCTCATATTAATGCTCTCAACAAGTAAAGAACAATTCAAGCATTTATTGATGACACAAGGACTAGAATCCACCTCCAAGAGTTGCTTCTGAACATTTTCAAGTTTTTCAAGGTTTTGTGCATGAATCAGACGCAACTGAGCAAGTTCATCCATAACAACAAGACATGACTCACATTCAGCAATTTCAGACTTAGACTTCAACAAAGCAGGTTCAGTAGAAAGCCTTTCGTTCTTTAGCAGCAAGTTTGAACAGTCTATCTTGTGAAATAATTACATCATGTAATTCATCATTTTGAACAAGTAACTGGTCAAGTGATAGACTAACCTCAGATGAGTCAAGCTCATCGCTATTGTTCTTGTTATTGGCCATGAAGCAGAGGTCGTTGAAGTCCTTCATCTTTTCCTTCTATTCTTCACTCTTGCATGGTTCTTCTTCATCAGAGCTTGGTTCTTCACTCGAGGTGTTGTCGATGTCACTAAGTGCATCCACGAAAGCTCTAGCCATTCTTTTTTCTACTTTTCCTCTTTTGCCTTCAAAGAAGGGTTTTTTGTCTCTTTTCTGGTATTTGTGTTCATGTTCATTCTTTGCTTTCAGTTTTGGGTAATTATCTTTGATATGATTAAGATCAGCGCACTCAAAACATCATCGAGAGCCTCCTCTCCTTTGATCTCTTCTATCATTGTAGAATCTAGTGAACGTTTTGACTATAAGAGCAAGCTCTTCATCATCCAATGTGTCCACTTGTTCTTTTGTGATAGAGACCAAAGAAGACAAGGCAAAACCTCCAGACAAAGCACAAACTCCAGACAAACTACCTCCAGATGAGGTGCCACTGCTAGAACTAGAAACTAGTGCCATGGATTGTGGCAAAGAGTTCCCAATTCCAGAACGAGATGCCTTGGCGATCTTGGTGGACTTAAGCTTACTAAAAATTTCATCGCAAGTCAAAGTATCAAAGCTCATGGACTCTTCAATGCTTGAGATCTTTACTTCCCATATGCTACAATCAAGAGCATAGAGAAGTTTGATCGCCCTGTCATGATCCGAGTAAGCTAACGTCCCAATGGAGCGCAAGTTACTAACAATTCCATCAAATCATGCAAATATGGCATCTACAGATTCGTCAGGGCCTTGCACAAACATTTGGTATTCTTGTTTATAAGTGCTCTGCCTCCTAGCCTTAATCTGAGAAGTGCCCTCATGAAATGTTCTCAAAGTTGCCCAGATCTCACATGTAGTTCTAAGGTGCTGGACCCTATCAAACTCATTGCGACTCAGACTGATTAATAGTATGTTTCTAGCCTTGCTATTACAATCGTACTGTAACTTCTCAGTCTCTGACGTGCTAGTTTCAGGGATCACATATTGGGATCAACAATGTCCCAAATGGCACTTCCTTGGCTCAATAAATAAGCCTCCATGCGCACCTTCCAATAAGCATAGTCTTGACCATCGAACATTGGTATCTTAGAGTTCTTGTCTATGTCGCCACAAGGATCACAAACCGGTTAAGGACAACTGGTGATCTAACCTGCTCTGATACCAATTGTGGGATCAGAATGACGACTAGAGGAGGGGTGAATATGCGCCTCGACAAATTCTCGTGAATTAGATGGCCTTTTCAAATCATCCAACGCACCTCCAAAATTTCAAATTCAAATCTAAACCAACCAGTATGAATCAAAGCAATAAAATCTATTCAAATTCAGAATTCAGTCTTGTTCAGAGTTTGAAATGTCGAAGCACACTATCGACAATTTATATTCTGAACTACAAGGAGTAGATCGACAATAGGATTATCGACAGAGTTAAATCGGCAACTAAAACTCCGAAACAAACAAGAGATTCAAAAAATTCAGAACTGTGCAAAATTGTTCAACAGCAAGATAGGTTCAGTATTCAATTCAGTTTGTATAAAATCTCAAGTAATCTACTTTATCAGATTCAAATATAGAGAACTGATTGCATCTTCTCATAGACGATAATTCAAAAAAGTAGATGATGAGTCTGATTATCTCACAATGAACTATCAACAAAAACATAGAATACTCATGCACTCAAAAATGCTCACTGATCATTGATTAGAAAAATCTATTGCTCATCTCAAGAACTCAAACAGGGAATCAGCTACTTAGAATTCAAAAACAGATTGGTGAAAAATTGGCAGTGAAGAATTCTGGTGACTGAAATTGAGAATAAGCAGAATTGGTAATTGTGCTACAGGATTTTACATTTGTTTCAGGTACAAGAACTCATTCCCACACACATATACAATATGATTCATCCAATTCCTTTTTCAGTAATCACCGGTGCCCAGCAGAGTGTGATTCTGAACAATGACTAAGTTGCAATCCTAGAGCTTTTAGTGTACATGGAGTAATCAAGCCAATACAGAACAAGTTCTAGGTTCAAGTGAACAATACAGAATTCAGATTAAATCAATCCAGTGTGCATCAAAAGAAAATAGATAACTGACAACACTGTATTAGATCAGGAGTGTAAACAATAGAGAATAACTGGAAAAACTGACTACAAAGTTCTGAATATTCTGAACAGATCTCAATAACAGACCAATAATTCACTATGATTAGCTACAGTACAAATGCCTTCTCTGAAAGAAAATAATCAAAGCAGTCTATTGACAACAACCAGCAATTCAAACTTTAGGTACTTTGAGTTGACAATATGATGCTAGATAGGAATAATTCAGAATCAGTAGAATTCACAGATGAATGGAACTTTATAGTTTAGATTGCTTTTCAGAAATGTAGAACCAACAAACACTTCTTAACTTGACAAAGAGATTATGTTTGGGTACAGTACCTATTGAAGAGCTTATCTGATTTCCTACTTCAATTCTTCAGATTTGAACTTGTTCAAGTGATGAACTGAGAGTTTTGCTGATCCATTGAAATGAATTCAGAGCAGGAAAACATAAAGATGATCTCAAGAATTAATTCAGACATTAAATTGAACCCGTTCAGAATAGACACTGTAAATTTTATCTCAGCAGATCAGCTTCAACTTGACACTTCATGATGTTCAGTATGTGCACAGTGTGCTAATATATTTCTTCAGGATGAACACGTTAGTGATGTAGTCAAACAAAAGACCAATTCAAAAAAACACCCAGGATTCACTGGAAGCACCCAAGAGACGGCAAAAATTCATGAACTATGTTTTCTTATAGAAAATAGTATGTAATCTGGTGTTGTGGCAGATCTGGTGATGATTTCCACATGATGATAGATCTTCTAGTGAAGCACAGCCATGGATAAGAATCAAGTTGAATCAAGGTTCCTAGAGAAGAATCAGCCAAAGAGAAATTCCTCAAACAAGTCGATTATGTGCATACCTGTAGAAGATCTGGTTGCTGTAGATGATCTGGGACGACAGCTTCTAGTGTGTGCAAGATGATGAACAGGACGAACCAAAAAGAAGTCTGACGGCGCAAGCAAATCTCTGTTGAATGGTAAAGTAATATAGCTGGTTGACAAAAATTACCGTGCCTCATCCATACTGTAGCTCGTATAGAAACACAGCCAAAATTGCAACATCAAAAGCAAATAGAAAGACTTGCAAAGATTTAATCACGAGATGGACAAAAATGTCAGTGAAAGTAAATGCATGGCTCAAAGGAAGATTTCTGATTTTCACAATTTTTGATCTCAAAGTGGCAGCCAACCCCTTAGGTGTAAGGCCCATTATATAGCCATACCCTAAGAGGCAACTTTACACAAGGATCCCTCAACTTTTCAGATTTACACATAAGGACATGACACAATTTCAGAATTAGAAATCCTGAAAATTAAAACCTCTATTACTCTTTATTACAAATTGACTCTACTTTTTAATATATTTTCAGAATTGTAAAATCCTAAAAAATACTAAAAATTTACACATTACTCTAAATTACTCAAAATAAAAAGACTTCTAATTATTGAAAATAAAACATTTCGAGATGCGACGGTTTTCAGCAAAAATCGACAAAGCCTCCCTGATCGTCGACGATCGTCGTCAGTCCACGAACCCGACTGCGAGCAAGTCTCTCCCGCTCTCGATCCCTTGAGCCACCTTGTCAGTTGAACTGTCTTCCCTTTCGCTGACTCAACCGATGCTTCGTCTTGATCAAACTTCATCTCACGTCCTGCTCGATCTCCATGCGTACATCTAAGTCCACTCAACTTCGACTGACACCCTCGACCATCTAGCATTAGACTCCCCGTCTAACCCTGATCCATTGCCATCGATAGTTGATGAGTATCTCAAGCCTGCACACACGAGACAATACACAAACACACACTCGTATCCAACATCCACACACAAACCCATGACAAAACCCCAGTCAATCACTCATCATACCCTTGAACCATAGTGACGACCCTCACTAGGTTCCTCAATCTGATACCCTAGAGACCTTTCTGGGTATGACATCCTCTGGTACACACTTCGATGTACACCCCAAAATACCAACTCCTTCGGTACAACCTTCAAATTGTATATTGCCGGACCCCTCCGACAGATATACCTCGCTGCGAACTTGTGCAGCTAGCAAACACCAAACCCTTCGGTGAACACACTTCGGAACCCATTCGGAGGGACCCCTTCACCTAGAAGGAAATCTATCAATCACTCATCATAGACTGAAACCAAGGGACATCTCAACTTGGTTTCTCAAGTATCCTCACGGCTGCATCAGATTGATCTCTTGAGGTGAACGTTGAAATAATATGATCACTGGTTGTTCTTAGTATATTAGCTAGGTCAAAGGTTGCATTAGTTTAATTTGATCTCTTAGATTGATGTGATCTAGGTGTGATAGTTTGAGGCTTCATCGGTTAGGTCCGACATCTCTTACTATTGTATCTTTTTCATGTTGTATGTCGTTCATCTAAATAAAGCATGCCCAATACATTGATATATTATTAAGATCATCATGACTAGCTACTGTCTTGGTTAGGTCTGATCTAGTTATTGTGATGATTTTCATGATATAGACATGTTATCTGGTACGTTTTATTTATCTCTGTCGAAGTACAAGCCGACGGGTTATCTTCAATTCTACGCCACATCTTATAAGTCATCGAAAAAGCACTCATCGTCCTATGTGATAAGTCATTCATCTTATCAGCCGATGGCATGCTCACTCGATTGCTTCATCCCAGGTCATCAGCCTTATGGCCGATCGACATGATATTCCACGAATATCCTATCCTCGACGTGGTCATCGGCTCGATAGACGATAGGCCATGCTACTAATGTCATATTTTTTGTTCTCTTATTAGTTGCAGGGTCAAACTGATTGGCATATATTGAACCCTTTTTCTAAGAATGTAGGACCTGCACTAGAGTGAAGCAGATCTCCCAGGCAACGCATGTGTCAAAGTGTGACCAAAAAACACACCAACAGGCACCCATGATTAGTCCAGTGTCATGTGCGGGGGTAGTAGGAGCTCCGATGAAGGGGGAAGCGCCTTCTTTGGCCCAAAACTGTGCCTCGGACGTGTCCATGCCATGCATGAGGGGTCCACCCATGCCGTTGATGAAGGGGGCATCGGTCACACTGTTGATGTAGATGTCACGCTGGGGTGTGCCCATGCCAGGCGCAGGGCCAGTCAGGCCGACGCCCATGGAGACCCTACCAAAGGTAGGCCCACAAAGGGAATCAGTGATGGAGAGTGGGGAACTATATTTTGTGTATGGGAACAGATGCAGTGGTGGGGATGACGCCTAGTAGGGACAGCGCCGCCGAGCTATACCCCAGCATGATATATGGGAAATTCGATGGCATGGAGATCACCGGAGCCAGGCACAGTTGTGCCTCGATGGTCACTAGACACGCCGACATGCCAGCAACTATTTGTGCCAATTCTTCCACGACCTTGATCAAGGGATCGTTCGTCGAGGTAGATGGGGTGGTCGTCGCCATTTTTTGCTGAATGTTGTCCTCGAAACTCGGCATCTCTATTACCAGATTGGTAGAGCATATCTTCCGGGCATAGTGGTTGTGGAGGTTGTAAGGGTGATGTGCCGATGACCGGTTGCTAGGCCGCCGGCAGCGTGTGGGCACCGTGGCATCATGGCGAAGGGCAGGCGAGAGGGGAGGGTTTGGAGGAAACCAAGCAACGAATCTATTGCTCGGCTTGTTTTATTTTATGACCTATTTATATCCCCTAGCAACTATCTAATCGAAGATCTTCTCTAAACATGAAATATCTAAATTAAAGGAACAAATCTAGCCTTAACTTTGGCCCCTAATTGGGCCTACGCTTCTCATAGTGTAGGTCGGTCCTAACGGAAACCTTTGTCGAAGTTTAGCAAATTGTCAAATTATGGCAGCCACCAAATTGTCTGTATGTTTGTGTAGCAAAAATCATGTTTACTATGATTTTGGGCGAGAGATTTGCTATTTTGACACTCTAAAGAAGTGGCTTCGCATTTTTGACATCTGGACCCACTTTCATTAACTCAGATGGTCCTACATATCAGCCTCAGAATGTCATTATAAACAAAGTGCACATCTTTAAAGTATCAAAATAGCAATTTTTTTGACTTTGGGCAATGATATGTACCAAAAAGATATCACAGACTCTTATCTTTGCTCTTTTAATTTTTTTTGGCCATCTCAACCTAGTGGCTTCAGTTATGCGTAGGAGTGGCTTGAGCTGTGGCTCTCCTACATGCATACTGCTTTTTACGAGACAACGAGTCCGAGACCACTGAGCATTGTAATTTCTCTGGGGAGTTACTGGTTGGGGGTAGGGGTGAAAGTGGTTCGGATAGTTTCCGACCATATCCGGAAAAACGGATTCGGATTTGGATTTTTTTGATTCGGATACGGATACGGATTCAGATTTGAATTTTTTTTCGGATACAGAAACGGATATGATATGTTTGATATCCGTAGGATTCGGATAAGGATTCGGATAATCCGGATAGTTCTTATTCAGATATCCGGTCCATTAAAAATATAGGCCCAGTGGCCACACTGCAGGCCTGCAGCACGCCCACGGCTCACATGGCAGGCCCGCATCACGTAAAAGGCCTGACAGTTACAGGACTTACACGGCAACCATGGCCCAAGGAGTTTGAAATAAAAAATCTTCTTTATTTTTTTAAAAAAACATTTTTTTAAAAAAAATAAAGAATATTTTTTAAAAAAATATATTTTTTTAAAAATGGGATAAATTTCTATAATTTTAAACGGAGAAAAATTTTTAATAGATAAAAAGATTTTTTTTAGTTCTTTCAATTTAAATTTTAGAAACACAATGAATTAACGAAAAAGAGCAAATTGACATATAACAATATCCAAATTTTCCATAAATTAATATATGTTGTATTTTAATTATAGAAAAAGTTTAAACAAAGATTTAACTATTAATTTGTTTTTAAACCTAACACATTTTTTCTTAACATTCTAATTTGTTACTTTCAAATCTCCATCTTTCTTAACATCATACATGCAAACTTTATCAAAATAATTTTAAATTTTTATCACAGCGTCTATGTATCGTATGATGATACCATGAGACGTATCGTATTTTTCAGACTTAATTTGAATTTTTTAGAATTAAAATTTCGTTAAGTTCTATGTTGTCCATCGAGTGTCGTAACATTTGTTTAAAAAAATATCTTTCAATTTAGTGGATACTGAATTAAAATAGACTCACATGCATGAATATGATTTTTCTAGAATTTTTAGTTCATTATTTCATGTATTTGTAGTTCAAATTTGATAAATTTCAATATAAATCAAAGAAACATACATAATGAATTAAAAATAGCAAACTTATGTATAAAAATGTGATTTTTTATAAGATTAGATATGTTGTATTTTAATCGTAGAAAAAAATCAAGTTTAAACGAAGATTTAACTATTGATTTGCTTTTAAACCTATCACATTCCTTCTTAGCATTCTAATTCATTACTCTCAAATCTCCATCTTTCTTAACATCGTAGATGCAAACTTTGTCAAAATAATTTTAAATTTTAACACAACATCTATGTATCGTATGATGATACCATGAGACGTATCGTATTTTTCAGACTTGATTTGAATTTTTTAGAATTAAAATTTGATTAAGCTCTATGTTGTCCATCGAGTGTCGTAACATTTTTTTAAAAAAAATCTTTCAATTTAGTGGATACTGACTTAAAATAGACTCACATGTATTCATATATAGGGTAATGATATTGATGGAGACCATGATGAGGGACTAGGGGATGACATGGATGTTTTCGATGAGGTCGCGTCTATTGAATGAACTTTTCATCTGTTTTAATTTTTCTTGCATATTATTATGTAGAAACTACAAAGTATGTGGACTATGACTCCATGCCGTATGCGTGGTGCACTTTTATGTGAACTAATACTCTATTTGTGGTGGTTTGTGTGATGTCAGTTTTTATGTGAACTATTACTCTATTTGTTGACTGGTGATTTGTGTGGCATGCACTTTTATGTGAACTCTATTTGTTATGATTTGTGTAATGTGAACTTGTATGTTGATTTTCATATTCGTAATGATTCATGTGATGTTAATTATTACTTGTCAATTTGTCATTTGTGTATTGTGAATTGTGATTATGAATAAATAAATATATTATTGATATTCGGTAAGTATTCGTAACCGTATTCGTATTCAATTCGTATCCATTCTGTATTCATATTCGATGATATCCGACTCTGTATCCGTATCTGGATTATCCGAATCCGAATTCGAATCTGAAAAAATATATGAAAAAGGATATGATATTAGTGATGTCCGTATCCGATCCGTTTTCACCCCTAGTTGAGGGGACCGGGGAGGTGGGGAGCGGTTTTGCTGTCACAGAGCTTCTTATATTCCTCATAAAGAAGTATATACTAGCACTAAATAAAAAAATGAACTATATACTGATACTAAAAAAAGTATATACTCCTGCTATGTAAAAACAGAGTATACGCTATAGCTATGTAAAAAATGTATATACTTTCAATGGAGGATGTCGTATATATACTACTACGCATACAAGAAATAATATGATCATTCATCTGATATACCTCATTGCTACAGAATACACTGCTCCATCTATCGTTGAAATCACACTACTTGTCCCTCATATTTCTTTCTGACGATTCGTACACGTTCCCCCTTTTGAAACAGTAATACACATTTTGTAGACATGGAAATTCCTTCTACAATCTGTTAAATAAATACTCATTGATCAATATTAAGCACATGATAACTAACAAGTATTACATACTTCATCCAGACTGCAGCCAACTGACTGGAATCGAGCAAGGCAGATCTGACAGAAGAGTTTCAGTTCTGGCAGAGGTAACATGAGCTTATTTAAGTTACAGTGCCACAGCATTTCACAGCTTCCATAATGCAGCTCAACTCTTCATAATTTACTGCCCTAAAAGATATCAAAAACTAAATACTTGAGATATCAAAACCTACTCTTGTGACTGCCCCTAATCATCTATTCATCTCCATGCCAGGCCAAGACTATGTCTTTCAGAGCCGGCCGGATGTTGTCCTCCAGTAGCTGTCGGTACTCCAGCGAATCTCCATTTGTTTGCTTCGTCTCAATGATATGATAGGAACTGGTGATCTCAAAGATCTCCATGTCAAAACCAAGAACACCATTCCTTCCCTCCTTCTTCCCTTGCATCATCACTACACCGTTGTCTTTCTTCCTTATCCTGAGATGCATCACCTTAGCAACATCTTCCAGCTTCGAGATGATGGTCGCCGCAGATTTATCTGAGGTGAATCTCGCTTCGTTCTTCCGTTCCTTTCCAATGAACATACCGGAGAGATCAAACCCTGTGGAGAAAGATATAATTTCAAAGGCATTTAGGTTTGTCACGGGCATGGGCTTCACATCTTCATGGACATTTTTCTTGCGTCTCACACCAAGTGTCGGAGCAACCTTTCTGGTGGCATTTTCATGCAGAGCACAAATCTCTCCAGGGCCTTTTCGAAACCAGGTAGACTGCTTTATCTTGTGTATTGAAATCCTTGTACTTGGGTTGGGGTCCATGATCTTGTACAACAGCTTCTGGAGCTTGCGTGAAAACCAACTAGGACACCTGAAATCACCTTGCTGTATCTTCCTATACATCTCCATCAAGTTTGCACCCTGGAAAGGGAGATAGCCAGCAGCAAGAACAAACAGGATTACACCACAGGACCAGATGTCTGACTTTGCACCATCATAGCCTGTCTTGCTGACCACCTCAGGAGCAACATATGCAGGTGTTCCACATGTGGTGTGGAGTAAGCCATCTTCCCTCTTTGACTCTGACAGTGCACTCAGTCCAAAGTCGGAGACCTTCAGGTTCTCGTTCTCATCCAACAGTAGGTTCTCGGGCTTCAGATCCCGGTGATACACGCCTCGGCTATGGCAGCAATCCACTGCACTGATGAGCTGCTCGAAGTACATGTGTGCAGCACCCTCTCTGAGCTTGCCGCCCTTCTCAATCTTTTCAAAGAGCTCACCACCCTTGGCATACTCCATGACAAAGTAGATCTTGCTCCGTGTTGCCATGACCTCATGAAGCTGAACAATGTTTCTATGAGACACCAACCGCATGGTTGTGATCTCACGTCTGATCTGCTCCGGAAGCCCAGCCTTGAGCACCTTCTGTTTGTCCATTATCTTTATGGCCACATTCTGGTTTGACTCCAGGTTCCTTTATGGTGCACCATTTACCACCCAATAAGATAATACTAGTAAATAATCCTAACCGTTGATTATATTTTATTTTTTGAATTAAATAATATTTGCTTTAAGTTTAACCGGTTATCTCCGGCCAATTTTTCAGTTGTTGCATGCCCGAAAATCATGCACCTTCCATGTATTGGATCACATTAATGGAGGAAAAATATGTTACCAAAATTATAATTTGACTGCTAGAAATCACGTATTCGAAAAAATTGTTACCATAATGATATAATCAAAATATAAAATAATTCATATATATAATAAATTATGTATTATTATAAGATCAATATTACAAAATTAAGATTTAATGAACGGGGGCATAGGCATGATTTTCTTTGATGATACCCATGGTAAAAAAACGTAAGTTTGGATGCATGCACAAAATTTCTCGTAAAGTATACATGATGCATGCGCATGATTTTCAAGGAACACGAAAAAACAGAAATCTAAATATATATATATATATATATATAAGTGCTCACAAAATGGAATGATATAGATTTTGATAAGCATATACTAATTAAAAAAAGCAGATGTGACCTATTACCTTCTAAGAGGTAATAGGTTACCTTATTTAAATCTCAACCGTTAGATCATATAAAATGAATGGTCCAAATTAATTTGGGTGTACCGTAAAATTTTCCTGATATAATCAGATGGACTGCAATGCTTTATCCATTCTCCCCAAGGTCATGATGATCCCAGATGGAGAACAGCATTCTTGTAGCTTCATCATGTCGGAGTCTGAATGGTGTAAAATTGGTGCAGGAAAGATTTTCACTCACATCAAGAGTTGAGCAGATCCATAGTTTTGGTGAACCAGTAGCCTGCTTTATCTTACAGGAGAAATTTCGTGTGCATGCACATCATTCAGCATTCCCCTTAGGTTTTAACTGCTTGTCTTTTTATGGAGTTCCCTGATCAAACAAAAACAGATGAGGGATTCAGTAATTTTAAAGTCCACTTGGAGAATTTTAAAGGATTATTGTAGTACTGTACTACGTTTTTTACCTACTAATATGTCATAATATGGAATCACTTAGAACTTAGATGAATTCATCAAATTGCCTAATCTGTCCTATTTCAGTTTCTTTGGCCGCTAATTGAATTTAGCTCTTACTTTAAAACATAAACTAAGTACTTATGAATGAACCTGGGAGACTGAATCAGAAACCAGAGTAATGGAAACTAAAATTAAAGATCTATTTGTTTCAGCTTCTCGTAGGTACAGCTATTTTTATAATGTGAAACTGAAATAAACAGTTCAGATTTTAAACCCAGATTGTGAAAATCAGTACTCATATTATCCAGCTATTCATACTAATTAGCTACTAAGAATCCCTAATTGTCAGAATGTAAAACAAATAAGCTAGCTTTAGAAATGGATGAATAATGAAATAATAGGAGAGATTTAGCAAAATTGAAACTCGACTTGTGAGAAACGAAGAACCATGCACCTACTAATATGTATGGATTCAGTAACAAATTTGTGCTAGATGACTTTTTGATCTGGATGAGTTCATGGCACCTATAGACCAATAGATCCCACCGAGTAGGGGGCTAGCATTTGTGTTTGTATTTTACACATGTATTTCTTGATTTCCATTTCTTTATCATGCAATGTGGACGTCAGTCAATGAACTAGTATATGCTTGCTGATTAATTGTTCGGTGGAGTGGATGAATGCGTGATGTGCAGAGTACATACATCTTGCATTAATCTGCTACGATCATCCACCGATCGATCCAATGTATCACGTCAATCTAGGAAACAATGTACATGAGCAAACTACCATACTAAGCAAGAATTCAGACACAAATTAAATCAGGATGAGGGATAGGCACATGGAGCAAGGATTTCCGTTGAGTAGAGAAGAAAAGGTGACACTTTTACGCATCCTCATCAGCTAGATTCAGTTTCTTCAAAGATGTTGCCATAGAAAAGAGGAATCCAAAGAAAACTGGGCCGAACACCTCTCAAACAAACATCGCAAGACGGAAAGAGTATATAATTAACGAAGATTCGACTGAAAAGCACAATTTTTTTGGCATCCACACGGCCATGTTTCACTGCTTGCCCATCAGATGTGCCCCTACCGTCGAGCAAAAGAGAATCCGGAGAAAAAGCAAACACTGGAGAAAATGATATGCACCTTGTGATGCGAGGAACAGGAAGAGGAGACTCCAAACTTGTCTGGATAAAAATGTGAAGCTGCAAGGACATAAGGAGGCTGCTTCACTTGTCCCCAAAACCTGCGTTTTTTTCACTGGTATGTTGGATGCCACCGGACGGGGCCGTGTTATAAGCGGAAGCAGGGCGAGTTGGGTGAAAGCTAAATTAAATAGATTTGGAGGCAAAACAAATTTTATAAAAACGTAATTTTTCTGTATAGATCGGAGAAGCTGTAAAAATTGCTTTTACTCAATTTTTGCAGCTTATTAGTTCAAACTTCACAAAAATTAAATAGCGTATCATTGAAAGCTTGAAAAGTTGTTTCTACCTTAATTTTTTCACAGCTTTTCAATTTTTTTAGAATTTATAGCTCAATCAGATAAAAATATATCAAAAATAGCTTATTAACTTTTTGACATTAATACACCTTTTCAAACGAGCCATATGATTAGAAGCGGTAGTTTCACGATAATGACCATGGCGCGTTTACTGGTCACCGCATCACACCCAGCATATTCATCCATTGTTCTCCCCACTAGTTCGACATCGATCATTACTTAGGTATTGATTGGGGCATAATTAATTGATTAATTAGGAGTAACTAACAAATGATAGCCGGTAGCCTGGTACACCACATAATTATGTTTTTGAAACAAGGACGGCCATAATTCATGTAATCAATTAACCGAAAGATAGTTTTTCTTTTAAATAATTATAATATTACCAGCGATTTTTTATATAATACTATTATATTTTTACCTTTAGAACACACAACATATCATGAAAATTGTATTGTTAGGGTTTGACACATAGAAAATTACCATTTTAACCGATTTTGTCATCTATACATTCTACTCATTAGATTAATAGTATAAATTAATTTTAATCGTTAAAAAAATAAATATCGATTTCTATTGCTTACCGTAAAATGATTTTTTTCGGACGTTAATTGAGGCAGTTGTTGGAGCGTTTGTCGTGTGATGATGTGATCTTGGTTAAGATCAACTCAAAATTCATGGTTCATCTCATCGATCTGATCCTTAATTTGCCGAGTCGATCATTAATCTAATATATGATACTTTGAAAAAACATCCCTGTCATAGTTTGGATTAAGGTCTAGTTTGGCACAGTTCCAAACTTTGGAATTTTTAAAAATTAGTCTAACCTAGCTTTAAGAAATCGCCGCATACAACAGCAACGACCATGAGCCAGCTGACGTATTCTTTTCATAAAAGGGCTAGTACATCATTTATATGGTAATACTTAAATTAATTTAGACTATTGATTTTAGTTATGATTAAAAATAAAGTAAAATTAAAAATAGTTGGTAGCCGGTAAATAATTGTAAAGTTAGTGTAGAAAATTAAAAAGTTCATGTAGAAAATTGGAAAGGAAGAATTTAAAAAATAAAAAAATAAGGGTAACATATTACCTCATTAATAGATCAAAACAAGTGAACATTTTATAATATTTTTGATGTACTATAAAATTTGCATCGTAAAAATCAGGAAAAACAGCAGCTACATCATGAAATCCATCAAATTTACTTGTTGCAAAGTGAGAATCCACCGTATCCATGTATAATTACAAAGAAGCGACAGTAGTGAATAATAACTTGATGTGTATCCCCTTCACCTTATCAGGTGATATTATAACAAATTTTAAAAAAACATTGTGGAAATATTGATTATCAATTACGTAATAATATGTATCCGATCCTACAATCCTATCTATAGCTTAAGGATGAACTCATGAACCTCCTGCTGTATGTGGACATGAAGCAGTATTGTATGCATCCTCTTCTTTTTTAAGTAGCAAGCATTTTATCTCTACTATAATAGATCTTTAAATTTGAAATAAATCTAGAGCTATAGAAGTAGGGAAAAAATAGATCTACCCTTCATATTTTTCTAAAATCGATCAATTCTGCAAAATTAAGAATATAATAATGTTTTGTTTCAACTCTAACTATTATATTGGAGAAGGATTTAGAAGTTGGAGCTCTATATATGTGTATACTTTGTTTGTTGCTTAATTTTTCTTTACGGAACTTGATTTCAGCTCCACATTACGAATCTTGTCTAAAACTCCGGCCGGATTCATTCAGCGGCTATGTGCCTCATTTTGGAGAACACGATTTGAGACACCGCCCGTACGTGTCCCAAGATTCTGGCTTCGTTCATCTATAGATAGCTGTTATACACTTGCAAGAGATACAATCATGCAGCGATCTGTGGCCCCATTATTCGTCCGAAAACCAGGATTCATGGCCTCGAGAACTAATTTAGATTGAATTCCGTCTTCATTCATTCACCAGATATATGACGGTGCATTTCAAGAGCAACCCAGCAGTAACATTGGGACATTATTTAAAAGAATCGGGAAATTTTAGCTTTTGCCTCCAGAGTGCCTGCTTCTTACTACTGTCGCTAGTTCTCATGCTTTTTAATTTCCAGCTGGTCTGGCCCGATTCATTCGGGTTTGATGCTTAATTTGTCTTGTCACCGAAAACTACTGTTTCATAATGTAAATCGTTTGATTTTTTGAAAACCATTTTTTAACTTTGACTTGTTTTATTGAAAGATATACTAACAATTATAACAATTTCATTAAATCAATTATTAAATATACTTTAATAGTGTGTTTATTTGTTATTGTTAATGCTAGTATATTTTTAACTTGTTAAAAATGGAAGACGTTCGACTTTGAAAAAATAAAGTCAAACTTACCGTATGAAACTGATGGAGTTAGTAATTAACTACTCCATTGCATTTCTTTTGTCAGGATGAATGGCTACTTAATTATCCTCTCTCTCATAGTGTAATTGTAGCATAGTGTGCCCACGATGACGACACATGTGCATAGATCGGTATATATGCTACTAGTATCAATAATCAACCTAAGTAGATTGCCACTTGTTATAATCAACTGTTGTCGAAATTACGAGTACTAAATTGTTATAATTTCAACCATGCACTTCTATCTTATTTACAGTAAAGTCTATTTTAACCCTCTTCGATGATGACTATCAGTTAGGCTCCAGCTTCTTGCTCAAATCTAGTCGAATTCAGCATCTGAATTTTATCATTTTTCTGAGGCAAAGTATCTGAATTTTGGTCTAAACTGTTCAAAACAGCGGTGACTGAGCACAAGATTTGCCTGTCTCCAGCATGTCCGTGTAGTTTGTGGTTTCCTCTTGTGTTTAGATTTCCGGAAAAGAAAGATACGTTTCTGCATTTAGTCTGTGGTCATGAGCAAAAATTTTTAGTCTGTCATCAGATCTGTCAAATTACAGAAGTAGAGCAAGTTTAAACCAAATACATTAGATTGCTTTTCTGAAATGAAAATTTACTGTACTCCTATGGTCGCTGGTAAAGGAACTGGAGGCGGAGATGAGGAAGAAAGATTCAGACATACATAATGCATTGTCCTGAAACAATGGACGACGCCTACCTGATGCGTTCTTGGAGCTGGTGAAGGCGGCGTTGGCATCTATCTGTGCATGATTTTGCAGAGCTGATTGCTTGACAGCCTCGTCTGATCATTACTCTGCCAACATTTGAGTACATCAATCGTAGCTGGAGGCGTACCTGTTATGGTAGTAAGAGGTGAGCTAACTGTCAGCCCTTATCTCTACTATTATAAAGCGGCGACTTACTCGTCCGTCCGCAGTCTTTCTCTCCGTACAGCGCACCTCTCACTTCCCATAAAAAACCAATCAAAATTTATACCCTAAAAAAACCGGTGCAACCGCCTGCAACCGCTCGGCCCATCAAAGCGCGACGTGCGCGCCCCGCCCCCTGTGCAACCGCCCGCCCCTGTGCAACCGCCAGCGGAGCGAGGCCGCGTGTGCTCCCTCCCATGGCCGCGTGTGGTCGCCTACCCGCGGGCGAACGCCCCAGCCCAGTCCCTCCTCTTCGCCGGCGTCGAGCGCTACCGCCTCCTCGAATGGCTCTTCTTCCGGTACGCGGCGATCCACCCACCCGCACCACATTCCCTATTTCGCTCCTCCCCCTGTCCATCTGCAAGGCGTGCAGCATTTCGATCTTGAGCTAGATTTGGTCCGGATTTTTTACAATCCAAACTAGAAACTGAGGGTTTCGTGTTCTCTCGTTCCGGAGGCTCCTGGGCGACAGATCGCCGTTCACGCAGCAGAACTGGCAATGGGATAGCCTCGACCGCGACGAGGAAAATAGCAGGATCCAACGTAATTAAGGTTTTAGTTTATGTGGCTATTCGTGTGATTAAATGTGGCGCTGACAGTGGAACGCTTGGTGCTCTGCAGACCTGGCCGAGATTGCGAATTTCTTGGGTATAACGCCTTCTGTCGACACCGAGGCAATTCAGGTGAGTGCAATGAGGATGCACCGCATGCATGCGCGCAGCGCATGATTCATTGCTTGAGAAAGAAAGAAGAAATGAGGAAAAGAAAAAAAAGAAAAAAGGAAAAAGAATAAAAAAGAAAATAAAAAACCAGAAAAAGAAAATTGTATTTATATTTCAGTTTTTTAATTTATATATTTTGCGCGTAAATAAAAAACCTATTATAAAATAAGATTCTGTTGCAAAGCACAGGCCTCTCTGACTAGTATTGACTAAACGTGCCAACCCCCAATAATCAGTCAAACTTGACCATATATAGTATTGTTTCCCTTCCCCTACAGTTCAATTTTAGAACATAATTCTGAAAATTGTACTAGTTTTTTTGTCGTTTTTAAGATCAAATAAACTGCTAAACTACGGGTATTATATTAAAAGCGGATAAGTAAAGTATTTAAAGGAGGAAGGAAAAGAAAAATAGACAAAAGACCTTATTAGAAGCTAAGAAAGTAATATTGTTACTCTTTTTGTTGACTAGTTGGTTTGTATTATTGCGGTAAATTCAGTTGGTCCACCACTCGTTCCAGAATTTCCAAACAACCAGTATAAATAGAGATTTCATTACTCCTTACTTCTTTTAAGCATCTCTATCATCAGTACACTAGTACCACCACTCAAGCAACGGCGTATTTGTTTCAAGTTTATCATGTTGGTAACTGCGTCCTAAATTGCACAAGTGATGGCACAGTTCCTCAACAGGTACTGAGCCGTTTCTAAATTCATGTAACAGATCTAGAGTTGACAAAAGTAAATAGTTCTCGATTTTAATTGCAAAGAAGCGACTAAACGAGCTCTCCGTAGTAATGTGCTTGGGCGCCAAGGCGGTGAGCTATACTACGTGTGTTAGTGTAGATGCAGGTTGACAAAAACGCGTCGTTGCATGCGCTCAATAATGCGGACGCGCCAATGAACTTGATACGCACGTCTCCCCCCAAACAAAGCTTCCTCAGTTCCAGCTTGCATATACCTGATGAGACGTCGTCCAAATCCAATTCCATGGACTTGATTGCCCTCCAAGCTCCGTATTTCCGGCTATATATATGTACATATCTTCCCTAGTTGGCGTACGTGTTTCTTCCGCAAATCCATCCATTGCCGCACAATCACAAGATTGCATTGGCGACGCTGTTGTTGTTACGTCGTCGTCGTCAGGCAACAAGATGAGTAGCAGCCGGCGTCGATCGTTGCTGCTGCTTTTGCTGCTCCTGCCGGCCGTCTTCTTCACGCAGCTCGGCAGTTGCAGCAGGCTTCTGCGTCGTCCTCCCCCAACACATCGGCCCATGCCCTTGTTGCCGTCGACGGCGAAGCAGCAGCAGCAGCAGTACGACGACGAGGATGATCAAGCAATGCTGCAGCTGCTGTTGAAGAGTATGAAGCCCAGAGTTAGGACACCCCCGTCCTCCCCCAGCATGCGCACCAACTAGCTACCTTCTTCTTCCTCCCGACTGGAGCAAATATTATTCTTCTCTTATCTGCTTCCTTGTCTTAACTGTAGCAAAAGAGATGACTGTTTAGTTTGCACCGATGGAATTAAGTTGATCCATCTTTCATTTCCCTGCAACTTTATTAATTTCTGAATCCTGCATTTTACTCTCTGGATTCTGACTGGTAACGGGTTTGATGTAAACAAATAAATTCTACGGCTAAATTGCACAGGAAAATTAACTTCGAGTTTAGACGACATGCCAACTTTTCTTTGCTAGTAGCACACAGTTGTTAGCATTGAATCAAGCTGATAGATGTAAACGGGATGGTAAACATTTCATTTTAAAAACCTTTAAATTTTTAAAATAAATGGGATCATATCCCAAAAGAAGCCCAAAATCAGGCTGCAGATTTTCTTCAGCGCTACAAGACACAAACTATGCAGATTCATGGGGACATAATCCTAATATTCATCGGAGTAGAGAGAAACTATGACATTTTATCATAACCCTCAACCTGGAGACAACAAAACAACAGGAGAGAGATTCAGGATTCAAAAAATTGATCATTTGCCACTCTCAAAATGTCCTTAATTAGATGGTACTCTTGAGACTTACCTATAAGAACATTTGTGTCAATAAATGTGAGTATGTATGGCAAAAAAAAAGAACCAACTTCTTGAAAGTGACAAATTATCAAATTTCTCAAAGAAAAACTAGTTACAAATCCAGTTAATTGAGAAAGACAGGTAAACCAACAGGGCCGAAGGATCTAGTTTTGATCCGAGCATAGACTAATTATACTACTTCCATTGAGACTGAAAATCTAACAGTTCATACATATCTATCTCTGTACCTACACATTGCTTCTGTTACTTCAAACACGGGGCCTTTCAACACAATGCCTCTCCAAACCCAAACAGAGCGTGCACTGACAACTCCTGAGTAGATCGAATGTTCATGAGGTCAAAACAACAGAGCTAGACAGCTCATTCTTTCTTTCTAGCATTTTTTGCCTTCACCCACAGTGAACACCCGCTTCAAGGGGGTCACCATAATCTGTAAAGAAAACATAAGTATCTATGTGGCACAAAGGTAGAGCTTCTCCCTTTAGTCCTTATTTCCTTTGCAGGGAATGTTATAGCAGAGCTGCAATGTAACAGCTTTGTGATTCTTTTTTTTTTCTTTTGTAAGGGAACGGCAAGGTGGATTGATGACTGGGGAATGAGAAGATAATGATAGGATGTGCATGAGGGATGCTGTTTTTTTTTTTTTGCTATCACTGTGCTCACATTTATCTGTATCTTTCTTGGACCACCTTGCAATGATATGCAACGAATTATATATCGCATCAACTAGATAGTGGTGGGAAGTCACCATTGTCCTTGAGATGATATGGCTGAGCATTCCTGTAAATTGTTTAATGTGGGATTATGCATCATGAACTCTGAAAACATGTGTTGGAACCGAATAGATAATTTACAAGGTGAATGAAGTAAAATGAAGGAAAAAAGAAATGCATTTTCAATGTAAATATGCTTTCACATTTAGATTTAAAATATGGATGGCTGCCATATCAATTTTTTTGGGAAATACAAGCATAATTTATTTATTTATGTTGGCAACTATTGGAAGACATACATCACAACATTATTTGTGGAAGTACCAACCTAACAGTGAACTTCAATTCTTTTTTGGAAATTGTTAATTACGGCATGCCTCCCAGAAACACTTGACGTTCTTGGTTTAGACAACTAAAAGATTATACTTACCTCATACGGTTAGAACCCATTCCAGGATTATCAGCCAGAGGAATAGTGCTTGCAGGTGCAGAATGTTGATTGCTAGAAGTAGAATTCAATTTGTTAGCAATATCATGGTCTTGGGATGTGACTTCCAAAGGCAGTGCCACCAAAGTCCCAAACTCAAGTTTCTTGTCTTGTGGCTGAATAAAACCATTGTCATGTATAACTTCTCTTGGAGCCTCGGAAGATGGAGAAGGTATTGGTATCTTCGATGAAGAGGGAATCACCAGGCCATTTGCACTAGGAACATAAATCTGCATTGGTGGCTCTTGCCTCAATTCCTCTGAAGGTGTTAAATCTGCTGAAATTTCTGCTCTGTCATAGTAGTGAGATCGATAGTTATGTGGCAGGAAATGACTCTTTCCTCTTCCACCTCGTCCAGTGGGTGACCTGTCTTTGCATAAGTTCTACAGTGCCCAACAAGGTGAACAAAATCAGCAGGGCACAAAACAGCAGACCAGAACGACACAAATATAATGGGTAACTCTGCTAGAGAAAAAAACTGCAAAAGAAACATACAACTAATGAGGGTATTCTCTAGACTATTATGTATAGATGATATGACAAAAATCCAATGATGCAATAATTTTAGTAAAAGAACATTAGTAAATCATTGACTCATGCATTGACATGCACAGTATGTATAAAAAGTGCAAGAAGTTTACTCAAAATTAGACTTAAAGTTGTACGTGCCAGGAAGAATAATGATATTGCCATTCAAAAATGTGCATACCCCTTTGCAATTGAGATATATAGAACGGAATTATCTACACTGGTGCCAAACCTAGACTACTAGATGGTTGACTAAGCTCAGACCATTATATATGCATACTACACTTAATAGTATAAACATGGAACATTCAAGGAGGGAACATACTGGGTCAGGGAAGTATGTGCCAGTTCCACGAGCTCGCATGGGATCATCTATTTGACTATATGGCCTCATAACAAAATAGCCGGGTGGACAAGGACCAGGGCCTATTCCATTTGCACCAGCATATCCATATACATTATTTCTGTTATTACCATTTGATGATCGCCTGTTCTGATATCGTGCAGGTGGTGGCGAAAGCATTTGATAGTACACTGGGCCGACTGGATAATAATGGTTCACTGGATATTCTTGGTGGAACCCTTGTGCACAGAGAAGATTATTCAAATTTGTTAAGTAGTCTCCAGTGAGATCTGACAATTTGCTATTGGTGGTATCTCCATCATCATCATCATCATCCACCTCTTCAAATGATTGGTGGGGTCTGCTTGTGTACCTAATTGTTGATATCCCATGGGGTGACATGTTTGTGTCATACTTTATGCCAGCCTTCTTACCATTTTCTGACTCATTAAAAAAGAGATCTGGTGCATCACGACCTTCCTCAGCTGGCAAGGTACATGAAGTTGATATTGGAGTAGGCTCACAAGAGTCGCTGCCATTCCTCGTACCAGTTAAATTACTTGTTACAGGATTTGTGGCTTTGCTTGCTGGCCAGCCACCAGAAACATACTTCCTTTCGCTTTGCTTGGCCAAATAATTCGACCCTTTCTGCTTTAGTGAACCATTATCATGATTACTGGAATCTGAAATGCTGATGTTATTGAACTGATCAGATAGATCACCAAAGGGATTACTACTGTATAAAGGTGAACAATAGTTGTCTCCTCTTTCAACATCGAAGTCCAGAGCGATTTCTTGCACATCTGGCCTTACCCTAGTGCAATGTCTCTTCAATGTGTTCCTGAAGAATTGATTCACTTCATCCACAGTAGAATTGGCAGGCACTTGAAGGATCTTCCCAAGCTTCCGGGCACCAAAATCAAATGCACTGCGTATTCGGAGAAAGTTACCTGGGTATTGCACAGGGGGATTAGGCCAGGCAGATCAAATGACAAGGAAAATCTATGTCCCTAGCAGCTTGGATAATGTTAAGGACTAAATACACAGCAATGTGACAGCTTAATCCACATAAGCAACTGTGAAGTATAACAAAAGAAAGACATGCCTGCAGACAGAACTAAAACAGCACATACCCTTGTAAGAAACAACAATTCAATGCCAGGAATATCCATGTCATAGCATGTCAGTTGGCAGAAGTGTATGGTATAAAAGTGGCAGAGTTTCTTCTGCGTTGTTATGAAATTTCATGGCCCATGAATAAATAGCATGTGCGCTGGGGGAGTAGCAGTAATGTGTAATGCAATACAGCGCAAGACAGTCTAAACAATAACAGTAGTTGTTCATGTACAAATAGCCAAGACTAATAATTTGTCCAAACATTACTAAAGTGGTGTGATAATTCCAAGACTAATAATACAGTCCTACCATCAGAATAGATGGTTCAGATGTAGAGAATAAACCTTTGCTGACACTGCGCCCCAGATTGTTACTCTGCTTCAGTGGGTCCACTATGTTGAAAAATTTTCGAGAGAAGACTCCAGAATTTTTCTCAGAGTTCCTAGGGGGAACAGTAAACCATTGCGCAGATTCCTTGAGAAAGTCCTCTCGCTTAATAAAACCCTCATCAACAGTGTCTGGAGGATCAGCTGTGAAACAAAAGCTTGCAATGACCAATAATAAAAGAAAACTCCCAATCACAGAAACAGATCAGATTGCATCCACTTACTAACTAGCTCAGGTAGGGAAGACAAGCAAACAGGGCCATACAAGCTTATACCCTTATTGTCCCAGTCAAATTTGCTATAATAGTCCAGAAACCTATAGAGGACCTGCAGAAAACAGAAAGTTTATAGCAAATTAGCAACTTAGATAAGTTGTCAAAAACAATAACTTTACAAATGCAGCAGAAAAGTTGGGAGTCAGAACTTACAGCTAATGGACCATCCAAAGTTCCATGGAAGAGATGGAAAATATATAGCACTAATATCTCCAAGGCATATGTAGAAATTAAACCATGGTGAGCACCAAGAATGCGGCTTTCATAATAACACCAAGCTTTTATAAGAATTATACTTCTCTTTAAAAGGTGTTTTTTCCCAAAATTTTGATCAACCTGCAAAACATAATGGTTATAGATATACTTTCCACAAGCAGTCTAACCATAAAGAATTCTTCTTCCAATGTCCAATCTCATAGGGAAGTAAAATGGAATTAATTTGTTATCACGTTCAAAATCAGAGAAAGATAGATATGTGCTTTATGAAAAGAACTGAGCAACTACATATCTGTAGCGACTTTTCAAGCATTACCTGCTCAAGAAAAGAAAGGGTACATAGTCCACCAAACTGATTAAATGAGATGTCCACAATGATGTTTTGAACAATACATTTCACCAACTTGACCTGCCATCAGAAATACTTGTCATCATGGTGACAAAAAGATTAAACCATGTGAAGATATGTTCAGCAGTGCCAAAAATTTGCCCCTAGAAATTCAACACAAAAATCTATGATGTATCTATGTTCATAGAGTAAATTAGCCATAAATGACAATAGGGCGAAATGGTGAAAATAGACTTGGTTGTTATAGACTATTTATTTTTATTGCTAGAAGTAAAGTATTGAGATATGTACATTTTTCATTGATGTAGTGTGCAAAGATGGATTTCTCTATTGTTCTTTCCCAATTTATAGTAGGATAAGGAATTAAGCATACTACAGTGTTTGATTGGAGTTATAAAAAGGGAAAGAAAAAAAAAGAAGTGTTAGTGTATAAAGGAAGCACAAGAATGGTTTCATGTGATATTTTATAATGAACACAATAGATAAGCACTCATAAGTAAATAGCAGTGACATAGCAATGTGTGTATTAGACCATTTGTCATGGGTACAGGGAAAACTCCCAACGGAGACGATAATTCTAGAACGAAGATTGTATTTATGAGGAACAGATGATCGAGGGTCTGGACCTCGTTGGCGCGGCGGAGCTGTAACGGCCGGACACACCAACAATGCAGGATTACAAGGCTAAACCTAAACAACTCGATGCTCTAAACCCTCGGTCAGGCTTTGTTTATAGAATACATAGTCCCCGGATCTAACAACTAACAAACCCAGTGTTAGAAAAATCGGTGATCGGTAGCTGATCGGTCAACTACTGAGTAGGGATTAATCGGTTAATCGGGAATTAACTGAATTAATCAGTCAATCAATTAATCGGTTGACTAAATAGTTAAATAATATATTAAACTATTTCAGAACACATATTTTAATAAATCTCTGACTGCCTTTTTATATTTTTTTCTCTCATCTTTTTATTTGCCTACCTGGTCAAGTGGTCAACTACTGGCCTACTACCTGCTCACTTTTTTTTCTCTGTCATTCGCCATCCCATCCAATGCTTTTTTCTTCTCTCTCCCACAGACCATGCCCTGCTCTCCAGCAACCATTCCCATCCCATTTTCTCCACCCCTGCTCTCTTTCTTGTCTCTCCCGCAGCCATTCCCATCCCATTTTCTCCACCGAACAGCAAGCCACTAGTAGCTTCACGGCTCCAACTATGCAAGGACGACACACGCAATACTCGGCGCAGATCTGACGGCGACAACGCGAATCTGGCATCGGCCAAGCGGGTCCGGCAGCGACCGCGCGGATCTGGCACCGGGCAAGCGGATCCGGCGGTGGCCGCATAGATCTGGCGTCGGGCGAGTAGATATCATGTCGGTCAAGCGGATCCAACGCCTACGAGGCGTGGATCAGATGCGGTGCTGCGCGGCAATTAATCGGTGGAGGGGCGATTAATCGACTTGACCAACCGATTAATCGTCCCTCCGATTAATGGGCCGATTATGCAGTAAATTAACTGCTGAGCCACCGAGCACCGATTAATCGGCTAATCGGCCGATTTTTTCATCACTGTTACAAACCAATCTAAACTAACTCTTAACTAATCTGATTACAATACTTAGCCATTAAGATTCCTAACCTTACTTAGACATTAAGACTACTAGCCAACTTGGACTATTTAATCAGCCCTTGCGGACTGGACTTGACCCGCCTGGCCAACCCTTGTGGGCCGAGTCTGACCAGTTAGGCCTGGGCCTTATCCACCCCCTCCTTGCCCCTAACATCTCTCCTCCCCTAAAAACACAGCTCATCCTCGAGCTATTGAATTATCATCGTCGCCCTCATTCACCACTTCGATGACGAATATGTGCTTGCACTGCGACTTGTGGCCGCTCGTAAACCGCTCATTGCAATGGAAACACCTACCCTCCTTCCGATGTTGATCAATTTCTTCCGGTGAGAGATGCACGGTGGATGGCGGACTGTTAACTGAAACCAATGAGGATGCCGCAAGACCTAGCAAAGTTGGCTCTAGCTTCGAGAGAGTTGCTGGTCTGGAGGAGCGGCTTGGAGCGTAGGTTGGCAGTGATTGACTGGTGTCCTGTGACATGTTGCGTTGTTCATATGCCCGCGCATACATGATGGCTTCTTCCAAAGTGGCGGGCTTTTGTAAGGCGACGTCGGTGTGCAACGACCGGCCAAGCCCTGCCATGAAGAGTTGAATCTGATGTGCATCGGTGATGCCTGGGTCACGACAGGAGAGGGCCATGAACCGATTGCAAAACGAATCAATCGATCCATCGCGGTGGAGGAGGGCAAGCTCTGCCATCAGACTTTCAGTCAGTGGGGGACCGAACCGTGTATGTACCAATTGAACAAAGTGGTTCCATGACAGTGGCCCGCCATTGAGCTCGAGGCGGTGGTACCATAGTTGTGCATCATCTAAGATGTAGAAGGATGCATACTTGACGCACTGATTCTCTGGTGTCCCTTGGAGCGTGAAGTACCATTCACAACGATTGAGCCAGACCATGAGATCGCCTGTACCGTTTAACTTGGGGAACCCAATCTTATGGATTGGTTGAGAAGGCCAATCACTGTTGTCGGCGTCAACGTCTGCACCCCGTCGTCGCAATTGTTGTGGGAGGCGGCCACCGAGTCTAGGAGGGGCGGCAGACAGATCGTCGATTAGGCCCGCCACCCTTGCTGCCACCCGTGACCCAGGGGCAGCCCATCTGATGATGTGTCGTCCTCTAGTCCGGGTGGAGGCTTCTCCAAACGCAGGACAACAAGGCTGAGGCTTTGTTGTTGCATATCCATGTCGTTGATCCTGCCGGTGAGGGATCGTATCATCTCATCGATGCAATCCAGACGTTTGCCAATGTCATCGCCGGAGGGACCAACGTCCTTCCCTGAACCCGTGCCAGCCAAAGGCATGGTGGACGAACTAGTGATCTCTGATACTAAATTGTCACAGACACAGGGAAAACTCCCAACGGAGATGATAATTCTAGAACGAAGATTGCATTTATGAGGAACAGATGTGATCGAGGGCCTGGACCTCATCAGCGCGGTGGAGCCGTAACTGCCGGAGTGCCGGACGCACCAACGAGGTAGGATTGCAAGGCTAAGCCTAAACAACTCAATGCTCTAAACCCTCGATCAGGCTCTGCTTATATAATACAGAGTCCCCGGATCTAACAACTAACAAACCAATCTAAACTAACTCTTAACTAATCTGATTACAATACTTAGCAATTAAGATTCCTAACCTTACTTAGCCATTAAGACTCCTAGCCAACTTGGGCTATTTAATCAGCCCTTGAGGACTGGACTTGACCCGCCTGGCCAACCCTTGCGGGCCAGGTCTGACCGGTTAGGCTGGGCCTTATCCGCCCCTGCTTGCCCCTGACACCATTATTAATTATTAAAGAAACTAAAGAACAAAGAGCAATACAAGAGGAAAACCTCTGCATGAATATACTGGACATCCTTGATTTCAAATTCAGCATCTTTCCTTCTCTCTTCAGATTCTAAAACAGCTTGTACTTCTTGTGCTAGAATTTCATCACTTGAATAGCCAAAGGCAGTCAAGTCAATATCCCCATCAGGAAGATAAGTTTTCAATGGAACAGATCCAAATGGAAAGACCTGTGTTTTACCAAAAGAAAAGGTTAATGTTATATTTTGAGATAATGTGATGTCAGATGATTCAACAGAATTTAAAAAATAGAGATATCAGTGGCCATATATGACTAAAAGCTCAAGTAATAATTATTTTCCAACTATTGTATACCGATTTGCAACTACTGTTTGTCAGATCTCTTGTGTATGACATGACAAAAGATCCAAAACAGCTAATAACGAAACAAAAGGGAAGTATTCCTTGCTTGAATAAAAAATAAATTCAGGAGGTAGAGTAGACATTTTCCTAGTACATTTTCTTGCAGGCAAAGATAGAGTAGGGTAGGGGCATTAATAAAAAAGGAGCATGCAAGATGAGCAAGATATGGAGCACCATGTCATAAAAATGGACATTAAAGTATATATATCGTATACCCAACTCTCCAGCCCACTACAAACAAATTAGCTGCCGCATCCGAACATGTGTCACCTATATATTAGTGTTTGCAAGTTGCATCAGTAGATCATCAGACCATATGATGGTGAAAATTGTTACTAACCTCGATTAGAGAGAAGATAATCACACCATTAAGGTGGATGTATATATATATAGCCATGAGATGGGCCTGGGCCTTATATATATATATATGGGCCTTAACACCCCCCCTCAAACTCAAGGTGGATCGATGTTGCTCTCGAGTCTGTGCTTTAGTGAAGAAATCTGTAACTTGTAATTCGGATGGCACATACTGAAGAGCAATAGTCTTCTGATGACAATGAGATCGAGTAAATGATGCATCAACACCAATGTGCTTTGTAAGATCATGCTTCACAAGATTCTTAGCAATCTGTATGGCTCCAGTATTATCACAGAGAAGACGTGTAGGATCAACACAAGAAATACCAAAATCTGCCAACAACCATCGAAGCCATATAATCTCAAATGTGGTAGTAGCAAGTGCTCGAAGTTCTGCCTCTGTACTGGAGCGAAACACCGTTGCCTGCTTCTTGGACTTCCATGTAAGAGGAGAAGAACCAAGAAGAATGCAACAACCAGTGATAAAGCGACGATCTATTGGATCACTCGCCCAAGTGGAGTCTGAGTAAGCATGAAGTTGAAGCGGACTATCACGAGCATAAAACAAACACTGATATTATGTCCCTTGTAAATATCGCAGCACATGAAGTAAATGCCTAAAATGGACCAAAGTAGGAGCACTCACAAACTGGCTCAAAATATGGACAGCGTGAGCAATGTCAAGTCTGGTAACAGTGAGATAAACAAGACTGCCCACAATGTGCCTATATCGAGAGGCATCCTCAAGAGGTGTGACATCAGTAGGACAAAGCTGTAAATGAAGATCCATAGGCGTTACAGTTGTCCGATTACCAATAATTCCAGAACGAGAAATAAGATCTCGAATATATTTGGACTGAGAAAGATAATAGCCCTTGGCAGAATGTAAAACCTCAATCCCTAAGAAATAGCTGAGAGGGCCTAGGTCAGACATCAGAAATTGCTCACTAAGTTGCTTTTTCACCTGAGAAATATGTTCCCCATCATCACCCGTTATCAACATATCATCCACATACAAAAGAAGCAAAGTGCGTCCATGTGACGAGAGATGAACAAACAAGGCAGGATCATGATCACTGGGAGAAAAACCAGCAGCTCTTATCACAGTGACAAAGCGCTCAAACCAAGCACGTGGAGCTTGTTTAAGACCATATAAAGCACGACGAAGACGACAAACATGTCCAAAGGGTACATCAACGCCCGGGAGTGGTTGCATATAAACTTCCTCATGCAAATCACCATGAAGAAAAGCATTCTTAACGTCCATCTAAGATATAGTCCAAGAACAAGTAGCAGCTACAGCAATCAGAGTACGAACGGTAGTCATGTGGGCAACAGGAGCAAAGGTCTCATCATAATCCACACCCTGAGTCTGCTGAAAACCTCTAGCAACAAGACGAGCTTTATATCTCTCAATAGTGCCATCTGACTTGGTCTTAATTTTGAACACTCATTTGCATGTAATCGGTACTACATGTGAGGGTAATGGAACAATATCCCAAGTGCCTGTACGATCCAAGGCAGCAAGCTCTTCAGACATAGCAAGTTGCCATTCCGGACTACTAGAAGCTTCTTGATAAGTGGATGGCTCATCAACGATGGCACTTACACATGGGAAACCTAACCTGTCAGGAGGCTCAATAGTAGCACGATCTCGTAGATTGTATCTCGAACCAACCTGTAACTCATCAACCAACCATTAACTCATCAGAGATAGCATGTGACTCATCAAGTATGTTAGAATCATCAGAATTCAGAAACAAGCACATTAGGACTGGCCGAGTTAGGATTCGATGGAGACTCTATGGGATTAGTGGGATGATGAGTGTAAACATGTATGATGGGTGGTTTAGAATGCGGAGGTGCAACTATGGTGGGTGGGGAAGGTCGTTGGGTGGAGGGAGACACATAAACGATGTGGACTCTGTGGGAGAATAGGATGACTGAGTAGACTGGTTATAAAAGAAGGGACGGTTCTCATCAAAAGTCACATCACGAGAGATACATATGTGACGAGAAGAAGGGTCATAACAACGATAACCCTTATGCCCAAGACTATATCCGAGGAAAACACACTCAACGGATTGGGCTGTCAACTTAGTTCGCTCACGAGGTGCAAGCAGAACATAGCACGTACACCCAAACACCCGGAGATGATCATACCTAGGAGGAGTACCAAAAAGGACTTCACCGGAGCTCTTGCCAGGCAGTTTGGATGAAGGTTGTCGGTTAATGAGATAAACAGTAGAAGCAGCTTCGCCCCAGAAATGCGAAGGAACAAAAGAGGCAATCAGAAGGGTGCGAGCAGTCTCTATGCGATGGCGATGTTTGCGTTCAACAACACCATTCTAAGCATGGGCACCAGGACATGAGAGCTGAGCAAGGGTGCCTTCAGCGGTCAAGAACTAGCGAAAAGTATCAGATAAATACTCACCACCAGAGTTAGAGCGAAAATTTTTGATGGAGGTAGAGAACTGAGTATGAACCATGCGAGCAAAAGACTGGTAAATGGAACGCAATTGGGAACGGTGTTTCATAAAATAAATCCAAGTATATCAAGAATGATCATCAATAAAAATGACATAAAACTTATGACCACCCTTTGTAACAAAGGGGGCAGGACCCCATACATCGAAATGAACAAGATCAAAAGGTCTAGCAGAATAGGAAGTACTAGAAGGATATGAAAGTTGTATCTATTTGCCAAGTTTGCAACCCTTACAATGAAAACTAGACTCAATAGCTGTAGGATCTAAATAACCTTTATTTATTAATGTAGATAACCGAGACCCACATAGATGACCAAGACGATGATGCCACTTGGCGAAGGAAGAGGCAGGTGACGATGCAACGGATGACACCTGAGCGATAGAAGCAGCGGAAGAAGGAAGCCTCAAGGTGTCCAAAACATAGAGGCTAGGGGCACCTCTACGGCGATGGCCAGTCCCAATCACATTCCCGCTTTGACGATCCTGAATAAAACAAGATGAGTCATCAAATCCAACAAAACAATTATAGTCTGTGACTTGACCTACTGAAAGAAGGTTCATGGACAACTGTGGTACAAAGGAAACATTAGATACAGAAAACTAAGAATTGCAAAGTGAACCCTGATGAGTAATATGGAAAGATGTACCATCAGTTGTCTGAACAGAAGCACAATCAGTGACCGGCTTGCAAGCAACCAACTGAGATTGATCAGATGTCACACAAAAAGAAGCTCCTGAATCAAGAACCCAAGATGACTGAGCAGCACTAACAGGGGAGGCAGCAGCAATGGACACAGAACCTTTGGAGGTATTACGCCCACAGGCACGGCGTGCACGATACTCAGCCAACTTCTCTAGATACCGAACAAAGCAGTTCTCCAAACGATGACCAGTCTTCTAGCAATGGTCACACAGAGTACCCTCAGAAGAGCCACCTATAGCTGGGTTGGACCTCTGAGATGCTGCAAGTACACTGTGGGGCACTGACATTGGAGCAGACGCAAGTGAATGAAGACGGGTCTCTTCAGCAATCAAGGCAGACAAAACATCAGCAATGGATGGAATGACAGGGTTACTAAGCTGTTGCATACGAATAGACTCAAAGTCTGATCTGAGACCATGACAAAACTGATACATAAGAAACTTCTTAATGAACTTGTTCTTCTGATCACAACAGCCTGAACATCCCCTAGTGCACTGAGGAACCATGGAGAGCAATGGTCCCATCAAGCGATCAAAGGCAGTGTAGTACTCATCTATGGAGAGATCATTCTGCTGAAGACCATGAAGTCCTATCATGAGAGTATGTAGTAGAGCACCACTATTCTGAACATACCGGCGCTGCAAATAATCCCACATCTCCTTAGCAATCTTGTGATGCTCAAGACTCATAATCAAGGACTCCTTCATACTTGTGACAATGGCATTCATAACTCTGCCATCATTATTCTGCCAGGTCTTGATTTCTGCAGCACCAGAACCATCTGTTGACTTATCAATGGGAGGAGCATCAGTCAAGTGAGATGCAAGGGCATAACCTCTCAACACAGTTTTCACAGAAAAAGCCCATCCTCGATAATTGTGACCATCGAGTTTGATAGGGATGGCAATAGCACTGGATTGAGTCATGGCAGCCGCAAAAAAAAGAGAACACAGAACAGATGAAAAATAGAACATCAACTACAATGTGCCACTTCACTGTACACCCCTAGCACCGGGTTGCTTCCAAAGTTGGAGAGGCCCGAGCAGATGTGGTGGGTGTAGACAGGAGCAACAGATGGCAGGCAGCAGCAGGGCACTTGGGGGCCCGCAGCAGCCGCGACGGCGAGAACCGACGGTGGCTGGACGACCGCGACGGCTTGGCAGGAGCAGCCCGCGATGGCGAGGCAGGAGCAGGCCGAGCAGCCCACGACGGCGAGGTAGGAGCAGGCCGAACAGCCCGCGACGTGCCGCAGGGGACGCGACGGCGGCTAGAGGCGCCGCGACAGCGGCCGGAGGGGACACGACGGCGGCAAGAGGGGCTGCGACGGCGACAGGGAGAGGAGCCGCGACGGCGGCGGTCGGGACATACCGCAGGGGCCGCAACGACGGCTAGAGGGGCCGCGACGGCGGCTAGAGGGGCGGAGTGGCCGCGACGGCGTCCGGAGGAGGGCCGCGACGACGACCGGACGGGTTGCGACGGCGGCAGGGAGAGGAGCCGCGACAGCGGCGATCAGGGAGACAAGCGAGAGGTGGAAACAGGGGAAAAACAGATCGGGATTAGAGATCCCTAACCCTAACCCTAGCTCTTAATACCATGTTACTAACCTCGATTAGAGAGAAGATAATCACACCATTAAGGTGGATGTATATATATATAGCCATGAGATGGGCCTGGGCCTTATATATATATATATATATATATATATATGTATATATATATATATGTATATATGTATATATATATATATGTATATATGTATATATATATATGTATATATGTATATATATATATGGGCCTTAACAAAAATCAAGTCCATTTATGACAAGGGATATCAAAACATTCATGGGGAATAAACATTTGAGTATTTGACACCTATAAACCCAGCCACAGAAACTCAGTGTTTTTCAAGTATATCAACTTGTATATCAGTTTGGCACTATCGCTAGGGTTAGTGAAATCCCATTGAGTCATAACTAGATGAAACTCCCGACTATACAAGTATGATAATTGCGTAAATAAGCAGCAATAATGTACCTAGCAAATTGTCTTGGCTACATTTCCATGTTATGAAAACAAATTGTGAAACAGTAAAGAAAGAATCCTCCTAGACACCCCCGACCAGCTGGCTACATAGACATGATCAGAAGGCCCCTTGATGCACAAAAAAGGCACAGTTTGGAAAGGAAAAAAATAAGGAGCAAAGTGAGAAATGAACCTCGCAGCCAACGGTGCACTTGATGAGGCCCTGGACGTAGGCTATGACGGCGGCGCGGCGATTCTCGGAGGGGGCGTTGGGCTGGATCCGGCCGACGACGGTTCCCGCGGCGGTCTCGAAGGGATCCCAAGCGTCGGGCGAGATGGAGGAGGGGTCCGGGTTGGGCGGCGCAGAGTCGAGCATGGGCACGGGCTCGAGCGCCGGCGAGCACTCCTGGTTGTCGACCATGGGCATCACGTGGGAGCCCGGAGCCCGCCGCGCTCACGAGGGGCGGACTGCCTCCTCCCTCCCCCGGAGGCGTGGAGCAACCGCTAAAGGAGGCGTGGAGCAACCGCTAAAGGAGGCGTGAATCAACCGCCAAAAGAGGGATTGAGGCGATGCAGGAAGCGGCGGGAGAGGCGCCTGCCGGCGAAGGCGATCGGCGAGGAGAGCGGTGGCGATCTGAGCGCCGCCGGCGACGGGATGGGGGGTACGGATTATGGGCTGCGGGATTTTAAAATGCAAAGAGAAGGGGAAAGTCGATTTTTTCTATCTTCTCCCCTCGCTTCCTCGCGCTGTCTCGCGTCGTCCTTGTCTCTTCTCCGTGGAGAGAGAGACGATGATATCCACGGTGCGCGTGCGCGTGCGCGTGCGTGTTCGTGTTCTTGGGCGTGCTCGTGTTCGCGTTGGTGGGCTCGGCGCACGATTCGATTGCTCGGCTGCAGGAAGACGAAGAGGAGGAGACAAGAGTACGAGCCGACGCCAAGATTTTTACTCCTCTTGCTTTGTTTTCTGATGGGCTTCATTTTTCCTTGGCCCGTTACGGCCATGAAGATGCTGTCACTTTGTGCCATGATAGAAGGTAGAAAATATTTCAAGAGCATCATTGAAGACTACAAGATCGTGTCTGATTTAAGCATTATGATAGACCAGATGTTGGGGCGCGTCTAACACGCGCTCGTGGTGACGTTTGTTTGACGTTTTATTTCTGGAAAAAATAATGATATAAGACCAAATAAAATATTTAACTTTAGAATATATACATATAATTTCAATATTTAAGATTCATATAATTAACTAAACTAACTGAATAGGCATATATATGAGCTAATCGCAAGGCAAGATTTTCCTAAGTTATCCTTACATACACACATTTAGAATAATTTAAATTGTGTTTACAACGTAGATATGTATTCCACTGCAACAAGAAAACAGAAAATTTTCGTCGGCTGAATTAACTTTCGTCGGCCTCGCTGCCTGAGTCGCCACCTCCTGCCCGCCGCCCA
Source organism: Zizania palustris (assembly GCA_019279435.1). Taxonomy (NCBI): domain Eukaryota; kingdom Viridiplantae; phylum Streptophyta; class Magnoliopsida; order Poales; family Poaceae; genus Zizania; species Zizania palustris. The sequence goes on along the minus strand of JAAALK010000081.1, from coordinate 4,882,447 downwards.
CGCCGTGCCCCGCCCGCTCCGCCCTCCGCCGCACCACCCTCCCCGCCTCCCGCGCTGCCCTCCACCGCCCACGCCGCCGACCGCCACCGTGTTCGCCCGCCAACCGTCGCCGTCCGTCGGTACCCGCTGACTGCCGTCGTCCGCCGATGCTCGTGATTGTCACCGCCTTCCGACCGTCGCCGTCCGCCGGCCTCCACCGCCTGTCGCGCTGGCCAAGTAATTTTTACCCCATGTGCATCTAATTTCCTCATTTTTTGTGATTGAATTGTTTAATTTATAAATTATGAATTGCTATTTTAATTGTGAAATGTGAATTGTTAATTGTGAATTGATTTGTGAATTTTGACCCCTACTAGCTTGTAATTAATTTTTTAATTTGTCAAAAAAATTAGGTCAGTAAGTATAATTATCTTTAGAGTATGACTTATGATATAGTATGTGGTGTTTATGAGAAATAAAGAAACTATGCGATTTTTATATGCAATATATGTTGTCATGTTAAAAAATGTTCATGTATTAATATTGTGCTTTTACATATGTTTTTTTCATAAATGCAATATATGTTGTGATATTATATATATATGCTATTAACTTCCGTCTTGTATTAATTTATAGTTTGTTAATGATTTCATTGGGGTGATTAGTATTATATATATTCTTATATATTCTTTTGTATGCATTTTTTATTTGACAACAACGTAAATAGTGTAACAAAACTTATGTCGTCTATTTCGGACCAACATGTCTCACACGTGTCATGCGTGTGAGATGTGTAGGTCCAGAATTGTCCCTTTTTGGATAGTCTCGAAGTGGGCGATAGAATGTGGTATTTATGATGAGTCATGAGTCCGAATGAGATTTCAGTGTCATAACCTTGTTGTTCTCCATTGCACCACTATCAGGCGTGCAATTGGAGAACAACGGGGTTATACTGCTGAAATTTCATTCAGACTCATGGCTCATCATAAATACCATGTTCTGTCGGTAACTCTTGGGTGGGTTTAGGACCTATGTTTTTCTATAGACAAAGGGTTGTGGTATGTAGAAACGTCTAGTACTGTAACACCCCAAATTTCCAAAACAATAAAAATATTATTTAATTCAATTTCCTGGAATTTATATTTCTGAAAATACCTTTAATAACCTTTTATTCCCTTTTGAACTACAATATAGAGTTAATGACCAAACCAGGAGCTGAAATTTTTTGTATAAACTCCCAAGGCCAAGATATATTTTTGAGAATTATTTTAAATCGGAAAACCTTTGAAAACAGTATTGGGCCTCCCTCCTCCCTTTCTCTCTCTCCCGGCCGGCCCAGCCCGTCACCTCGTCCGCCTCTGGCTGACAGCCCGACCCCACCTGTCGGCGCCGATCGCCCCCCCTCGCGCCCGAGCCCGACCCCCACCCGTCAGCCTCTCCACTCAACCGCTCGCGCCCACTGACGTGTGGCCCCCGCCTGTCAGATCCTTCATCCCCGCGAGATCCGCCCCCAAATCGCCCCCCCCCCCCCCCCTCGCCAGCCGACGCCATTACTCGCCTCGGATCCCATGCCCCCGACCCCCTCCCCTCGAATTAAGCCCGGCAATCAAACCCCCGCGCTCCGGTGACCATTTCCCCCCATTAAACCCGACCGATTCGCGTCCAGGTTCGATGAATCGAACTCAACCCGAGCTCGCCGGCGTTTAAACGCGTTTTATTCCCGGCCACCGTAGATTATGCCCTCTCTGCCCCCGCCGATGGCCCTATTTAAACCCCCTGGCCACCCGCATTTCACCCCCACGCTCACACGCTGCGAGAACCAACAGAGCCCTTGCATTCCGCGTTTTAGCACACCACCATCGCCCTCGCTCCAGTCGTCGCTCGCCGTCGCCGGAGTCCCCCTCCGTCCTCGCCGACCGCACCGCTGCGACCGCACGGACCTCACCGACCCCGGTCGTAACTCCGTCGTCGACAAACCCCGCCGGATCGCCGTCGCCGCCAAGGGCCCGAACACCTTCGCCGCCCCCGCTCATCGCCGGCCTCGCTCCGTCGACCTTTCTTCACCGCAAGGGTACCCTCGTGATCCCCGTAGTGCCCTCTTTCCGTTTTAGGCCTTAGCTTCGACCGCCATCGCTCGCCGTGGCCTCTGGCCCGCTCGCCGTCGCCGGAGAAGATGACCGGCACGGGCTGAGTACCCGTGCCGTGTCGGATTCACGCGCGACCGTGCGATCTGGATCCGACGGTTACGATTAATTCCCGCGTGTGATTTAATCGGATCCGTTAGATCTCGGTGAAGGGGTACATTATAATCTCAATCGTCCGTTAGTTTTAAAACCCCGCATCGCATCTAAGCCGTTCATCGTGTACCGGTTCGATGTTTTAATCACAGCCGTCCACGTAAACTTACGCGCCCCGCCTCGCCAGCGCGTGGGATCTGGATCCAACGGTCCAGATCGATCCGGCGCACGCGCACAGTGCGCGGGTTCACCGTGGGCCTGGCTCACCGTGGACCCGAGGGATTTAAAATTTGAAAATGAATTCCAGAAATGCTTTTAAACTTGTAAAATTCATATCTGGCGCATTTGAACTCAAAAAATTGCCATTCCAATTTCAGAAAATTCATAATATTATTTTCTACATGTTTATGCAATAAAAACAGTAGGTTTACTTTGGACATTTCATGTTTATTTAAATGAACATTCAAATACCCTTAGGGTAAAAATGTAAATTTAAATTATTTAAATTCCAGTAAAGTTGGTATTTATTTATTTCCTGTTGATATGAACAAACCACTAAGTTTTCTATGGAACTTTCATTTTAAATTTATTAGAGAACTTAAAAATGAGAATAACCACTTTTAAAACCCTTTTCCAAAGGACAACACTTCATTTTAATTTCTTTTAAAATTATGTATAAACTGAATTTCAGAGCCCTAACAACTTGATTTATTTTAATCAAACCAACTTAAACCTATGTGATTATTATGTGATGTTATATTGTTTGGTTGAATGTTGTATTTATTTTATTTTACTTTATTATATTGAAAAGACTACGACGCCGTTGAGGAGCCGGAATACTTCCCGGAAGTCCCTCCCTCGCCTTTCGCTGAACAAGGCAAGTCACCAAACCAATCTTTTGAGCATATTGAACCCATGTTTTATTAAACTATCGCTAAAACACATAGGTTATATATGTGCATTAGTCCAATGAGAAGCCCTTACACTATATTTATTTAGGATCCCCCGACTTTGATGTGCAACCCAAGCCATGCTATCTCTCCTAACCTCCTTGTCACCATGTGGTTAATGTTATTAGCTAGTGTCCAATGTATTGACATGATCGCTATAGGATAAAAAAATGAGTCGTAGCAAGATGGTTCTACTATATGATCTCCGTTACTTCTTATCCTTGGAATTCTGTTGGTGATGAATTATGGTTGTGGGTGTATGCATGGTGGGTTCCGGGTGCAAGCTAGGGCATTGGTCGGTAGCACCCGGGGCACTATAAGGACCGGTCTGCGGGATCCGTTGCAATACACTTCCGTACTAACCACAAGTCTAATGGGTAAGTCCTAACTAAGGTATGGAGTGTTCCAAATCAAGGCCACCATTTGGAGATGGGTCAAGCAGCACCTGCGGGTGGCTTGTACCAACATGGCGCAAAAGGGGGTGCGACGTTAGCCGGGATGCGGCCCGGCGCGCCGGCGAAACCAAGAGCGGGTGGTTATCGCTTGGAGCATTTCATGCCGAGGTTTTGGCACGAGTTCCTGTGGTATGGGTCATCTCGTTTGGGATGAGTGCGTGCCTTGTGGGTACAGTAGTACATCTCTGATCAGAGTCTTAAATCTTTTCGAAAAGCTGAGCCCACGGTCAAGGGCGGGTTGCGTGACATCCCACAGTTAGTTTACTTTGAATATGTATGTGCATGATGGTTGACATGTAAGGACTGTTGTGCGAGGAGGTAAAACGTACTCCTCGAGTTAGATGGTGTTGTTGATGCTCATGTTTACTTTTCCGCATGATTAAATCTGACTATACTAAATGCAATAACTGAAAATGTACTTTTCCACACTGTTAGCCATTACCCTTCCTTGTTTATTATCCTGCATTATTACTTGCATTTGCGGTGGCTTGCTGAGTACTTTTTGTACTCATACCCGTTGAACACCTCAGAGGATGCCTATTATGAAGATGGTCTGGAGTAGCGACCCAGTCAAGAGAAGATCCTGAAGAAGACGTTCGTCATGCTTTTATTTACTTATTTAATTCTTACTCTGATGTAATAAATATGGTCTACGTGCCATGAATACTTGTCGTATGTACGATTGTCGCATGATGAACCTCTTGTTATTATTGTTTTTCTATGGAAATTCAATAATGTCTCGATTTTGATAAATCGGGGCGCCACAAGATGGTATCAGAGCCGACTTGACTGTAGGAAGCCAAACAGACCCACCTAGCCTATAGCTGCAGAAAATTATTTCTCGAAAACCTACTTTATAAACTTTGTTCCTCTCCTCACTTTTATTCAACTTGCTGTTTTGTAGATGCCTGTCTACCAAGTCCACAGCTACTGCCGCCACTATGAGGGCTTCGTCCGGGAGCTCCGAATGATGCTCACCTTCCTCGGGTTCCTCTTCGAGCCCGAATTCCAAGGAGTGTACCCCGACGTGTTCGCTGGGCCTTGTGACGTCTCCTTCACCGTCCACGGCTCCGGAGAACACCTGCCACCCTACACCACCGCACTTGGGGGCCCGACCTTCGACGTCGCGTGCCAACGAGTCGCCCTCCATGCCCTCATGGAGCTGAGGATGATCTACGATGATCGTCTTCAGAACTCGTCGTTCCGGCTTGTGCCGAAGCGTACTCCCGGTGCCCACCGTAGCATCTACCTCGGAGTTCACTCCGTGCGTGATCCGGTCATGGCCCGGTAGTCGCGTCTTCTACAGGCTATGGACGATCTCCATACCGAGGCGGTGCTCGACGCCGACGAGCACCATGAGGCGGTTGAGTTTCTTCGTGAAGAAACGAAGAACTTGATCCAACAGAACGGCGAGTTGTAGCGCAAGATCATGTAGCTGCAGAAGGACATCGCCGAGATGGTTCCTCTCCTTCCAAGGAAGAAGAAGCCCATCCGCGAGCCCCTCCCTCGCCCCAAGAGGATCCCGCCACACCCCTCCCCCACCACACCCTCCACCAGCGCCCCTGCACCGCGCCCCGGCCTCGTCTCCGACCCCATCACCGAGAACTTTCTCGAGCCCACCATCCCTCTGGAGCCGCATACTCGTGGTTCCGAGAGTACGGAGACCGCCTCCGGTGGCGATTAGGCGTTAGGGGACGCTATCTTAAATAAAAACAAAATTTTGTATGTGATGCTATCCACAGCGGGTGTGTTGTGGATAGAATAAAAGCTTGATTGTAACGAACAATTTTTACCACTTTATATATATGCCTAAGCTTTGTGAGGTATTTTTGATTGTATTATTGTTTCATCATCTTTTTGCCTTATAACGTTGTATATTCAGAAAATGGCTGACCACCAGAACACCGGCTCCAACAACGGAGAAGGAGGAAGCCGCGACGCACGCGAGGGTGTTGTACCCAACTGGGGTGCAACAGACCCACGTCAGTCTGGGTCGCCATCCGCCAACCATCCTACCCTCGCGGAGATGATGGCGAATCAGAACCAGCTGATCACCGCCCTCCTCACCCAGATGCAGCACCAACAAGCTCAGTTGGACCGACTACAGAACGGGGAACCCGCCCCTCGCGCACCAGCACCCGCACCCGCTCCACAACTCTCGGAGTTTCTGCGCGTGCGTCCCCCATCTTCTCAAGCACCACCAACCCAATGGAGGCCGGAGATTGGCTCCGCACCATTAGGAAGAAGCTTGATCTCCTCCCCTGCACCGACCGGGAGCGAGTGGCCTTCGCCACTCATCAGCTCCAGGGTCCCGCCGCCGAATGGTGGGACAACTATCATGAGTCCCAGCCGGAAGACCACGTGGTGACCTAGGCGGAGTTCACCATCGCCTTCCGTGCCGCCCACGTCCCCGCCGGTGTCATCGCGGTGAAGCAGCAGGAGTTCCGCGACCTGCAGCAAGGCAACCGGACTGTCATGGAGTACCTCCATGAGTTCAATCGCCTCGCCCGCTACGCACCGGAAGAAGTGCGCACCGACGCCCTCCGCCAAGCCAAGTTCCTTCGGGAACTTAAGGATGAGCTGTCCATCCAGCTCGTCGCCACCGACTACGCCAATTTCCAATGGCTAGTCAATAAAGCGCTCATCCAAGAGACTGAGAAGAACAAGCTAGACCTCAAGAAGAGGAAGATGATCGCCTTCAAGCATCAGCAGGCGAACTCTCAGAGGCCCCGCTTCGTCCCTCCGCCACCAGCGCCAGCCTACCATCCTCGGCCCGCCTACAGGCCACCTCACGCCACCGGTGGACCCAACGCCGGGCATCCTCGCCCCGCTCCACCAGCTCCGGCCGCCCAGCCGACGAAAGCCGCCAAGGCCCCGATCTTGAAGGATCGCCAAGGGAGGCCGGTTGTCTGCTTCAACTGCCGCAAGGAAGGGCACTATTCGCACCAGTGTCCTCACCCCAAGCAGCCCCAAGGCGCGGCACCCAACCAGGCAATACATGCCCGCGTCAACCACATCAACGTGGAGGAAGCTCAAGAGGCTCCTGAAGTCGTGCTCGGTACGTTCACTGTGAATTCCGTACCAGCCGTAATATTATTTGACTCTGGAGCAACACACTCCTTCGTCTCGGAAGATTTTGTGAAAATCAACGAACTGGACGTACTCCCTCTATCCATCCCCGTGGTGATTGCCACTCCAGGCAATAGAACCTTAGCCCGCTCATACAACCCTAAGATTCAGATAGAGATCCAATGAGTATTATTCCGGGCCGAGCCAGTCCTCATAAAATGCACCAGACTTGACCTCATCCTAGGGATGGATTGGTTGATGAAGCATAAGGGAGTGATCGACTGTGCCAACAAGTCCGTCACAGTGATCAACCCTGAAGGCGCAGCCGTCACCTTTCGGATGACCAGTCGCAAACCACTCGAAGCGTCCCTTCACTCGCTAGCTCTTGAAGAAGTACCCATAGTCAAGGAGTTCACGGACGTCTTCCCTGAAGACCTACCAGGAATGCCTCCCAAGCGGGACATCGAATTCAAAATCGAACTTGTCCCCGGGACCACTCCAATCTCCAAGCGCCCATACCGGATGGCCGCCAACGAACTAGCCGAAGTCAAGAGCAACATCGAAGACCTAGAGTAGAAAGGGTACATCCGACCGAGTACCTCACCCTGGGGTGCACCGGTCATCTTTTCCATGAAGAAGGACAAGACCAAGAGGTTGTGCGTGGACTATAGAGCCTTGAACGACGTAACCATCAAGAACAAATACCCATTGCCTCGGATCGACGATCTGTTCGATCAGCTGAAAGGATCCTCGGTGTTTTCCAAGATTGACCTCAGGTCAGGTTATCACCAACTGAGGATTAGAGAAGAGGACATACCCAAGACTGCCTTCACCTCCCGCTATGGACTCTACGAGTATACAGTGATGTCGTTCGGACTCACGAATGCCCCGGCCTTCTTCATGAACATGATAAACAACGTATTCATGGAGTTCTTGGATAAGTTCATCATGGTATTCATCGACGATATCCTCGTTTACTCCAAGACCAAAGAAGAGCATGAGACTCACCTCCGTCTGACCCTCGGAAAGCTAAGGGAGCAGCAATTGTACGCCAAATACAGCAAATGCGAATTTTGGTCGTCTGAGGTGAAGTTCCTCGGCCATGTTATATCTGCCGGAGGAATAGCAGTGGACCCAACCACCGTTGAAGTGGTAACCAACTGGCTGCAGCCCACTACCGTGACCGAGATCCGGAGTTTTCTCAGATTGGCCGGATACTACCGCCGATTCATCGAGAATTTTTCCAAGATCGCCAAGCCTATGACCAGACTTTTGCAGAAAGAAGTAAAATTTGAATGGACCCCCGACTGCGAAGAAAGCTTCCAAACTCTCAAGAAGAAGCTCGTGTCAGCTCCTATTCTGACCTTGCCAGACATCCGGAAAGACTTCCACGTCTACTGTGATGCCTCTCGCCAAGGTTTGGGATGCGTCTTAATGCAAGAAGGGAAGGTGATATCATACGCCTCCCGACAATTGAGACCGCATGAGCTGAACTACCCGACCCACGACCTGGAGTTAGCAGCCGTGGTTCATGCCTTGAAGATATGGAGACATTACCTTGTGGGGAATCGGTGTGAGGTCTTCACCGACCACAAGAGCCTCAAGTATATATTCACCCAACTAGATCTGAACCTCAGGCAAAGGAGATGGTTGGAACTGATTAAGGATTACGACTTGGGCATCCATTATCATCCAGGTAAGGCGAATGTGGTAGCAGACGCCCTTAGTCAAAAAGGGTACTGCAACGCCATCATGATTCAGGACCACACTCCTTTACTTTACAAGGAGATGGAAAGGTTAAACCTAGGGAATAGGGATCACCACCCGATCATACCTCGCTGCCTTGGAGTCTCGGCCTGTCTTGATAGACCAGATCCGCGAGAAGCAGAAGGAGGACTCGGACATCTTGGAGATCCAGCAGAACATGAGAAAGGGTAAAGCCCCCGGATTTTCCAAGGACGAGCATGGTACCATCTGGTTCAGAAACCGGATATGTGTACCCGACCAGCCTGAATTGAAGACTCTCATCCTTCAAGAAGCCCACGATACTTTATACTCCATCCATCCCGGGAGTACAAAGATGTATCAAGATCTGAAGGAAAAATATTGGTGGGTCAGCATGAAGAGAGAAATAGCTGAGTATGTGGCCAAGTGCGACACATGCCGGTGAGTCAAGGCAGAGCACCAGAGACCTGCCGGACTTCTCCAACCCCTCAAAGTCCCTGAATGGAAGTGGGAGGAGATAGGAATGGACTTCATCACGGGACTGCCCAGAACCCAAGCTGGTCACGATTCTATCTGGGTAATCGTTGACCGACTCACCAAGGTAGCTCACTTCATCCCGGTCAAGACAAATTACACTGTCGCCAAGTTGGCTGAGTTGTATATGACCCGGATCGTGTGTCTTCACGGAGTTCCCAAGAAGATTGTATCTGACCGTGGGAGCCAGTTTACCTCCAAGTTTTGGAAGAACCTTCAAGAGGAACTCGGCACCCGGCTGAACTTTAGCACCGCCTATCATCCACAGACCGATGGTCAAACCGAAAGGGTCAACCAGATATTGGAAGATATGCTTAGAGCTTGTGCTCTAGACTTTGGCGGAATGCGGGACAAGAACTTGCCCTATGCAGAGTTCTCCTACAACAACAGCTATCAAGCCAGCCTGCAAATGTCCCCATTCGAGGCACTCTACAGACGTAAGTGCAGAACGCCGTTGCTCTGGGATCAAACCGGAGAATCGCAACTATTTGGGACAGATATATTGAGAGAAGCTGAAGAGAAGGTCAAGATCATAAGGGATCGGTTAAGGATAGCCCAATCCCGACAGAAGAGCTACACCGATAATCGTCGAAGAGACCTAACCTTTGAGGAGGGCGATTATGTCTATCTCCGAGTCACTCCCCTCCGCGACACTCAAAGGTTCAACATTAAAGGCAAGCTAGAACCCCGCTATGTCGGACCTTTTCAGATCCTCCGACGGCAAGGAGAAGTGGCATATCAACTTGAACTGCCTCCATCTTTGGCAGGAGTTCATGATGTGTTCCATGTCTCTCAGCTGAAGAAGTGTCTTCGCGTACCCACCGAGCAAGCCGACCTTCAACAGCTCAATGTCCAAGAAGACTTGACCTACATCGAGAAACCCATCAAGATCTTGGAAACCAAAGAAAGAGTAACCAGGAGTCGTGTAGTTCGCTTCTGCAAGGTTCAGTGGGACAACCACCCCGCCGAAGAAGCTACATGGGAAAAAGAAGACGAACTGAAATCCCAATACCCTGAGTTATTCGAGTGACGTTCCAATCTCGAGGATGAGATTCTTTGTAAGGGGGATAGGTTTGTAACACCCCAAATTTCCAAAACAATAAAAATATTATTTAATTCAATTTCCTAGAATTTATATTTCTAAAAATACCTTTAATAACCTTTTATTCCCTTTTGAACTACAACATAGAGTTAATGACCAAACCAGGAGCTGAAAATTTTTATATAAACTCCCAAGGCCAAGATATATTTGTGAGAATTTTTACAAATTTTTATCCACTCTAGAAATGCCCCAAAAGATTTAATCTATTTTCTACAATTATTTTAAATCGGAAAACCTTTGAAAACAGTATTGGGCCTCCCTCCTCCCTTTCTCTCTCTCCCGGCCGGCCCAGCCCGTCACCTCGCCCGCCTCTGGCTGATAGCCCGACCCCACCTGTCGGCGCCGATCGACCCCCCTCGCGCCCGAGCCCGACCCCCACCCGTCAGCCTCTCCACTCAACCGCTCGCGCCCACTGACGTGTGGCCCCCGCCTGTCAGATCCTTCGTCCCCGCGAGATCCGCCCCCAAATCGCCCCCCCTCGCCAGCCGACGCCATTACTCGCCTCGGATCCCTTGCCCCCTCCCCCCTCCCCTCGAATTAAGCCCGACAATCAAACCCCCGCGCTCCGGTGACCGTTTCCCCCATTAAACCCGACCGATTCGCGTCCAGGTTCGATGAATCGAACTCAACCCGAGCTCGCCGGCGTTTAAACGCGTTTTATTCCCGGCCACCGTAGATTACGCCCTCTCTGCCCCCGCCGATGGCCCTATTTAATCCCCCTGGCCACCCGCATTTCACCCCCACGCTCACACGCTGCGAGAACCAACAGAGCCCTTGCATTCCGCGTTTTAGCGCACCACCATCGCCCTCGCTCCAGCCGTCGCTCGTCGTCGCCGGAGTCCCCCTCCGTCCTCGCCGACTGCACCGCTGCAACCGCATGGACCTCACCGACCCCGGCCGTAACTCCGTCGTCGACGAACCCCGCCGGATCGCCGTCGCCGCCAAGGGCCCGAACACCTTCGCCGCCCCCGCTCATCGCCGGCCTCGCTCCGTCGACCTTTCTTCACCGCAAGGGTACCCTCGTGATCCCCGTAGTGCCCTCTTTCCGTTTTAGGCCTTAGCTTCGACCGCCATCGCTCGCCGTGGCCTCTGGCCTGCTCGCCGTCGCTGGAGAAGACGACCGGCACGGGTTGAGTACCCGTGTCGTGTCGGATTCACGCGCGACCATGCGATCTGGATCCGACGGTTACGATTAATTCCCGCGTGCAATTTAATCGGATCCGTTAGATCTCGGCGAAGGGGTACGTTATAATCTCAGCCGTTCGTTAGTTTTAAAACCCCGCATCGCATCTAAGCCGTTCATCACGTACCGGTTCGATGTTTTAATCACAGCCGTCCACGTCAACTTACGCGCCCCGCCTCGCCAGCGCACGTGGTATCTGGATCCAACGGTCCAGATCGATCCGGCGCACGCGCACAGTGCGCGGGTTCACCGTGGGCCTCGCTCACCGTGGACCCGAGGGATTTAAAATTTGAAAATGAATTCCAGAAATGCTTTTAAACTTGTAAAATTCATATCTGGCGCATTTGAACTCAAAAAATTGCCATTCCAATTTCAGAAAATTCATAATATTATTCTCTACATGTTTATGCAATAAAAACAGTAGGTTTACTTTGGACATTTCATGTTTATTTAAATGAACATTCAAATACCCTTAGGGTAAAAATGTAAATTTAAATTATTTAAATTCCAGTAAAGTTGGTATTTATTTATTTCCTGTTGATATGAACAAACCACTAAGTTTTCTATGGAACTTTCATTTTAAATTTATTAGAGAACTTAAAAATGAGAATAACCACTTTTAAAACCCTTTTCCAAAGGACAACACTTCATTTTAATTTTTTTAAAATTATGTATAAACTGAATTTCAGAACCCTAACAACTTGATTTATTTTAATCAAACCAACTTAAACCTATGTGATTATTATGTGATGTTATATTGTTTGGTTGAATGTTGTATTTATTTTATTTTACTTTATTATATTGAAAAGACTACGACGCCGTCGAGGAGCCGGAATACTTCCCGGAAGTCCCTCCCTCGCCTTTCGCTGAACAAGGCAAGTCACCAAACCAATCTTTTGAGCATATTGAACCCATGTTTTATTAAACTATCGCTAAAACACATAGGTTATATATGTGCATTAGTCCAATGAGAAGCCCTTACACTATATTTATTTAGGATCCCCCGACCTTGATGTGCAACCCAAGCCATGCTATCTCTCCTAACCTCCTTGTCACCATGTGGTTAATGTTATTAGCTAGTGTCCAATGTATTGACATGATCGCTATAAGATAAAAAAAATGAGTCGTAGCAAGATGGTTCTACTATATGATCCCCGTTACTTCTTATCCTTGGAATTCTGTTGGTGATGAGTTATGGTTGTGGGTGTATGCATGGTGGGTTCCGGGTGCAAGCTAGGGCATTGGTCGGTAGCACCCGGGGCACTATAAGGACCGGTCTGCGGGATCCGTTGCAATACACTTCCGTACTAACGACAAGTCTAATGGGTAAGTCCTAACTAAGGTATGAAGTGTTCCAAATCGAGGCCACCATTTGGAGATGGGTCAAGCAGCACCTGCGGGTGGCTTGTACCAACGTGGCGCAAAAGGGGGTGCGACGTTAGCCGGGATGCGGCCCGGCGCGTCGGCGAAACCTAGAGCGGGTGGTTATCGCTTGGAGCATTTCATGCCGAGGTTTTGGCACGAGTTCCTGTGGTATGGGTCATCTCGTTTGGGATGAGTGCGTGCCTTGTGGGTACAGTAGTACATCTCTGATCAGAGTCTTAAATCTTTTCGAAAAGCTGAGCCCACGGTCAAGGGCGGGTTGCGTGACATCCCACAGTTAGTTTACTTTGAATATGTATGTGCATGATGGTTGACATGTAAGGACTGTTGTGCGAGGAGGTAAAACGTACTCCTCGAGTTAGATGGTGTTGTTGATGCTCATGTTTACTTTTCCGCATGATTAAATCTGACTATATTAAATGCAATAACTGAAAATGTACTTTTCCACACTGTTAGCCATTACCCTTCCTTGTTTATTATCCTGCATTATTACTTGCATTTGCGGTGGCTTGCTGAGTACTTTTTGTACTCATACCCGTTGAACACCTCAGAGGATGCCTATTATGAAGATGGTCTGGAGTAGCGACCCAGTCAAGAGAAGATCCTGAAGAAGACGTTCGTCATGCTTTTATTTACTTATTTAATTCTTACTCTGATGTAATAAATATGGTCTACGTGCCATGAATACTTGTCGTATGTACGATTGTCGCATGATGAACCTCTTGTTATTATTGTTTTTCTATGGAAATTCAATAATGTCTCGATTTTGATAAATCGGGGCGCCACAAGTACTTATGATGCATTCTCGATTGAATGATTGTTTCGCTTCCAGAATGGCCGAGGACGACCGACAGTGGATGTATAGTGGTTTGAAAAAAGTGGAGCTCACATGAGAGAGTGTGTAATCAACGCTGAGAAATTTGTTGACCATGCATTCGCTTTGACAAAAAACTCTGGTGCGAGGTGCCCATGCATGAAGTGTAGAAATTCTCATTGGCAAGGCAAGAGAACGTCATCACTACACATTTGCAAATATGGTTTCTTGCCAGGTTATAAAGTTTGGGTGCACCGTGGCAAGACAGGCCATGAAAAAACGGTATTAGTACAGGAAGAAGAAGATGATAGCGCAGTTGATGATAGGATGGATGAGATGCTTGCTGCTATACGGCCAGAGTTTGAAACAAACCCTGAAGATCCTCCTACACCGGAGGTTCAAAAGTTTTTCGACATCCTTCGAACTTCAGAAGAGCCGTTGCATGAGCACACCACCATAAGCGTTCTTGCTTTCGTGACCCATCTTATGGCCATTAAGTCAAAGTTTGCATTCTCCAACAATTATTATGAGGAGCTCGTGAACCTGATCAGCAATGTCCTTCCTATGAACCATAAGATGTCGAAAGACATGTACCAGTCAAAGAAAATGCTTTCTGCCCTCGGCATGAAGTATGAGAAGATTGATGTGTGCCAAGATAACTGTATGGTTTTCTGAAAAGAACATAGGAATGATATGAAATGCTTAAAATGTGGTAAACCGAGATTCGTAGAGGTTGTAAACGAAGACGGTGAAAAGGTGACGACAGAGGTTGCTCATAAGCAACTTTGTTACATGCCTCTTACACCTGGGTGAAATGATTGTTTCTCTCAAATAAAACCACTAGGCATATGAGATGGCATAAGGAAGGTGTATGTGAGAATAACCAAGTAATGGTGCACCCATCTGATGGTGAGACATGGAAAGCTTTAGATGATTTCTATGCAGACTTTGCTAGGGATACAAGGAATGTTCGCATCGGGTTAGCAACAGATGAATTCATGCCTTTCAATGTAACCATATCGTCGTACTCTTGTTGGTCTATCTTTGTTTTTCCATACAACCTTCCACCTTTGTTTTGTATGAAATATAAATTTATGTTCTTATGTCTCATTATACCTGGTCCAGAGCATCCTGGAACACGCCTCAATGTGATGCTGAAGCCATTAATTGAAGAGTTGAAACAATTGTGAAAAGGAGTTTAAGCATATGACTATGACCGAAAGCAAAAATTCAATCTTCGAGTTGCGTATATTTGGGAGGTCCACAATTTTCTAGCATACGGTATTTTTTTGGTTGGAGTTGTCATGGAAAGTTGACATGTCCGATATGCTCTAAGGACATAGATTGTTTTATTCTTAACTTCGGGGGAAAGATTTGTTACTATGATTGTCATAAATGCTTTTTGCCCATGAATCACCTATTTAGGTTACAGAGGAACAATTTCAAGAAGGACAATGTTATTATAAAGGGACCGCCAAGGCATTTAAATGGTATAGAAATCGCTGATATGTTGAATGAGTTGGTCCTTAATGAAAATGGGGATGGATTTGTATGATTTGGAATCGAACATAACTAGACCCACATATGTGGCTTATGGGAATTGCCATATGTCAAATTACTGATTTTGATGCACAACATTGACGTTATGCATCAGGAACGTAATGTTGGTGAAAACATTATAAGCACATGTATGGATTTTGCGGACATGATAAAAGATAATCTAAAGGCGAGAAGAGATTTAGCTGAGATTTGTAATTGACCAACCCTTGAGTTAACAAATAGTGGTGGCAAGCCACGTGCCCCATTTTGTTTAAAACCTAAAGAAAAGAAACAAGTAATGAGGTGGTTGAAAATTTTGAAATTCCTAGATGGTTACGCCGCGGGATTTAGAAGAGTTGTGAATTTGAAGACAAGGAAGTTAAATGGATTAAAAAGTCACGATTACCACATAATAATGGAAAGACACCTTCCTATAATGTTTCGCGGGTACTTGAATGATGATGTGTAGAAGGCGTTAGCTGAGCTGAGCTATTTTTATAGACAACTTTATGCTAAAGAAATTAAGAAAGATATGATGTAGAAGTTGGAGAAAGAGATACCGGTGCCTTTATGTAAACTAGAAAAAATATTCCCTCTAGGAATCTTCAATACAATGCAACATTTACTGGTTCATCTTCCATATGAAGCTAAGGTAGGTGGCCCTGTGCAATATAGGTGGATGTATCACATTGAAAGGTCCCTAAAGAAGCTTAGAGCGATGGTTGGCAATAAGGCCAGAGTTGATGGTTGCATCGCGGAAGAATTTAAATTGAAAGATATAGCATACTTCACTAGTGTGTACTTCGCTGAGCATCATAATGTCAACACACCTGCTATGCGGTACCATGTGGATGAAGACAATTCTTGTAGTGACCTTCAAATCTTTCAGTGGAAGGGCATAACTGTTGGTGTCTCCATGACATATTATGCAACTTTTGTCCTTGCTCTACATGTACTCAAATATGGAAGAGATGAATAATATTTCGCGTAAGTGAATGTTTTTTAGTTTTATATTTTACCAACGATGTTTTATACCTGTTTGTTTACCTATTCATTACAATATTGACAATATGTTTGATTCGAAATACTTGACCTCTGGTCGTCAACCAACAGAGAAGCAATTAGATAAGTTGTGTCGGGAAGGAATAAATGGAGGACCTAGTTTCCTCACTTGGTTTAGAGAACATGTAAATCCTTACCTTTTGTGACATGTATTATTTTACTCTATTAGGTTAATTATCTTATAAACTCGTATGATTTGCAATGCGTGCTTGCCGACAATGTACAAATAGACTTGCGACAACTCTCTTACGGAAGTATTACTGCCAAAAGTTATGGTCGATATGATTTGAATGGTTTCTGTTTCCGTTCAACTATTTTTGAAGCGTATCGACCTCTAGCGACAACAACTAATACTAGAGTTGTTACAAGGGTCATTGATGGCCAAGGACATAAAACTAAGTATTATGGAATCATCCAAATATAATCGAGTACAACTTTGCCGGGAATAAGGAGCTTAAAATAGTCTTCTTCGATTATGATTGGTTTGACCCCAAACATGATACTCGAGAAAACCAATTTGGGACGGTTGAAGTCAAACACGTGGAACGACTATGTGGTTGCGATAATTTTGTCCTTACTCACCAAGTCGAGAAGTTGTATTATATGTCGTACCCATGTGAAAAATTAAGTGCTTAGTGGGTAGTATACAAAGTGAATCCTCGGGAATGTCTACTATTGGCGTAAAAGATTATGCTAACAGGTTTAGGAAACTAAGTTTCTGACAAACGAAGTATTTGTTTGAGTAAACTAGTCCAAGCCTCTGAGATGGATAATAGCTTGGGATAGTTCGAAGTGTGTAAGGAATATATGAGTATTCGATACCCTTTACAGAGTGAAGAGGGGTATTTATAGACCAAATACATGGGAAAAGACTTCTTTACCCTCTAATTACAACCGACTAATAAGATAATGTTTAATATTCTTCATAGGGGTAAAAGAGTAAAAAACTAGTCTAATCAGTAAGAAGATAAATCTTCTGTCTTTGATGGTAACCCCCCTTCGGGTGAAGAGGCTTCGGGAGGCTTCATTGCACCGAAGCCTTGACGGAGGTCTCCGCTGTTTAAGGCTCCAAACCGATAGAGCCTTATTGCCTTTAGGGTCTTCAGAGATCAAAGTTCCTAACTTTGTTTCTTCTGCTTGTGCTGACATGAAAATATCCTTGGCTTGTTGAGGATGAAATATTTCCCCCCCAACAGTAGCCCCTCGAATACTTCTCTCCAAATTGTCTATGCAATGTAGAGAGTAGTATACACAAGAAATAATTTCATGCTTAGAATTTAGATAGGAACTTGAAAAACTTTACCATTCTTAGAAACATTTGGAAATTGGGGGCCTTCGGACCAACTTTTGTGGAGATATTCACGGCAATGGCTTCGAAGATGGATATTTGGCAGAGCCAATATAGACGTTAGTCTTTCCAGCCGTTAGACTTTAGAGCCGTTAGACTCAGAAAAAGAGTCGTTACTCCTTGAGAAGGCTAATGGTTGCTTCACCTCCGTAGGCCTAACTTCTCATGAAATGTCTCTACAAATTATGACGGTACCGAAGATGTAACAGGGCACCTAAACGATGCACCATAATGTACAGTACAAAGAATACATGCTATATATAAGAAAGTAAAGGTAAATTTCAGATACTTTACCGACTGCTTTCACATTTCACATTTCTTCTTTCCGAGTTCATCCTTTCAAACTTCTCCTTTTCTCCGATGGCGAAGACAAGCCACAAATCTCTCGTTCCTGCTTCATCCTTGGCTCGACAGCAAGCGATGGCGGTGACAGCGGCGGCGGGGCCTTTAGACAACCCTCGTCCATCTGGTCCTCATGACCTTCGCCCGGCATCTACCAAGTATACAGATCAATCGTATAGCTTGGGGGCATTGTTGTGCTCGAAGAAGTCGATTGTTGCGGCAATCGCCAGGAAGATGGGACCTAGAATCATGATTTGCCAACCTGGGGGTGAAGTGATCCCGGCACCATGCGTCGGAGAGGTGGTGGTGTTTGAGGCATTCTTCGAAGCCGGATTAGGACTCTCGACAGTGGATTTCCTCTCCGAGGTATTAAAGTTATTTCATGTCACCTTACCCCAACTCTCTCCAAATGCCATTGCTCACCTGGCCATCTTCGAATGGGCGATGCGGGCCGAAGGATGTGCCGGGAGAGAGGAGATCTTCACGGCTCTTCATAAAGCTTCATGCCAGCCGAAGACTTTTACCAGAGCCGGAGGGGAGAAGATAGTGACCGCCTTTGGGAGCGTTAACTTCTAGCTTCACGAAGATTTCTAGGACCGGTTTCCAGCGAAGGCCATCAATGATAGATGGTATTCAGACTGGATCCTCCTCTAGTTCTACGCCGAGGTAGGGACGGACTGTGCCTTGGCCGGACGCTTGGAGGACATTTTTTACCGGAGGGAGGTGGAGGTCCAAGCGGACCCAAGTCAACTTCGAGTCCGCCTTGGGTTGTTTCACTCCGTGAGTCGTCACATAAGTATGCGCGATTTGGCGGAGTTGTTCATCGGACTCCGAATCCCTCCTCTAATGGCTGCTTGGCCAATCAACTTCGAGGAAAACCCGGAGGGGGGACTTCTGGAGATCCCTTCAAGCTCTGCAGGTAAGCTTTCCAAACATTCTGCATCAAAGTGTTTTACACACAGTATCGATTTTACAGATATGACTTAATTACAATGACATCTTATCTTTCAGCTCCGCATGTGACCCTTACTCCGGAACAAATGAGAAACCATGTTGAAGAATATGGTTTTGATATAACAGATATGATGAGTGATTGTCAACGGAAGTCAAAGGAAGGGAGAGATGAAGACCTGCCGAGTCTGAGGCGCATGTGACTCGGGTACACGGGCAGTGAGCGATGGCTGGGCAGAGGAGCCGCGGAGTCGAGCTGGCCCAATCCGGGTAGATGGCTAGGAGCGACAGATTATCAACTAGTCTGTTGATTGGGTTTGACTCAGGTACACGGGCGGCGAGCGATTGCCGGGCTGAGGAAGCTGCGGGGTCGGGTCGGTCCAATCCGGGTACCCGGTGCGAAGACGGTGGACGCTTTGTCAGTTTCGGCGTAAAACTGACAATCTATGTTAAATTCGTTTTTTAGATATTAATATTTAGTTTTTAAGTTTATAATATTTTTATTTTAATCAGGTGTTTTTTCTAAGAATATTTTAGTAATTTTTGGAATTTATTTTAGAGTCAGTTTAATTTTACCCGAGGGTAAATTAGTCTTTTCATGTATTAGGATTTGCCTATAAATAGGCCCCTATTCCCTTGGGGAAAGATGACTGTTTTTAATAGATCTATCTGCAGTCCACCAAAAATTGATCTCCGGTTTTCGTAGCCGCCGCTCTTCTTCTGGCGACGGTAGAAAAGTTTTCGGCCGGCGCTTGTTTTTCCTGATCTTGCTGCCACAATTTTTTTTGCGTGGGGCTCGTCCGTGCGGCAGGAGTCTTCAGAGTACTGTAGCTCGCGTTTTCACATCGTTGTGCAGAATTTGCTGCGGCGTCCCGCGAAAGCTAGCTTGCAGCTAGCACACAGCTTTTTGCTGCGGGTCCCACGGCGTAAGCCTTTTCGCGCGGTAGCCAAGACGTGGAACGATGGCAAGTCTTGGCACATTAATTGACTAGCTGCAGCACAGTCTACGCGTGTTCTCAACAGGACGCAAAGTGGCGGAAGAAAAAGTATTTCGGCCGGTGGTTCGCGAAGCGCAGACGGGCATCAGTGATTCGGCCGGCGACGACGAAAATTTTCACGGTGCAGTTTTTTCGCAAGATCGGCATGCAGGTTAGTTACATTGATCTCCTATTTTACAATTTTCGATTAAACCAATATTTATCTATTCTTAATTAGTTGAATATCGGTTTAGAAATTTCGTGATTAAATCATTATCTGCAAAAACAGTACTAGTGTTGCTTATTTTTTATTTAAGTATTTTAACCTGCTCATAAAGAAAAATATATTAATTAGATTATTATTCGTAGTAATATTTTATTCTAGTTTTACATGAAAAACTTTTGGATTAATTTCTGAATGACTTGTGTTTTATTTATTTAAGTAGTATCATATTTCTAGACTAAAATATAAATATTCCGTGTCTTTATCTAGGTGTTTTATTTACTGCAGTATTTTTATCTAGATTATTTTTAATATCATTTTAATTAGGACACTAGTTATTATTAAGCTAGATAACTTTAATTTCTGAAATTTGCTTTGCAAATATTTTTTGTCGGGTTAAGTTTATTTGGGTGGTGGGATTAAAATATAGTTTAGCAAGAAATTTTTAGGCGCCCATTCAACCCCCTCTGGTCGCTACTTTCGGTCCTACAAGTGGTATCAGAGCGAGGTTAGGTTTTTCTAATATCTTAACCGATTCTAAACCTAGGTAGTGACCATGACGTCTTCTGGCAAAATCCCATCCCTAGAGGCTTTTGGCTACACTTATTGGAAGACTCGCATGCGAGTAGGGGTGAAAGTGGTTCGGATAGTTTCCGACCGTATCCGGAAAAACGGATTCGGATTCGGTTTTTTTTGATTCGGATACGGATTTTTCGGATACGGATTCGGATTCGGATATTTTTTTTCGGATACGGAAACGGATATGATATGCCTGATATCCGTCGGATTCGGATACGGATTCGGATAATCCGGATAGTTCTTATTTGGATATCCGGCCCATTAAAAATACAGGCCCACTAGCCACACTGCAGGCCCACATTACATAATAGGCCTTTATATGGCACTATGACATATTTGGCTGGCAGGCCCACTGCCATGGCGCCATGGCCCAACCGCCCAAGCATTTTGAAATAAAAAATCTTCTTTATTTTTTTAAAAAAACATTTTTAAAAAAACATAAAGAATATTTTTTAAAAAAAATATATTTTTTTTAAAAAATGGGATAAATTTCTATAAATTTAAACAGATAAAATTTTTTAATAAATAAAAAATAATTTTTAGTTCTTTCAATTTAAATTTTAAAAACACAATGAATTAATGAAAAATAGCAAATTGACATATAACATTATCCAAATTTTCCATAAATTAATATATGTTGTATTTTAATTATAGAAAAAGTTTAAACAAATATTTAACTATTAATTTGTTTTTAAACCTAACACATTTCTTTTAACATTCGTACATGCAAACTTTGTCAAAATAATTTTAAATTTTTATCACAGCATCTATGTATTGTATGATGATACCATGAGACGTATCGTATTTTTCTGACTTAATTTGAATTTTTTAGAATTAAAATTTCATTAAGCTCTACGTTGTCCATCGAGTGTCGTAACATTTTTTTTAAAAAAATATCTTTAAATTTAGTGGATACTGACTTAAAATAGACTCGCATGCATGAATATGATTTTTCTAGAATTTTTAGTTCATTATTTCATGCACTTGTAGTTCAAATTTGATAAATTTCAATATAAATCAAAGAAACATACATAATGAATTAAAAATAGCAAACTTATGTATAAAAATGTGAATTTTTTTATAAGATTAGATATGTTGTATTTTAATCATAGAAAAAAAATCAAGTTTAAACAAAGATTTAACTATTGATTTGCTTTTAAACCTATCACATTCTTCTTAACATTCTAACTCATTACTCTCAAATCTCCATCTTTCTTAACATCGTAGATGCAAACTTTGTCAAAATAATTTTAAATTTTTATCACAGCATCTTTGTATCGTATGATGATACCATGAGACGTATCGTATTTTTCTGACTTGATTTGAATTTTTTAGAATTAAAATTTCATTAAGCTCTATGTTGTCCATCGAGTGTTGTAACAATTTTTTAAAACAATATATTTAAATTTAGTGGATACTGACTTAAAATAGACTCAAATTCATGAATATGATTTTTTTAGAATTTTTGGTTCATTATTTCATGCACTTGTAGTTCAAATTTGACAAATTTCAATATAAATCAAAGAAACATACATAATGAATTAAAAATAGCAAACTTATGCATAAAAATGTGAAATTGTTTTATGATATTATATATGTTGTATTTTGATATTAGAAAAAAATTCAACTTTAAACGAACATTTATATTTCAAATTTATAATTTTAAACTTTATCTCTTTCACTCCAAAAATAAGTAAATAGTCAACTTTGA
Source organism: Zizania palustris (assembly GCA_019279435.1). Classification (NCBI taxonomy): domain Eukaryota; kingdom Viridiplantae; phylum Streptophyta; class Magnoliopsida; order Poales; family Poaceae; genus Zizania; species Zizania palustris. The sequence continues at coordinate 4,860,284 of JAAALK010000081.1, read as the reverse complement.
CTAAAACCCTATCGACCCTAATTTTTCTTTCTCTCTCCCGGTCTCTCCTACTCCTATCACCTCTCTCTCCCCGTTCGTGATGATTTATATGATGTTAACTATTATTTGTCATTTGTGTATTGTGATCGTGAATAAATAAATACATTATTGATATTCGGTAAGTATTCGTAACCGTATTCGTATTCGATTCGTATCCGCTCCGTATTCGTATTCGATGATATCCGACTCCGTATCCGTATCCGGATTATCCGAATCCGAATTCGAATCCGAAAAAATATATGAAAAATGATATGATATTAGTGATATCCGTCCGTATCCGATCCGTTTTCACCCCTACATGCGAGCATACCTTATGAGCCAGAGCTCGGACATATGGGAGATTTGTGTTCATCCTAGTTTCACCATAACGACTATTGCTGTGGATACTGCTGAAAATGTAATTACCCAGCATCAAAATAATAGTAAGGCAGTGAACATTTTATTTTCTGGTCTAGGTCCTAGTGAGTTCGAGCGTGTTAGCCATCTCACCACTGCTAGAGAGATCTGGGCTACGCTGCATGCACACCTTGAGGGGACAGCTCAGGTCAAGGCTAGACTATATCATACCTACCGGCGTGAGTATGAAAATTTCTCACAGAAGCCGGGTGAGACTGTTGAGGCTTTGTTTGGTCGCTTTCAATCGATCATTAACAAGCTACGCATTAACAAGGCCGATGGTGATCAGCTGGTCTCAGATCATGAACAAGCGCTTAAGGTACTTCATACCATGGACCCTAAGATCTGGGAGATCAAGGTCTCTTCTATTGTTGAGAGCACATCTTATGATACCTTGACCATCACAGAGCTTTTTAGTAAGCTCAAGGCCTCAGAGGTCGATATCCAGTTGAGATCAAATCTTACTGGTTCTGGATCAAAGACTCTGGCGCTTGCGACACCATCTGCTGATCCTAATGCCATGAGTTGTACTGTGTTTTCCTTGATGTCTATTTCCGAGGAACAACTTGATACTCTAGGAGATGATGATCTATGCTTGTTTAACAACCGAGTGCGACGTGTTTATGATAAGCGAATGTTTAAGAGACACGGCACAAAATCCGGATGCTTTGAGTGTGGTGACCCAGGTCATTTTATCACCGACTATCCCAAGCAGAAGAATTACAAGAAGGGAACTGGCGACAACTCCTACAACTCTGGCAAGTACGACAACTCCATGAAGGGCAAGCCCAAGACAAGGTTCTTTCGAAAGGCCCTGAAAGATTACATGCGTGAGAACAAGAAGCGAGACGAGACCTTCTTTGCCGAGATGGAGAAAAGATACTCCAAGAGATCCTCATCTTCCTCATCGTCTTCAAGTTCAAGTGATGAAGATATCATGATCAGGAAGGGGAAGGACAGGGACAATCCGACGGGTCTCTGTTTCATGGGCTTCGGGGACAAGCTGAAGAGTCGCTCACGTCACAACCGAAGACCCCACAAGAGCTTCTGCTCAATGGCTCTTGGGGAGAAGAAAGAGAAGGACTCCTCCGACGACTTTGACGATGACGACGATGAGAATGCATCTTCCTATGAACAAGAAGTTGTTAATTTACTAGAACAGAACAGTCAGGAGTTGAAGTATAGGGAGAAACTGCTTAGAGGGGCTAAGAAGAGGTTAGATGAGCTTGAGAGTGAGCTTGCCACAGCAAATGGCAAGATTGAGAGTCTGTCTTCTTCCCCTTGCTTGGGTGATAGTGGTGAGTGTCCTAACTGTGAGGTGCTTTTGTGTGACCTGACGACTCTCAAGTCCAGATACACAGAGAGAGTAGATGAGAGAGACGCTTTGGCCACTGAGCTTGAGAGCGCTTAGCAGGAGCTAAAAGATGCTCATGCCACTGTCATCGCACCTTGTGTAGACTGCCCATCTCATTTAGCTAGTATAGCCGAGCTGAGAGCCAAGAGTGATGAGCAGTTGAGCGAGTTAGCTGGAGTGAGAGCTGAGTTGGAGCAGACTAAGCTAGAGCTTGAGACTTTGTCAGTTCCACCCACTGTTTGTGAGAACTGCTTGTCCATTAGAATGGAATTGATCAAGCTAAAAGCTGAGAAATCTGTCGAAGTTGATAAAGAGTGTGAGATCTGCTTGTCTCAGGTGGAGGTGTTAGCTTCTTTGAGAGAGGAGCTAGCTGATGTTCAGAACGAGAACTTTTACCTTCGTTCAATCCTGAGTTGGATCAGTGCTAAAGAGCCACAACTCGGCATGATGATCCAGCAGTTCAAGAGACAGGATGGTTTTGGGGTAGGTTACACATATACCAAGGCTGATTTTGAGAGCGCCATTAGTCGTGTAGTGGAGTGGAGTAAGATGACTCCCGAACAGAGATATTCCAAGACTCACTCCACTGAGTCCTTTAAGGATAGTCAGCCCAAGGATGGAGTGATCCAAGAACAATCTAAAGCTCCACCTAAGAAGCAGATCTGGGTTCTTAAGCCTAAAACTCTTCACACTTCTCTTGATTCTTTACTTGGACCCTCTCACACCAAAGATGATACACCAAACACCACCAAGCCTAAGAATCCCAAGTCTCAACCACATACCAAGAAGCCTACCTATCACTGTGAGTTCTGCCAGAGAGACGGGCATCTAGAGGAGTTTTGCTTCAGGAGGAAGCGGGTTGAGCGAGTAGAGAGAGCTCGAGGTGGGCAGGAGCAATTCTACCAGCAGGGTGGTAGACATAGAGTTCCTCGACGTAGAGAGAGGCTAGAGGCCAGGCCACGTCGTGTAGGTGGTGGTAGAAGAGATGGTTTTTATGATCGCGCTCCAGAGGGTGGTTTCCGTTCCGGCAGAGTTCCAGATCGTTATGGATACGGTTTTGGACCTCGTGACCGTGGTTTTAGGAAGAACAAAGAACCACGCTTTGATCCGCGCTTCAGTCCAGACTCATATGATTCCTTTTGCTTTCGTACATACACACAGATGGCTCGACACTGGTTCAACACTTTTACTAAACCTGGCATTGGACCGTTTGGTCCCACTCATGATTATTGATGTTGTTTTGGGAGTTGTGTATCCTTTTTAGGATATTTTGAGTCAGATTTTTATTGGTACCAGTTTTACTTTCCTTTTTTATTTTTTATTGAGTCTTTTTGTGTGCGTTCATATCATGCATAATCATCAATCATATTTTGAGCTTGCTTCTGTCATATGATTAATCTGTTTTACTTTCTCTAGCTAGTATATGTTTTTGATTACCTGTCGATGATCATGTTCTATTCAAGTTCACATGATATATCTGATATTTGTCATATGCATGGCTTTTATGCTTTAAAATTGAAAAATGATCACCATTGCTTCTGGTAACTAGCATGTGTAGGCTGAATGCTTTCGCTATCTTTTACATGCCTTGTAGCTAGATCTTTACTTAGATGCAGATACGCAACTTGGACATCTATATGCTTTAAATATGAAAAATGTGCTATAAAATGATAAAAATTCAGAAAAATAAAAATTTATGCATTTTTTATGATTATCAGAAAAGATCCAGGTGGGTTTGCTTTTGTCGCATTGCATTGTTCTGGACTGCTTACCATAGCACTTTGGTATGAACTAGGAGGTGTAATGTATGCCAATACCAATGTCTTAAGCTTCTGATGGTCCAGTTCTGGCCTAGGCTTGACTTGGTCGGTTAGCATAAGGTTTGACATGCAAATAACCCCTGGCAGAAATAAAAATTTAAAACGATGACAAGTTTGCTGAAGCACTTTGTTTTGGACAATGCTTATCTTGGTAGATATCAGTTAGCTTTTGCATCTCATGCTTTACTTTGCTTGTCTACTAGAAAAAGTGGTGATGCTTTTGTTTTGCAAAAATCGAAAAATGCGTGCTAATGACTTTCTTAAGATATCATCTATTGCACTGATCTTGTCATGTATCTTAGACAATATATCTTTTGCTATACCTGTTAGATGTTGTATTTGCAGTTAATCATATCTAAGAAGCATGCTTTTTACACTCCACCTGCACTCCATCTGCATTCATGGCATATTTTGAGGGGGAGCTGCATTTCAGGGGGAGTTTATGTTTTATGTCTTTTTAGAGTGCATTTAGTCTCACTTGATGAGTCCAATTGTCAACAAGGGGGAGAAATTTTGGATATATTTTTGGCTTTCTCTGGGATTTATTTCAGGGGGAGTTCATTCTTGACTTGTTTTTGAGGCTTTATTTTTTGGTTAACCATAATGACCATTTTTCTTACTTCTGTTTGGCTTTTGGTCATTTGGGTTAAACTTTTATTTTATTTCTTCTATTTTTTTGTCTTTGTTTTCCTGTTTCCACGTGTTTTGCAGGTTCTGGAGATGAGCTGAAAAGGGTGTTGACAATGCACTAATCAATGGGGAGATTGAGAAACCATGTTGAAGAATATGGTTTTGATATTCCAGATATGATGAGTGATTGTCAACGGAAGTCAAAGGAAGGGAGAGATGAAGACCTGCCGAGTCTGAGGCACATGTGACTCAGGTACACGGGCAGTGAGCGACAGCCGGGCAGAGGAGCCGCGGAGTTGGGCTGGCCCAATCCGGGTACATGGCTAGGAGCGGCAGATGATCCACTGGTCTGTTGACTGGGTTTGACTCAGGTACACCAGCGGCGAGCGATTGCCGGGCTGAGGAAGCTGCGGGGTCGGGTCGGCCCAATCCGGGTACCCGGTGCGAAGACGGTGGACGCTTTGTCAGTTTCGGCGTAAAACTAACAATCTATGTTAAATTCGTTTTTAGGATATTAATATTTAGTTTTTAAGTTTATAATATTTTTATTTTAATCAGGTGTTTTTTCTAAGAATATTTTAGTAATTTTTGGAATTTATTTTAGAGTCAGTTTAATTTTACCCGAGGGTAAATTAGTCTTTTCATGTATTAGGATTTGCCTATAAATAGGCCCCTATTCCCTTGGGGAAAGATGACTATTTTTAATAGATCTATCTGCAGTCCACCAAAAACTGATCTTGCTGCCACAATTTTTCGGCCGGCGCTTGTTTTTCCTGATCTTGCTGCCACAATTTTTTTTGCGTGGGGCCGTCCGTGCGGCAGGAGTCTTCAGAGTACTGTAGCTCGCATTTTCACATCGTTGTGCAGAATTTGCTGCGGCGTCCCACGGAAGCTAGCTTGCAGCTAGCACACAGCTTTTTGCTACGGGTCCCATGGCGTAAGCCTTTTCGCGTGGTGGCCAAGACGTGGAACGATGGCAAGTCTTGGCACATTAATTGACTAGCTGCAGCACAGTCTACGCGTGTTCTCAACAGGACGCAAAGTGGCGGAAGAAAAAGTATTTCGGCTGGTGGCTCGCGAAGCGCAGACGGGCATCGGTGATTCGGCCGGCGACGACGAAAATTTTCACGGTGCAGTTTTTTCACAAGATCGGCTTGCAGGTTAGTTACATTGATCTCCTATTTTACAGTTTTCGATTAAACCAATATTTATCTATTCTTAATTAGTTGAATATCGGTATAGAAATTTCGTGATTAAATCATTATCTGCAAAAACAGTACTAGTGTTGCTTATTTTTTATTTAAGTATTTTTAACCTGCTCATAAAGAAAAATATATTAATTAGATTATTATTCGCAGTAATATTTTATTCTAGTTTTACATGAAAAACTTTTGGATTAATTTCTGAATGACTCGTGTTTTATTTATTTAAGTAGTATCATATTTCTAGACTAAAATATAAATATTCCGTGTCTTTATCTAGGTGTTTTATTTACTGCAGTATTTTTATCTAGATTATTTTTAATATCATTTTAATTAGGACACCAGTTATTATTAAGCTAGATAACTTTAATTTCTAAAATTTGCTTTGCAAATATTTTTTGTCTGGTTAAGTTTATTTGGGTGGTGGGATTAAAATATAGTTTAGCAAGAAATTTTTAGGCGCCCATTCACCCCCCTTTGGTCGCTACTTTCGGTCCTACAACAAATCGCCCGAGCTGCGGAGAAGGTTCTTGGAGCCCCTACGCCCGTTGAAAAGAAGCGGAGGGTAAAGGTAGTTGGGACTTGGGAGCGGTTGAACCGAGTATGGAGTGTGCTCAGAATTGAACTCCCAACCCTTCCAGACTGGTTCGCCTTAGACCAGGCTCCGAAGAAAAGGAAGGCGGAGGCGGGGTCTTCAGGGTTAGTATAGACGCCTGCCAAGAAGGTGGTCTAGAAGACAAAGGCCCTCACTCCTCTGAAATCTCCTGTCTCATCGCCAGAATAGTCCGAAGATGAAGAGGATGTAGACATGGCGATGGTGGAGGAGTTCGAGGCCCTTATTATTGGGGACAAAGAGTCTCGGATGGGAGCTGATGTCTCCATTCGAGACGGCGCGGTGGTGGTGTCGAGGATCGAAGATAACCCCGAGCATGCGGAGACAGTAAACATCCCGCCTAGCTAGGAGGATGCTCCTGCTATGGAGGAAGGCAGAGTCGAGACTATTGAAAACCAAGTCTTGGCTCCAAATGAAGTGATAGCTGTAGTGGTCGAAGATATCTCTGTAGCCATTCCTGCGGTTCGAAGTTTAAAGTCTGAAGTGGACTTCGGTCAGATGTTCGAGCCCCCAAGCAGTCCAGTGCTCATTCGACAATAAGATGTCGAAGGTAAGCCTCAGCAGAATACCTTTTGTTGGGGGAAATTGCTTCACCTTCAAGACTTAGAGATTAATAATTCAAAGATTCACTAAGCTTCAGAGCTGGTGGGCTCTTATTCGAAGGTGAAGGCGTCAAGCCGAAGGGTGTCTCGATCCGAAGACCTGAGAAGCCCTCCGCAAGATACGAAGGCTCCGAAGCAGAACGACATGATTGATAAGATGTTTGGCTTATCCATCTGCCCTGGATAACTTTACCCTTTTAATCCTGCTCCAAGTACCAAATAGTTTCCACTATGTCGGTTGTAATTCAGGGGTAATTAGGTCTTTTCCTTAGACATTTTTGCCTATAAATACCCCCCTCTCTACCCTATAACAGAGATCGAATACTCAGCTATTCAGTACACCTATTCGAACTACTTGAGCTATTATCCAATATGGAGGCTTGAGACAGTTCTTAATCACAAACTCACTGTTTGTCCGTTCTTGATCTCAGAGAACCTGTTAGCGTAAACTTTTACGCCAACAGTTGGCGTCGTCCGTGGGGATCAGTTCTAGAAGCTTGTTCTCTACTGATGACTGCACTTCGAAGAGCACTTACGGAGGGAGCCTCGGAGTCCCAAGATTCCGCACACCCTTCGGTAAGGGGCTTCTTAGTGCGGTTCGAAGGCTCTCGCTCGCCTTCCCAGATCAATCGAAGTCCCCCATCTTCGGACCTCTCCGTGACTAGCTATGCCTCCGAAGCGAAGCCAAGCCTCGGGCCCCCTCCGAAGGTCCCCTCGGACCACAAGAGCCGGGCCCTCAACCGCTCCAACGGTTCCCAAGGATACCGCTGGGCGTCGAGTGCCCAGGGGTCCCCGAGCCCCTCCTACGGTGCTTTGAACTGATTATGTCAGCTCCCAGGACCCGGAGCTGCCCTCCGATGAAGATGAAGACCTTCCTAGAACCGAGGCTACTCAACTAGCAAGGCTTCAGGAGGAAGTGGCTAGGTGGAGGCAAGAGGCCGCAGATCTCCTCCGCACTCAAGCCTCCACCAAGACTCCAGAAGGGCCTCAAGATGGTGGTGCTTGCAATCTCCCAGAAGCTTCCCAGGTCCCGGAGGAGGCCGAGAACGCATCTTTCGATGAGGAGTCTCCGCTACATTCGGACTTGCAAAGAGTGCCCTTCGACCCCAGATTCAAAGCCTCGAAGCTGCACAAGTACTCCGGTGGGTCATACCCCGGAGAGTTTGCCCGCTCATATGCCCTGGCAATAGAAGCAAGCGGAGGGGTGAGCAACACGATGGCAAAGTGTTTCCCCCTCGCTCTCGAAGGCGTGGCGCTCCGATGGTTCTGGTCCCTAAAGCCAGGATCGATCAGGTCCTGGGAGCAGTTGAAGAAGAAGTTTGTGAGCAACTTCCAGGGTACCTTTGTGGCCCCGATGTTCATAGGGAGTTTGTTCCAGGTGAAGCAGTGGGTGGGAGAAACACTCCGAGAGTACTTCACGCGCTTCGCCAACACCAAGTCACAGATTAAGGGCCTATCTACCTCCTCGGTAGTCAACGCCACCCGCGAAGGGGTTCTAAACCCCGACCTCCTCAGCAAACTCCATCGGAAGCCGACGACGTCTGTGGCGTAGCTGATGGCATACTTCGAACAGTATGCCAAGGTGGAGGAAGGCTGTCTTCGGTGAGCCGGAGCACCCACACCTACCCTTCGAGAAGATAAGACGGAGCTAGAAGCCTCGGCTCCTCTACAACCCCCTCAAGATATCCGCTTCAACGAGCACAAGCGAGGGAAGAAGCATTTCCGTTCGGAGGTGCTAAGCATTGCACCCTCCGTTCTGAAGGCACCTGCCAATTATCAGCAGGCGCAAAACTTCAAGGCTGGAGTACCAAAGCCTCAAGAGAGAGCACCTAGCAGGCGCCAGAGTTTTTTCTACTACATGCATGGCGATAATAGAAGCCATGACACGAAGGATTGCAAGGCAGTGTTGGCCCTTCGGGGCGATTACCTTGGGCGAAGTACCGGGCGAGGTACCCCGGATCGAGCCCCACCAGTGGAACGGTCGGAGCCTGTGCAAATCGTGGCCCGAGACGGTGTCCCCGAAGCCCCCATGCGACTTCTGGTGGCCAACATTTTGCCACCGCCGAAGCAGGAAGACCCTCAGGACCACGGCAAACGAGTGGTCCTGCCCATCTCCGGAGGGGGGACCCTCGGGAGCATGTCCAAAAGGCAACGACGCGAATACGTTCGTGAGGTTGGGCACATTGGGACTTTGAGCTCCGCAGAAGAGATGCTGGAGTGGTCTCATGTGCCCATCTCGTTCACTGCCAGTGATGCCACGAGGGTAAAGTTCCCCCATGCTGACCCCTTGGTCATTTCCGCAGACATAGCAGGGGTGGAAGTCCGAAGGATCCTGGTGGACGGTGGAAGCTCCGCAGACATACTTTTTGTCCAGGCCTTCGATCAAATGTGCATACCTCGGAAGCATCTACTTCCAGCGGCCCGACCACTTCAAGGTTTCTCAGGACCACCTCTCGATGCCCTCAGCCAGATAGGCCTCGAGGTTGCTTTCGGAGAGGGGCCTTTGGCCAGGGTAGAAGAGGTGATCTTCGACGTTATCAACACCCCTTATGCTTACAACGCAATCTTCGGGCGAGGGATGCTGAACCAGTTCGGAGCTATAGCGCATCACAACTATCTCTGTCTCAAAATGCCCACGTAAGGTGGAGTTCTTACTATTTAAGGAGACCAAGCTATAGCCCGGAGAATGGAGTATGGTCACGGCTAGCCATTGGATCCCCGGCAAGTGCACAACGTGGTGGAGGGCATGGAAGAAGTGCTGGAGGCTTCGAACCTTTCAAAGGGGCTCTCCCTCAAGCCAAGCCCGGAAGGTGATGTCGAGACAAGGATAATTTCAAAAGATGGCAAAGAATATCCAATACAGTTCGGCAAAGGGCTATCCCCGGTTATAGCTGCCTCATTGGAAGAAGTCGTCAAGCAAAATCTGGACGTCTTTGCCTGGACCGACGAAGACATCACCGAGGTGGATCGGAGCATCATCGAGCATAGCCTGCTCGTCAACCCAAAGGCCAGACCAGTACGCCAGGGGCTCCACAAGCTGTCTGCAGAAAGAGCAAGCCTCGCCAAAACCGAAGTAGAAAAATTGCTAAAGGCTAGCATCATCAGAGAGGTAGCCCATACCGAGTGGTTGGCTAACCCCTGTTTTTGTAAGGAAGAAGGACTCAAACAAATGGCGCATGTGTATTGACTTTACTTCATTAAATAAAGCATGCCCGCGAGACCCCTACCCGATGCCCCGAATAGACCAGCTGGTGGATTCCACAGCCGGCTCCGAATTGCTAAGTTTCCTCGATGCTTACTCTGGGTACCATCAAGTCTGGCTAAAGCGCGAAGACGATGCCAAGACAAGTTTCATAACTCCTTCCAGGGTATTTTGTTATGTAAGAATGTCTTTTGGCTTGCGGAATGCCGGAGCTAACTTTTCACGTTTAATAGCTAAGGCTCTAGGTCACCAAATAGGCTGAAATGTCGAGGCCTATATGGATGACATTGTAATAAAAAGCGCTCAAAAGCACCAGCATAGCCTAGACCTAGCTGAAACATTTGAGAGCCTCCGAGCATGTGGAGTACGCCTCAACCCTGAAAAATGTATATTCGGAGCACAAGCAGGAAAACTGCTAGGGTACTTAGTTTCGAGCAGGGGAATCGAAGCTAGCCCAACACAGATAAGTGCACTACAAAGAATGGCTCCACCAGGGAATTTGAAGCAGGTCCAGAAGCTAGCAGGAAAGCTCGCAGCCCTTAGCAGATTCTTAGCCAGGTCAGTAGAGCGAAGCCTCCCAATTTTCAAAGCCCTAAAGGAGTCCGAAAGCTTCAATTGGACACCAGAATGCCAGAAGAGCTTTGATGACATAAAAGCAGACCTCGGAAGCTTGTCAACACTTACTGTGCCCCTACCAGAAGAAACACTCCTCCTTTATCTTGTGGCAACAGGCTCCGCAGTGAGTGCAGTATTGGTCCGAGAGGTTGAGCTCAAGGGAAAGCTGGTGCAGAACCCAGTTTATTTTGTTTCATAAGCTTTGTCCGGAGCTAAGATAAGATACTCCGAGCTCGAGAAATTTGCTTATACCCTGGTAATGGCCTCGCGAAAGCTAAGGCATTATTTTTTGGCGCATAACCTAATCGTTCCTACGTCGTATCCCCTTGGTGATATGCTCCGGAGCAAAGACTCCACAGGTAGGATTGGAAAATGTGCTGTCGATCTAGCCCCCTTCGGAATCTCCTTCACGGCAAGAACAGCTATCAAGTCCCAAATCATAGCTGACTTCGTAGCAGAGTGGACTCCATCTGCAGTTTGGGCTCCGGAGGAGCCCTCCGAAGGTTTATGGACAATATTTTCTGACGGAGCTTATCAAGCATCTGGTGCCGGAGCTGGTGCAGTCATCATATCACCGTCAGGGCAAAAGGCCACGTATTCTGCGAGGCTCAACTTCAAGACCACCAATAATATCGCAGAATACGAAGGGATCTTGCTAGGCCTCTGAAAGGCAAAGGCACTTGGAGCAGCAAGGATAATAATTAAAACAGATTCCCAAGTCGTCGCAGGGCATGTCGATAAAAGCTTCCAAGCGAAGAACCCACATCTAGCAAAGTACCTAGAGGAAATCCGCAAGACTGAAGAAGCGTTCAAAGGATTTTCTGTTCACAGCATCCCTCGAGCAGATAATCAACTTGCAGACATTTTGGCAAAGGCTACGGCCGGAGCATTAGACCTACCGGAGGGTGCTTTCTATGAAGAACTAGTTGTAACACCCCAGAAATTAAAAGAAATAAAATAAAAAGAAAAGTATTATTTAATCATTTTTGGATTAATTATTAAAGGGAAATTCACAAAAGAACCCAAATAAAGCCAAACAGGGAGAAATACTCAAAATTTGGACTTGAAAATTTTATGAGATGAACTAGAGACCAAACTATAATTTTAAGAATTTTTACAAATTTTTATCAACAGTGGTTCAACCCTTAATCAAATAAATGAATTACTGGAATTATTTTAAATCGGAAAAGAATTAAAATGCTTATTGGGCCCCAACCCCGAAACCTCCCTCAGCCCGGCCCAGACCAACCATGAGCCACTGACCGGTGGGACCCGCCTGTCGGCGCGTTTCCCCGCCTCTCTCTCCCACCCGCGTCAGCTTGGCCCCACGTGTCAGCCCCATGCGCTTGCCTTCGCCCTCTGACCGCTCGGCCCCGCCTGTCGGCCCTTTCCTATCCCGTTCGCCCACTGACAGGTGGAGCCCACCTGTCAGGTGCTTCGTCTCCGATGGAAGGGGATCGCCCCCTTCCTTTCTCCCGGCGATCACTTTCTGCTTCTCGCCGCCGGCAGCCCGCGATCGCCCGGATCGTCCCAGATCACCTCCCCCGCATGCCACCGCCTCCCTTCCATCCCTAGCAACGCGTTTTTACGCTTTAGGAAAGCTACCCGGAGCTTTTGGTAAGGGATCGTCGGAGCTCTCGGGATCCCCTCGGTTCCCTGCCATCCTGATGCCGGCGACCCCCTATAAAAACCCTTCTGGTCACCGCACTCACCCCACAACGCCGTAGCCCAAGCCTTAGCCCTCCAGAGCGCCTCTGCCAATTTTGCGAGCTCCTCCCCTGCTTCAACTCCGGCAAGCCTTCGCCGTCGTCTCGGACCCCCGCCGCCCTAGCCGCCGCCACCGTCGGGTCCGTCGTCGACCACCCCACCTCGTCCACCCCTCCGTTGGCCGTGGACACCGCCGGACCGCCGTCGCCGTCGAGCACCCGTACGCCCTCCGTCGTCTACGCTCGCCGCCGGTCACCTCCAAGCCCCCATCATCGTCGCCGAAGGTATCATCGTGATCCCCTTTTCCTCCGCATTCCATTTTGACCGTTAGCCAGGCTCCTAGGCCCTCGCCACCGCCGTCGCAGGCACACCCGAGCCCGCCGTCGCCGGAGACGAAGGGGGGTACACGCCCCTTACGCCGTGCCGTGCCGGATCGCGCCTCGGCCGCTCGATCACGATCGGAGGGCTAGGATTAAATCCCTCCGGGACTTAATCTAGGCCCTCGGATCTGGTCAAAGGGGTACGGGGCGATCGCAGCCGTCGATCATGACTTAAAACGCTGGATCGATCTCGTGCGTCCACGTCATAACCCTTCGCACGTTTTAATCTGGACCGTCCATTTTCACTTACGCCTCCCGCCTCGCGTCTGACCGCCAGATCCAGATCCGACGGCTCTGGATCAACCGGTCCACGCGCACAGTAGCCAGTCCACCGTAAGCCTGGTTCACCGTGGACCAGAACCCATTTCTGGTTTTAAAATAAAATTCAGAAAATAGTTTAAACTTCAAAAATTCATATCTTGCTCATTTTAACTCCAAATTTCACCATTCAAATTTTGTTAGAACCAGAATATTATTCTCTACACATTAATGCCATAAAAACAGTATGTTTCTGTTGCCCAAAATATTATTAATAAATAAATGAATAAAAATCCCTTAGGGTTAAAAATAATAATACAGGAAATAAATTGGGAAAAATCCTAAAATATTAAACTTTACTGTTTTATACAAAACTCAGAATATTAAAATATTACTTCACATAAAAACACCCACAAACTATGTATGTTCTTATATTTAGTGAAATTTATCTGTTTATTGAATGTATTATTTATTTTTCCGTAACGAGAAGACTACGAGTTCGTCGAGGAGCAGGAGTTCTACCCCGAGGTTCCTCCTTCACCCTTTGCTGATCAAGGCAAGTCATCGACCACCTCTGTGGAAACAGTTGATCATATTTGAGCCCATGTTCTAATAAATTATCGCTATAACCCATAGGATAAATATTGCATTAGTCAAACATCAAAGCCCTACACTTATATTTATTAGATCCCCTTCCTTGTGTGCAAACCCAAGCCATGCTTATTGAGCCTCAACTCCTTGTCACTCTACAAATATTATATTAGCTAGTGCCCAATGTACCGGCACAACTGCTATAGGATATAAAGAATGAGTCGTAGAATAGATGGTTTCTGGTATATGAAATACCCCGTTATTCTTGTCTCTGGACTCTGTTGGAGTTAGGTATGTTATAAGTATGGTGGGTTCCGGGTGCAAGCTCGGGTTTTGGTATGTCGCACCCGGGGCACTATAAGGACCGGTCTGCGGGATCTGTTGCAAAGCACTTCCGTACCAACCACAAGTCTAATGGGTAAGTCCTAACTGGAAGTGTGGAACACTCCGTCTCACGGCACCATAGTGGAGGGGACAAGGGGCTAGCCCTCAGGGCGCCTTGTACCGACGATGGCTCAAGGGGGGTATTGTGGAAACTCGACATGGCGAGACACGGTACGTGTCGCGCCCCGATTTAATAAATCAGGACTTTATTGAAATTCAATTGAAAATCAATAAAACAAGACGTTCATCACACGACCACGCATAATACGAGCAATCATTCACGGTTCGTAGACCGCATTATTACAAAAGTGAATAAAGATGAAGAGAAACTAATAAAACAAGGGTCCTAGATGAACGCCTCCTTCCAGTCTCGCCTTGACTGGGTCGCTACTCCAGACCTTCATCCTCCTCGTAGTAGACTGGCTCTGATGTTGTAAGTCAACGGGGTGAGTACTGATGTACTCAGCAAGCCACCGAATGCAAATATAATGCAAGGTAATAACAAGGGAGATAGTGGCTAATTTAGCGGAAACAGCATATTTGTAAAGCTTTAAATGAGAGCAATTTTATTAGTACGGAAAAGTAAACATGTGCATGTGTATCATCCTCTTCTAACTCGAGGGGTACAGTCAGCCCCACCTCGCTCAACAGTCCTTACGTGCCATGAATAACTTGAACATCCAAACAATGGTAAACTAACTGCGAGTAGTCACTCAACCCGCCCTTGACCGTGGGCTCGGCTTTTCGAAAAGATTGAATTTACTCTGATCAGAGATGTACCACTGTACCCACAAGGCACGCACTCATCACCTACACCGAAGTGTAACGAGATGACCCATCACACGGGAACTCGTGCCAAAACCTTCCATATAGTCCTCCCCGACTCAATAGCACCCTCTTATGGGTTTCATATGGTGTCCCGACGCATCGGAGCCCCACCATACCCCCCCTTGAGCCTCGTCGGTACAAGTCGCCCGCAGGCTAGCCCCTTGCCCCCTCCTCTATGGTGCATCAAGCCGGAGTATTCCATACTTCCAGTTAGGACTTATCCATTAGACTTGTGGTTGGTACGGAAGTGCTTCGCAACAAATCCCGCAGACCGGTCCTTATAGTGCCCCGGGTGCGACAAACCAGTGCCCGAGCTTGCACCCGGAACCCACCATACTTATAACCTAGCCAACTCCAACAGAGTCCAGAGACGAGAATAACAGGGAAATTCATATACAGAAATCCAGCTATCTACGACTCGTTCTTTTTAACCTATAGCAGTTGTGCCGGTACATTGGGCACTAGCTAATATTTTTATAGTAGAGTGACAAGGAGTTAAGGCTCAATAAGCATGGCTTGGGTTTGCACACAAGGACAGGGATCTAATAAATATAAGTGTAAGGCTTGAATATTTGTCTAATGCAATATTAACCTATGGGTTATAGCGATAAGTTATTAAAACATGGGCTCAATAATGATCAACTGTTTCCACAGGGGTGGTCGATGACTTGCCTTGCTCAGCAAAGGGTGAAGGTGGAACCTCGGGATAGAACTCCTGCTCCTCGACGAACTCGTAGTCTTCTCGATACGGAAAAGTAAACAATATATTCACATTCAATAAAACAGATAAAATTCACCAAATAAAGAACATACATGGTTGTGGGTGAAGTAATATTTATCATTCTGAGTCTTTTCATAAAATAGTGAATTTTAACCTTTTTAGGATTTTTCATAATTTATTTTGTTGGAATAATAATTTATCCTAAAGGGGTTCTTATTCATTTATTGATTAATAATATTTTGGGCAACAGAAACATACTGTTTTTATTGCATTAATGTGTAGAGAATAATGTTCTGGTTCTAACAAAATTTGAATGGTGAAATTTAGAGTTAAAATGAGCAAGATATGAATTTTTGAAGTTTAAACTATTTTTCTGAATTTTTATTTAAACCAAAAACAGTCCCTGGTCCACGGTGAACCAGGTTCACCGTGAACCCGTGACTATTCGCGTGGGCCGGATCAACCAGGGCCGTTGGATTCAGATCCGGCGATCGGGAGCGAGGCGGGAGGCGTAAGTGAAATTGGACGGCCACGATTAGATCTCGCGAACCGGTATGACGTGGACGCTCGAGATCAGCCCTGGGGTTTAAGTGGTGATCGACGGCCGAGAGGCCTCGATACCCCTTTGACCAGATCCGAGGGCCAAGATTAAATCCCGGAGGGATTTAATCGTAGCCCTCCGATCACGATCGGACGGCTGCGACGCGATCCGGCACGGCACGGCGTAAGGGGCGCGTACCCCCTTCGTCTCCGGCGACGGCGGGCTCGGGTGCAGCTATGGCGGCGGCGGTGAGGGCCTAGGGACTTAGCTACCGGCAAAAATGGAACGCGGAGGTGTTGGGGGTCACGTTGGTACCTTCGGCGGCGAAGATGGGGGCTTGGAGATGACCGGCGGCGAGCGTAGACGACGGAGGGCGTACGGGTGCTCGACGGCGACGACGGTCCGGCGGTGTTCACGGCCAACGGAGGGGTGGACGAGGTGGGGTGGTCGACGACGGACCCGATGGTGGCGGCGGCTAGGGCAGCGGGGGTCCAAGACGGTGGCGATTGTTCGCCGGAGTTGAAGGAGGGGAGGAGCTCGCGAAAAATGGCAGAGGCGCTCTGGAGGGCTAATGCTTGGGCTACGGCGGTGTGGGCGAAGGGCGGCGACCACGGGGGTTCTTATAGGGGGTCGCCGGCGTCAGAATGGCAGGGAACCGAGGGGATCCCGAGAGCTCCGGCGAGGGTTACCAAAAGCTTCGGGAAGCTTTCCAAAAAGGTGAAAACGCGTCGGCTATGGAAGGAAAGGGGGCGGTGGTGACCAGGGAAGGCGATCGGAGGGGATCCAAGGCGATCCGGCGGCCGGCGGCGAGAAAACCGAAGGAGATCGCGGGGAAGGAAGGGGAGCGATCCCCTTCCATCGGAGACGAAGGTCCTGACAGGTGGGCTCCACCTGTCAGTGAGCGAACGCGAAAGGAAAGGGCAGACAGGTGGGGCCGGGCGGACAGTGGGCGCAAGGGGGCTGACGAGTGGGGCCAGACGGGGGCGCGGGCGGGAGGAGAGAGGGGAGGGCGGCGCCGACAGGCGGGCCCCTCCTGTCAGTGGGTGGGGGGCAACGGGCTGGGCCAAAAAAGGCCGTCGGGGAAGGTTTCGGGGTTGAGGCCCATTAAGCTTTTCAATTCTTTTCTGATTTAAAATAATTCCAGTAATTCATTTATTTGATTAAGGGTTGAATCACTGTTGATAAAAATTTGTAAAAATTCCTAAAATTATATCTTGGCCTCTAGTTCATCTCATAAAATTTTCAAGTCCAGATTTTGAGTATTTCTCCCTGTTTGGCTTTATTTGGGTTCTTTTGGTGATTTTTCTTTAATAATAAATTCAGAATGATTTAAATAATATTTTCTTTTTATTTTATTCCTTTTAATTTTTGGGGTGTTACAATCCTATCCCCCTTACAGAGAATCTCGTCCTCGAGATTCGGGTCAATCCTCGAATAGCTCAGGATGCTGTGCCTTGAGTCCATCTTCTTTTTCCCAAGTAGCTTCTTCTACCGGATGATTGCTCCACTGCACTTTGCAGAAGCGGATGACTCGACTCCTGGTGGTCCTTTCTTTGACTTCCAATATCTTGACTGGCTTTTCCACATAAGTCAGATCCTCTTGGACATCCAACTGATGAAGATCCACTTGCTCCGTGGGGACGCGGAGACACTTCTTGAGTTGAGAAACATGAAACACGTCATGCACTCCAGCCAACGAGGGCGGTAATTCCAACTGATAAGCCACTTCGCCTTGGCGTCGAACAACGGGAAATGGTCCCAACATATCGAGGGGCCAACTTTCCTCTCATGTTAAACCGTTGAGTCCCACGAAGAGGTGTAACTCGAAGATAGACATGTTCTCCTTCTTCAAAGGCTAGGTCTCGACGGCGATTGTCGGCGTAGCTCTTCTGTCGCGATTGGGCTGTCTTGAGTCGGTCTCTGATGATCCGTACCTTCTCTTCAGCTTCACGAAGAATGTCGGTTCCGAATACTTGGGATTCACACCGTTTGGTCCCAAAGTAGAGGCGTTCTGCACTTACGTCCATATAGGGCCTCAAAAGGAGACATCTGAAGACTGGCTTGATAACTATTGTTGTATGAAACTCTGCATATGGCAAGCTCTTGTCCCAAGTGGCTCCAAAGTCCAAAACCCATGCCCTAAGCATATCCTCTAGTATCTGATTTACCCTTTCTGTTTGCCATCTGTCTGAGGATGGTAGGCGGGTACTGAAATTCAATCTCGTGTCCATCTCCTCTTGGAGGTTCTTCCAAAAGCGAGAGGTGAACTGACTCCCTCGGTCAGACACTATCTTCTTGGGCACTCCATGAAGACATACTATCCGGGCCTATATAGCTCTGCTAGCTTAGGGCCACTGAAGGTCGTCTGACGGCTATGAAATGAGCCACTTTCGTAAGCCGATCGATGATCACCCAAATAGAATCATATCCAAGTTGGGTCTTTGGTAATCGTTGATAAAATCCATAAC